>QJPP01001133.1:0-395000 GCA_003996215.1 Jaltomata sinuosa | reverse complement strand
ATGAACTTGTACCATACTAATTTGACCATCTCTCTTTGATGAATCTTACACCACAATCAAAATTTCTTCTTCATCTTGATGAATTTGTATTTGACTATTATAACACAAGAAGAAGTTCATGTCTATGATTCATAGATCAAAGTGATGGTCATATTGTTACATCACTTTTTTATGTTCTCTCTTTAAATTACTACACATGATCAATGAAAAAAATGAAGGAACAAAAATGAGCGTCCAACAACTTTATAGATATTGTTATTTAGAAACTATTGCATTTATCCACGCTTAGCGCGATCATAAAGAAACTATTAATTTCACGAAAAAGTATATAAATTTAGTAGATGTAAAGACAAAAATTTCACACCTATATATAGAAAAATTAATTCTATAAATTGATTAAACAACTTAAATATTTTTTCAATTAAATTTAATTTTCATGTTATTAATTTTACAATAATAACCAGATTATAAAATAAAGTGAATACGGCCAAAATTTAAGATAGATACTATTCGTCAAGATCCAATTTTAAAATTGTTCATCCTAGTATGATCTTCCGAAAGCTCCTTTATTAAGTCCCAGAAAAAATCTAAACATTTTTATATGATTTAGTCATTTTAAATTAATATTAGTTTGTAATAATTAATAAGTTCGACATAAATCCAGAAAATAATTTCACAATTTTTAACAATAAAATCATATTTTATTTTATTTAACTCATCCAGAGGGAATGGATAAGTAAGGTAGCATATACATGAGAAAGGGCCTACCTTAAACAAAATATATTCACTCCTTTAATGATAGCTCATCAACCTGCATAATAATACATATATTCAAGTGTTGAAAAGATCAAAAATGCATCTACACAAACGAATAAATATATATATAGTTATCATAGAAATTTTAAATACATAGAGACATCATCATACAAAAAAGGAGTAGAAAGTCGAGAAAGACAACTACTTGAAGTTTAAATTGAAATGGATAACTTCTCCAATTCTTGCTTCCAAATTTCGTTTGTTCTCTTTCAAGAATATAAACTTTCACGTGATCAAAATATCACAAATTCAAGTCATGCAAATTGTCTTTTACTAAAGTTGTATATAATAGACAATTGTGTTTCGTTTCTTTCTTGGACTCTGTGTATAGCGGTGGCTTTAGTGTATCAAATTGCCCTTTTGAGGAAATTTCCTTTCATAAAAAAAAACAAGCCGTGAAATTATTAAGTTAATGATATGAAAATTAGATAACCTCATAGGTTCCCTGCTTCATAAAATCTCCATATATATTATCAAAAACAGGCTACCCTTCTCATCTGCAAAAGATAAGTGACATAACTTAAAAAATTAAGAAATAAAAACTTGTTGCCACCGTCTGGAATGATGATGTTCAATTATTTTTCGACTATACCATTTATAAAGCTACCAAGATTATCATCTCAAAATAAAAATAGGGGATAAAGAAGAAGAAAGTTACTCCTCTCAAATTGTCATGATCGATGCAACAATTACCACCAACCTGTAAGAAAAAAAAACAGGAAATCAACCTGCAAAAAACTCCATTTTTTTATTATAGTTTACCCATTACTCATTTCCATTTGGTAAGTAATTTCATACTCCATTTTTGACAAAGAAAAATTATATTGTTGGTCATAAAAAAGTATCACATCATCTTATTTATACATAGATTCATGAAACTTCACGGAAAAAATCATTTTTGAAATTGTCGCTACACATAATCTTGTGTACTCCTTTGGCAGATTTGGGCCTTCGAGTAAGGCGTACTTAGATCTGAAGGTAATCCAAAGTCATAAATTACTTTTAGAACCAACAAAAATTACAAACTTACGAAAATCAGAAATTCATATGAAATACAAAATAAAAAAAATATCATAGAAAGAACATATGAAAAAAATAAATCATGCAACGTCATTGTTATGACTTTTTTTTCATGGTGGATGGTCATTCTTACGACCTTAATAATTAAGAAAAAATGAAAGAAAATGCATAATCTTTCGAGCTCTTATCGACATCCACTCTCACAAGTCGATCACCATTCAATAGCCTTCATCTTAATGTTCGAGTCAAACTGAAGTATGAATATAATAAGCACAAAAAATATAACGACTTAAAAAGATAATGTAATCATTTTTACAAAGTCTTGCATTGTTTCTATTTACTAAATAATGTCATGAATATATGACTATTAATTCTTTTAGGGGTTATGATAATATAAAATTATTAAAATTATAAAAATAAAGATCATTAAGTTTTACATTGAAGAAATTAAAAGAAATATTTTTTTAATTTCTTAACATTGCATATTTAATATAATTAAAAGAGTTAAAAGAGTAATTTTTAATTTTTTCTTAATATAGCACATAAATAAGAAAAAATAGAGAAAATTCCCCCCAAAAGAGAAAAGATATAATTATTTTTCTTGGTCAAAGAGAGGTGTCACATCAATTTTTTTATTCCTGCCTTTATTATTATATATGGATCTTCTTTTTCAAATATTCTTTTCTATTCAAATAAAGGTAAGCAAATTAAACGAAAAAACAAACAACAACAACAACTTACTGAATTCGTTGAATGAGATCGCATTTCGATTATATGTATTCTTCTTCCTATTATTTTTAATTTTTTAAATTTTTTTTTATTGCTCTTTCTTTTCTGCCTTTTCTTTTATTGATGAAATCACAAATATGGTATTGTTGTTTATTAGAGGGGGAATTTTAGTAGCTCAGTTGGTTGGCTACCTGAACGTTGACTTTGTGGGTGAGAGTTTGATTCTCCATCGTATAATCTCCTCTTCTAAACTAAAGAGACCAATAATTAAGAGAATGTAATTAAGAAATATTTTTTAATATATTATATAAGTAAAAATAACTAAGAAAAATGTCAAAAACTTGAAATTTCTAAATAAATGTCATTCTTGACTTTAGAGGCATGCTACATCATCTCATGACTTTCATATTTAATTATCTCTATTAGTTTTGTTTTTAATGGTATTTAATTGCCAACCTTTCATTGATATAACCTCCAAAAATTGATGTATAAGTTTATGATACCCCCCCCCCCCCTCTCTCTCTCTCTCTCTCTAGCAACTGCTTTAATGTATTTTTTATTTTTATTTTTATTTTTCAATTTCTGATTATATTGTGAACCTTTTGGGGTTAAATATTGCAAAAGCACATTTAATGATAGACAAAAGGTTGTCAAAGATGTTCAAACTTCAGTCCACTCGCTTAAGTCAAACAATTTAAAAAAAAATATCTTACATTTAAATTACATTCTCAATTTAACTAACCAAGATGGTTCGATTTAAAGCTATACGTTCATTCACCTATTTATTTTTCAAACTATCGAATACTATAAATATTTTATAATATAAATAAGAAACTTAGCTTATGGTTGAATAACTAAAGTCCAAATAAAGATGACATTAGAAGATAAGTAAACACAAGTTGTAGAGAAATAAGATATCGAGCAGAATTGTACGTAGTCTGTAATCATTAATTAAAGTTACACAAATACCAATAGTAAAAATAAATTATTACTCCATCAATAACGATCAATCATTTATACTTACCCCTAAAACTCACATTAATAAAAAAAAGTAGAATAACACATATTGTGATAATTTGCATCATAATGTAAAGTGGATAAGAAAAAAAATATTATTCTTATATTAATGTGAAAAAAACCCGAGAAGAAATTTAGCTCATCGATAGAGAAATTAAAATTCAAATAACAAAATGAAATTAGAAGAAAAGTAAACACATAGCAATCATACAATAGCATGCCAAAAAAAAAAATATAATAATTTATTTCACATAATTCAAGAATTTATAAAATAAAACAACTGAAAAATAGTCATCTAAAATGATATTAGGAATGAAATTATGATATAAAATATCATTATTGGGATCCTTTAAAATATTAATAGTTTAAAACAAAAATAAATAAATAAAATGGTACCTGAAAATTGCCTAAGCAATCACATCAAAAGGGAGGCAATTGGTGAACAAAAAATACATCCATAACATAAATAGCTAAAGATTTATTGGAATTATAAAGGGAAGCAGGGGCTACTCTTCCACAATTGATAGAAAAAAGTTGTATGCCATCAAAGAGTATAAATAACTAAAGGAGAAGATGAAAAGATGAAAAGTTGAAAGCTTGTATCAATTATCTTAACGTGGGAGAGGGAAGGTTGTGTTTTTACTATTAAATTTAATGCAAATTAATTACACTAATTATATAGAAAGAATGAAGGATTAACCAAAAATTTTAGACATTTAAAATCCAAAAAAAGGAGAAAAAAAGATAAATGTGAATTGAGGTTATAGAGAGGTGTCACATCACCTTGTCGATAACCTTCCTTTATATATATATATATATATATTGATTTTTATTTTTATTTTATATCTTTGATTTTTAACATATATTATTATCATCATCTTATATAAAGGCTAATGAACATGAAACTGTTTGACAAGAAGAGGTAAGCCAAGAATTTATTTTATCAAAATCATTGTTGTTTAAGTTTTTGTATGATTTTATTTTAATTTTGTGATTTAAGTTTAAATTTTTGGGGGTTGTTAATTTATAGGAATCTATATCTATATTCACATGTGCACATAATTGCGGGCAATGCAGAAGTGAAGTGTCACCTCTCTTACACTAGAATTTGTATTTATTTTTTTTTATTTTTTTTTGCTTTTGATAAAAGATTGACAAAAAAAGGTTTATCCTAAGTTGATAACATTACTTACTAATAATATTACGGATACCTTCTAGATATTGATAATAAAACTGTAATTCTTTCTTTCAGTTTGTATTTTGTCAGTTATGAATTTCTTTAGTTTCTTTTTCATTTTCATGTTATTTAAATATATAGAAGAAAATGATAGAAAAACGATAATTCTATTATCTAACAAAATACTACACAAGTAAAAATTGTAGTTTAATAAATTATATACAATTAAGTATCAACAACAACAACAACAACAACATACCCAATATATTCCCACAAAGTGGGATCTAGGGAGGGTAAGATGTACGCAGACCATACATTTACCCCAGAATGAAGTAAAGAGGTTGTTTCCGATGTATCATATGCATAAAATAAAACTAGGAAACTTGGCCGCGCTTCGCGCGATTATTAAAGTTATTGTGTTAGAATCAATTTTTTTTCCATTCAATTTTATATTCGCTCTATTATCCATTCGTGTAATTATCACTTATTTTAATTATATTATGAAGATTGATTTGAAATGATGACAAAAAATGAAGCTTATCAGGTTTATCATCATCAAAAATAGTATATTCTTGATCAATAAATCTGAATATTTTCTCTAATAACATTTTTTTCAATTGTATTATATTGAACAAGCATTTAATAGTAGATTTTTGATGCCACTATGTGTTACTGTGCAAATCATGCAATTAAATATATACAATGATGATTGTTGTGCCATCAAAAAAGTTATTTTGACTACGATTATAAAAAAAATGCAGGTTTACCAGAAAAATTAAAGGAGAATTACTTTAATTTATTTTAGTTGTTGATATGTTAGATATGTAGAAATATAAAACATTAATTTCTACATTTAGCTTAATGCATTTATTTCAACAATGGAAATGACATACTACAATATAAATATTTATACAAAGTACATTTTGAATAAGCTATAGATGACTAAAAGAATGAAGGAAATATGAAGAAATAAGAAACAAAAAAAACTGAATATCCTTCCTATCTACATTTTGTCATTCTCTCGGCACAAGTTTCTGAATATTCTCCTAGTTAACAGTAGAAAACACATATTTGGACGGAGAGAAGAGACCTTATATTCTCGATAGTTCAGGTATAAACTCAAAATACTGATTAGTTTAATGTTATTTTAACCTTTAACTCTATTTTATCTTAATAAAGTAATATGTGATAGTTATCAATAAGTGAGTAGCATAGAAGACAATATATATTTTTGTATTCATTGGAACATTAATATATTTGTTCATCGCTTTTCAATATGTAAAATAATTTTTTTTGCCTTTTTTTAAATACAAATAATTCACACACAACATATATATATATATATAGTTGAACAAAAAATTTAGAGTATATCGGTGGTGAAATAAATGGAATAAGATTTTGAAACAACAGTTTATTGTACTAAATTGAAAACATTATTTTTTCTCTCTATTTTTTGTAGTAGTATTTGATCCTCTATATGCAAACAACACTAATTTCTTAAAAAGTTGTGTTTGAACTCTACGATATATCTCTATCATTACATGTGTTTACTACAATCTTTAATATATTAAATAAATATTTTTAAAAATTATGAAAATAAAATATACAAGAATAATTATGAATAATATTTAAGAGTATAAGTTATAAGGAAGATGAAGAGATATGCGTTATAAAAAATATGAATGCATAATTTTATTCGATATTAAATACATTAATCACTATGTATTAATTTCATTAATACAAATAAAATAATGAATAAAAAAAAAGAAGGGAGGAAAGTTAAAAAAGAAGAAAATAAATAAATAATTTAATTGCATAAGAGTCGTGCTACCTTACTATTTCAAAGATCACAATTAATAATATATAGATGATAACTTTTTCTAGTCATAATGTTGTGACAACTTTATTTAGTCATAATATTATGACATGTAAAAAATAATTCATTATTACATTCACAAAGTAATTAAAAATAAATAAGAAAAAAAAATCATAAATACATTTAAAGCAAGAAAGGAGAACGACAAAATAAATTATTATATAGACAAAAGAATAAGTAATGACATCACAAATAATTAAATTATTTCTTCTTTTAATTCTCTTTGTGAAAATAAAACGAAACTCCTCATTATATTTTTTTTTATTGAAATAAGATAATTATATTAATTATACTCAATAACAAAAAGTAGGATTGTAGAGTAAATGAATAGTGTTGTCAACATGTAACTAAGTTATTATTATAAATTGAAGTATAAAAACTTCTACTAAAAGTAATTTCTAATTATAATAATAGATTAAATAAATATTTTTAAGAATTATGAAAATAAAATATACAAGAGTAATTATGAATAATATTCGAGAGTAGAAGTTATAAAGAAGATGAAGAGATATGAGTTATACACAATATGAATGCATAATTTTATTAGAAATTAAATACTTTAATCACTATATATTAATTTTATTAATAAAAATAAATAAATGAATGGCAAAAATAAGGGAGGAAAGTTAAAAAAGAAAAAGAAAAGATAAATAATTTGATTGCATAAAAGACGTGCTACATTACTATTTCAAAGATCATAATTATATAATATATAGACGATAAATTTTTTTAGTCATAATATTGTGACATGTAAAAAAAGATTTTCATTATTACATTCACAAAGTAATTAAAAACAAATAAGAAAAATCATAAATACATTTCAAGCAAGAAAGGAGAACGGCAAAATAAATTATTATATAGAGAAAAGAATAAGTAATGACATCACAAAATAATTAAATTATTTCTTCTTTTAATTCTCTTTGTGAAAATAAAATGAAACTCCTCATTATAATTTTTTTGATTGAAATAAGATAATTGTATTAATTATACTTAATAACAAAAAGTAGGATTGTAGAGCAAATGAATAGTGTTGTCAACGTGTAACTAAGTTATTATTACAAATTAAAGTATAGAAACCTCTACTAAAAGTAATTTCTAATTATACTTCATAAAGTCTTTCTAGCGTCTTTCTTTGTAAGTAGATCCATCACCAAGTTATTTTCTAAAATTACGTCAATTTTTTTTATCATATACTATCAACTAAAGAAAAGATTTTAGCATAATTTAAATAAATAAATAAATTATTTTATTACTATAACATAAATACACAAAGAAATTATAGACAATTTTTACCTAAGTATTATGAATGATATTTCAAATATTTCTATTTCAGACTTTTTTCTCTCGAATTCTGCGCATAACGGGAGCTTTAGTGCACCGGGCTGTTCTAATTCAGACTTTCTTCTCCAACTCACTCAATCGATAGGTTGAGGCAATCAGCAGAAAATCGACTAAAAAGACCTGTCAAACCTTAAAAGTCAAAATCATAGCAATAAAAAATATATAAAAGAAAAAAGTATAAACTATACTAAAAATTATGTGTAAAGAAATGCTAAAAATTAAGAAAGCATGATGAAGTATATAAATATATATATAAAAAATATTTGAGAACAAAATATTTCTTACCTTCAAACTTTAGTACATAGCGAAAGTTTTAGTGCACCGTGCTGCTCTATTTCAGACTTTTTTCTCCAACTCACTCAATCGATAGGTTGAAGCAATCAACTGAAAATCGACTAAAAGAACCTGCCAAGCCTTAAAAGTCAAAATTATAGCAATAAAAAATATATATATCAAAAAAATAATAATCTAAACTATACTAAAAATTATATGTGTAAAAAAATGCTAAAAATGAAGAAAGCATGATAAAATACATACATATATATATATATATATATATATATAAAATACTTGAGAATAAAATATTTTTTACCTTCACAAGCCAAGTAATGAAGAAGAGAAAAGATAACCTTGAATGAGAGCCTCCATGAAACTAAATATGAGTTTATATAGGCAAAATAAAGTAATACCATAAGGCATTATAAATTTGCAAATTAAATTATGGGGGTTATGGACATGAAAATTATGGGAGTTATGAGTAATTATTCCTTATAAAAAATGCATTAAATAAAAAAGAGAAAAAATAAAATTAAAAAAAAAAAAAAATCTTGAACAAAGTGACACTCTTCCTTTGCCTAACTTTAATATATATTAAACCTTCAAAGTCTTTGTTTCTTTGATTTGTATTCATCAGTTCTTCCTCCATGATCTTTTCTTTACCTTTTTCTAGCTTTCCCAGTCTATGTTCTATTTCTTCAATTTTGTCTTCTAGGTTTGAAATTTTTATTTCTGTTAGTGATCTAATCGATTCTTTAATATTTATTTGTTCTTTTAGTATTCTTGTTTCTAGAGTTTTTTCTATGCAATTAATACATCCTATGATGTAGCAATTTTTACATTTTAGTCTTTTATCTTTACTTGGATACCAATGACATACGTAACATTGGTTACTATCCAATCCTTTTCCTTTTTCAAAAATATGATCGCATTCTATAGAGAGATTGACTAGGTTGTGGTTATCTAATTCTCCTAAGTCTAATTTTTCCAATCCTATCTCATTTATCAACTCTTCTCCTTCTGAGTCTGAAGAATTCTGTTTTTGTTCTTCATTTGTATTTATACTAACTACTGAATATATACTTTCACTGTCTGACATGTATTCATCTACATTTATTAGTGTTTCATTAAATTCTTCTATTAATTGTGCATTTCTTGTTCTACTATTATTTCTTTTAGGACACGTATTGGCTAAGTGATCTATGCTTCCACACGTAAAGCATTCTAGTCTATTTTTATAATTTCTTTTTCCATCAAATTTTCTTATATGTCTATTTTTATCTAGGTATGGCTTTTTGGCTATGGATTTTCTTAAATAATATTTCTTTGGATAATAAGAAGTTTTCTTATATTTCTTATATCTTTTCTGTTGTGGGTCTTTATCGTAACTTTGTGTAGTGTATATACTCTTACAAAAACTTGTCTCACTTTATTTTAATTGCTTTTGTATTTGTATGTTAGTGCATTTTTCTTGTAATATATTCATTATATGCTGTGTTCTATGACCTATGGTCCATCTAATTTCTGGGTTTTGTAACACTCCTTCTCTTTTGTTCCATCTTTCTTCTATCTCCCTGCCTAAGGCTCCGGGTAGTTTATTAAATAGTTTCTTACCTAAGGTTTGGTCAAAGGTATTTCCACTAATGGTACAATAATAAAAATATTCATTTAAAAATTCTTTTATCTGGAACCAACTACTTATACTTAATTGTTCTAATTTTATTAGTGCGTTTCTTTGTAGTGTTATTAATCCGCTATTCGGGTCTTCTCCTGTTATTAAACAGTGTATTTTATTCGCAAAATTGTATGGGTTTGCTCCCATGTCTACCAACCCTTGGAATTCTTCTGGGAATTCTGACTTATAAGCTTCCCAAAGTCCTTTTGCAGATTCTCCTAAAAAGGTTTCCATGTATCTATACATGGTTTCTGCATCCACCTCTTGGTTAGATTGTATGTAGTCTGCTACTATTATTCCTTTCCATACGTCTATTACCGAATTCCACAGTTGTGAATCGTGTGTTGCTATATTTAGTATTTTTCCTTTATTGCCTCCTTCTTGGAGTCTGATAGGCTCCTCTACCGGCATTCTTCTTCCAATCGATCTTATATTTTCTATGTTTTCATTTGGGGTTGTTCTATAAAAATTTCAAACCTAGAAGACAAAATTGAAGAAATAGAACATAGACTGGGAAAGCTAGAAAAAGGTAAAGAAAAGATCATGGAGGAAGAACTGATGAATACAAATCAAAGAAACAAAGACTTTGAAGGTTTAATATGTAATGAAGACAAAAAAATGAGCACCATTAAAATACTAGCAAGGATAAAAATACAGGACTACGAAATAGAGACACTAGCCCTGGTTGACTCAGGATGTACCAGAAGTATTATAAACGAAAGAATAATACCAATAGAACTAATCAAAAATTTACCAGAGACACAAGTGTCAATGCAAATGGATGGATCATACAATACATACTCACACTATGTGGGGAAAGCAACGATTAGCTTTAAAAATACTTGTGATAATTTTTACAAGCCATCCTACAAGCTAGATAAAATATGGACAAGAGACTTAAATATTAGAGTAGATTTTGTACTAGGATTAGACTTTCTATTACAAAACAACGGAAGTTGTCTTCTAACTAGAGACGGAATAATTTTATCTAAAAACATCACTCAGACATCCGTAACCACCACACATATACCCACAAGGATCCGAAGCATTAAGAGAGAAACAGAAAAAGAAGAGTTACCAACAAAATGCGAAAAAGGAAAAGACTGTCAATGCGATCATTGTGAAACAATAAACATCCAAGAAGAAATAAATGAAATAATAGATATGGAAGAAATAGAAAAAGACTATTCATTAATAGAAATAAATACTGAACTTTACAATTTCAAGAAAGGAATAAAACAAATAGGAATAATTAACGATCAGAAAGACCTAGAAAAAAATTGGAGAAAAACCCCTGAAACATTGGGAGTCCAATAAGATAACCTGCAAATTAGACATAATCAATCCAGAGTATATAGTAAAAACAGCCTCAATAGAAGCTACAAACCAAGATTTAGCAGATTTTGAAACACAGATTAAAGAACTATTAGAATTAGGAGTAATAAGGAGATCTAGGTCAAAACACAGATCAACAGCCTTTATGGTAAGAAACCATGCGGAAATAGTAAGAGAAAAAGTAAGAATGGTAATAAATTACAAAAGGTTAAATGACAATACTAGAATGGACGGATACAAATTACCAGACAAAACTGAACTAATCAATAGAATACAAGGAAGAACTTGTTTTAGCAAACTAGACTGCAAGTCCGGATACTGGCAAGTAAAAATGCATGAAGACAGCATAGACTGGACTGCATTTACTTGTCCCGAGGGACACTTCGAATGGTTAGTAATGCCATTCGGACTAAAGACTGCACCTCCTATTTTCCAGAGGAAAATGGATAATATTTTTAGAGAGTTTAGAAAATTTGTACTTGTATATGTAGATGATTTCCTAGTTTTCAGTAATAATATGAAAGAACATCTAGGACATTTACAGATTATTTTTAGACTACTAATAGACCATGGAATAATCATAAGCAAAAAGAAGATGGAATTATGTAAGACACAAATTAATTTTTTAGGAATAACAATAGGAGATGGAAAAATAAAGTTACAGCCTCATATCGCGAAGAAAATACTAGACATGCCAGACAAATTAGACAACACCAAAGAATTACAAAAATTCTTAGGAATACTAAACTATGCTAGAAATTTCATAAAAGACTTGGGGAAAGTAGCAGGACCACTATACTCCAAAACGGGATCCACTGGCCAAAAGACCTTCAATACAGAAGACGTAAAATTAGTTCAAACATTAAAACATATGGTAAAAAATATTCCAGACTTCGCGATGCCTCTAGAAATAGACTACTTGATAGTTGAAACAGATGGGAGTTTTGAAGGATGGGGAGCTGTTCTAAAAACTCGAAAAAACAAATCCAGCAGTAAAAAGGAAGAAAGAATTTGTGCCTACCAAAGCGGTAAGTACAAAGAGAGAGGTAACATGAGTAGTATAGACGCAGAAATCCTAGCAGTAATTTACGGTCTGAATACCTTTAGAATATACATTTTGAATAAACCAAAAATTTTAGTAAGAACCGACGGCGAGGCAATAGTAAAATTTTATCAGAAAATAAACGAGAAAGCAAGTAGTAAAAGAAGATGGCGAAATTGTTTAGACGCCACTTCGGTATACAGTATACTACTAGAACACATTAAAGGAAAAGAGAATAATCTAGCAGATCTATTAAGTAGACTCATGATAAAATAACTAACTTGTGAAAATTTTCTAGTATGCATGCAGGAAAAAACAAAGGAAAGGAGGAAGCTTCCCCTTTCACAGACAATTATTTACAGACTTTGCTAAGAACTACTCAGTTCAAAGCCCAGACTCGAATGAATACACAAAAGTTAGAAAGACTCTATTTTGGTAAACAGAATCTAATTTGTTATCCAGAATGCAATTTGAATTTCAGGGTACAAGGAGGAACGAGCATAGACAAACCCCAGAGGTGTCTAATAGATAACCTTTGGATAGCCTTCGGGAAGACCCCCAAAGACCATGGATACTTTATTTCCGTTTTAAATGCTTTATGTTCATATTTCACAGAAAAGAACCAAGACAAAAAGTTTAAATTCTATACGGTAATACAGGGAAAAAAGCCCGGTGTTTTTCAAACTTGGATCGAAGTAGTAGACAATATAAAAAATTTTCAGACACCTTTATTCAAAGGATTTAATGATTTAAATGAAGCTTTAGACTTCGCTAGAGGGAGTTTAGGACCAAACTTTTTTATCACCCCCTCCCTTAGACAGGCTAATAATACCCCACAGTATAAAATTAATAAAGACACAAATAAAATTTTTTTTTGTGACCACTGTGTAGCAATGGCAGACGCCTTCAAAAGGGTAAATGGCAGAAACGAAGAATTAAGACAAGAGAAAGACAAAATGTTAGAACATATTAGAATACTACAAGAAAGAATTAAGATACTTCATTTTGAGATCAGTCAGACTCAGTCTCCCATACATACCCCACCACAGTTATTTTCTACTTCAAACATACCAAAAAGTTCTCCATCTCAAAAAATGGATAAGACGGGTGTGCATTCCCCAATGAATGCAGAAAGATCTACTATACTAGATATCGGTATAGCTAGTCCAGTTCAAACGGTAACTGGTAAAGACAAATCAAATCCGTTAATGGCTGACACTTTGCCAAAAAGTGTAAGAATACTACCAGACAGCTTTAACATAGCCGGAACTTCCTCGACAAAAACTGAGACAAAAAATGAAACAAGAAGGGGAGGAATAAATCTAAGAAAAAAGAAAGGTAAAAAAAATAGAAGAGATTCTCAACAATACATTGAAAAAATTCCTAGAAGAAAAGACTAAAGAAGTGATTCTTGAAAACCCAAGACCGGAATCGCCGAAATCAAAAAGCAGTAGCTATGACCCCACTATGGATCCTACAATGGACCAGTTTGCGCAAGACCCTAATGAAGACGAAGACTCAGGCATGAGTTTCGATACAATAGCTTAACACAATCTAAACACATAAGGAGAAAACAGTGCCTGCAAAGACACCAAGACAGATACGTAAGCAGTGACGCAGATAAACAGTACCGCAAGAAGACAAAAACAAAGACGTAAGCAATGATGCAAAGGAGCACTAAAATAAGATGTCAAGAAAGGAAAAGAATCAATCAAGCATGTGACGATGGGGCCCACAGCGCACCCGGCAAAGCTAAAGATTCTTCAACTAAATTGAAATCTAAATTTTAAATCCGCTCCTCCAAAAAATCTATAAATACCCTCTTTCAGAAGAGAGTAAGGGAGAACAAAAGATAGAGAGAAGAGAGCAAGAGAAAAAATCGCTTGAGAGAGTAAGATAGTCAGTTCATATTTTAATCTTCAGTTTTAGATATTGAGTAAGCTTTGTATAAAAATAAGAGTGAGAATAAGAAAGAGAGAGTGACTAGTTTCTCCGACGTAGCTTCATAGTTTCCGGGGACTCCCGAAAGGGAAACCTCTCTCCATCTACAGACATGTAAGTATTTTATTGTAAAATATTATTGTCTATGTATCTCTTCCAGTTATGTAATATTTATGTTTTTAATGTTAATTTTAATGTTAAAATATTTATGTGATGTTAATATTGTTAAAATAGATTTATTGTTTTATCCTTAGTATATGGTTAAACTCTTAGCTTCTTATTCAGCGCCCATGGATTAACCTGTAAAGTCCTAGGGATTGATGTCCGACATGGTCAAGAGTACCGAAGGACCTGTGTCTCCCGGGGTGGGGTTAAAGAAACCGCTGATAAGAACATAAGCTAAGAAGGAGAGATGAACAGGGTAAAATAATAAATTTAAGTAAAAAAAAAAAAAAAAAAAAAAAAAGGGAGAATACTTAGATAATAATATTTACATAATACAAACATGGCTATAGACTAAGGAGGAGGGAGTACCGAGTAGGAATTTACAACTATTGCTTACACGCCCTTTAATATTTTGAAACATATTTTGAAATATAACCCCCCTTTCCTAAATTATAAGAACCTTCTGTCGGAAATTTTTTTAACTTTCTTTCTGTTTCTATTTGTTGATTTTTTATGAATTCTAAATTTGAGTCTAACCTTTCTAAAAGTTTGTTACTTTTTTCTTGCAGCTTTTCAATAGCCTGTATGGTTTTTATTATTTCTGAAATATCCTTCTGAACAGTTTCGCCTAGATTTATTATTAAATCTGTAATAGTATTTAACTGTTGTTCTTCTCCGTGTAATAAGTGTTCTCCGTAATTGAAGTTACACCTTATCAGAGAATTATCTTTTAGTCTCCTATATTTCTTTTCTGGTGTTACTTTCAAATCTAAATATTCTAATCTCTTTAGATTATCTATGATGTCTTTATTAAACTATCCTAAATAATTCGTCTTAAACTATCCTAAATAATTCGTCTGTCTTTTTCTTATATTAATATTTATTCTTATTAGTTGGATATAACGATGTATTCTAGATCCAAGTGTAGATAAAGTTATATCTAATTCTTTTATATGTTGGTGTAGTATTTCCTTTTGGTTACTTCTTAGTTCTTTATTTTGTATAATTTGTTCTAAGTATACTTGTTTCTTTCCTAACAAGGTATCGTATGACTCAGAGTATAACTTTTTTAATGTTTTGGCGTACCAGTATATTTTTTGGGTTAATATTATGTCTTTTTCGTACGTCCTTCTGAAAGGAATCAAACAAATTAGTAGAAATGAGAAAATAACTAAATAAAATCACTATAAAAGAAGATGATCTTTTTTAAATAACACATAAAAAAAGAAGATAATACTAAAATGTTGAGAAAAAATATAATTAAATCTCTTGCCATTCTTTTATTATTATTCTTCTTTATTGTATAATCAATGCACAATTAAAAATTAAATGATTTAAATTCTTTCAAATTTTATAATAAAGAATAAAAATAAGTGGAGTGGTAAATTTAATAGGAATAAGTGGAGTAGTAAATTTTGAAACATTTAAGTTTTTGTAATAGAGAATAGAAATAAATGAAGGAAGTGCTAATTAACACATTTATTTTTTGTATAATAATAATAAGTAAATAAAAATGTAGGAAAAAAGTCCCACAAAAGGAAAAAATAGATAAATAGGAATGGAGGCCTTAGAGAGCGCCACGTCACTATTCCTAAAACCTTCATTTATATATATATATATAGATTAAACCATTCTCTTTCGAATAATTTGTAACAATATCTATTAGTATAAATTTATTAATATTGTTGTTAATCGCGCGAAGCGCGGTCACTTTCACTAGTTGATAATAAGCTAATGGGAATTGCCAAAGTGAACTATTGAAATTCTAAAGCATTAATTCTGAAAAATCCTGAATTAATTTAGTTGCATATAATGTACATAAATTTACTGAATACCAAAGCAAGTATAATCTCAATTAACTTTAAAAGATTATGAAATAATAATTTAGTAATTGTTAAAGGATAAAAGTGTTAACAAACTTTTGAAGGATATTTTCGTAATTCAATTTTTAATTATGGAACTTTCATTTTTATAATAATAACTTTTATGTATGTGTTTTTCACGAATATTCCTTTCAATTAGTATAACATTTATGATAGAACAATACATTATACTTGCACGGGATTACCTCATATGTAAATTTAACATAATTATATATAGTTAAAGCTAGCAGTTGAAATTAGGGCGATCGATGGTATTTAATTAAAAGTACAACATATAATGGATCTATAAAGAATACCCTTATTTTTTTAAAATTAATTTGATCATAAAAAGTACATAGGAAATAATATTATTTTTTTTAAATCAAGTGCTCCCGTCTCCGTTTGTTTTTTCTGATTTCATGATAGTTTTATACAGTGACATTTACAAACGCATTAGAAATATTTTTAAATATTTTATTTTCTCTTGACATATAATATATATCCACACCTAGGGCTGGGCATAAAATACCAAAAATCGAATTACCAAATCAAATTGAAAAAAATGGTAATTGGTAATTGGTATTTGGTAATTCGATATTTGATATGGTATTTGGGAGTAAAATTTTAAAATTATGATATTCAAGTTTGGGTTTGGTACAAGATATTAATACCGTTTGGTATTCGGTACCGAATATCAAATTATTTATTAAATAAAGGTCCACCCCATATATATATATATATATATTGACCCATTACTACTTGATTGGCTATTATCCTTTTCGCAATTATCTTTAGTGCTTGAAGTCCATTTCCTTCAATTCATTTGTAATTGTTGTAATGTGTGAACCATCTCATCTAAAACTTTGGACTGTTAAAGGGGAGGCACATACTCATTTTTAACTTACAAGATGTTTCGTTCATCTAAAATCATAAATAAGTATAAAAAGGGAACACTTTTTTTCTTAGTTTAGTCTCCCACAGTAGTGAATGCAATATGTCCATATCCACTGTTTGTGACCACTTAGTTGTGAGCATATTTGAATCTTTATAAGTTGTTTGATTTTCAGAAATTTAGTTAGAACGAAATAGGAATACGGTATTACCAAATACCGTACCGAATCGAAATTTAATTTACCGAGTACTGAATTACCGAATCAAAGTTTAAAAGTATGGTATTTTATTTCTACTTTTAATTACCGATTATCGAATTACCAAATCCTAATTTTACAAATACCAAACCGAATACCGAACCCTCACCCCTATCCACACCTTGCAAATATTGATTAATCAATTTTATTATGGCTATTTTAACTCTCTCTCATGCCCTAATTATATCTCCATTTGGTATAAAAACATGAGTTATAATTATTAATTTTTTTTATTTATCCATATTTAGAAACTAGATACTGGTGCCTGTATCAGTACGGGTCCAATATATATTACTTTTTTGTCTCAATTTATGTAATATAGATGAAATTTAGACAGTTAATCAAATTTTTATATGATTTTTAAATATTTAAGTTATTAATTATGGTGATTTATTATACTTTTTACATAATTTTCTGAAAATATTATTGTCTCTGTCCTAATTTATGAGGTGCTGATGAAATTTGTAGAGTCGACCAAATTTGTTATATAATTTTTATATATTTTAAGTTATTAATTATCACGATTCATATTAATTTCTACGTAATCAAGTAATATATGTTACTCCCTCTGTTCTAATTTATGTGGCATTGATAGAATTTGGAGAATCAACCAAACTTTTATGCCTTTTAAATATTTTAAGTTGTTAATTATTGTAAATTATAATAATTTTTATATTATTTTAAATAATATATATTATTTTTTCTGTTTAATTTATGTGACACGGATAAAATTTTGAGATTAAGTATGTAAACTCCATGAATAAATTTGATCAGTAATCTAAAATTTGATTGTAGTAGTAAGTTGTTCTCAAAGTTTTCAGAAATATACTGATTCTTTCAAACATAAATGTACATTATTTTAAGATTTCAAAAAAAGAAAAAGGGGTGCAGACAAAAATGGTCACTCGGTGAAAAATAATTCCAGCCGAATGACCCATGAATTGGATATGCCAAATTATGGCCTTTTCTTTGACTTTTTCAACGTTACTTCTCTTTTCTTTTTAACTTTTTCATTGCTTCGTTCTTCCTCTTTTTTTTTTTTTTTTTTTTTTGCTTTTACTTTAAAAAAACTTTTATTATAATTATTTCTTTTTTTAAAAAAAACACTGGTTGCTTTACTTTTGCCCTTTTTTTTGGTTAAGTCCTATTTTTTGTTGTTTCCTTTTTAAAAATAAATTTGCTCTTCTTATTTATTTTATTTTGCTGCTTTTTTATAAAAAAAATTGCTCTTCTTATTTTCTTTGACAGTCAAACACAATTTTATAACCTTTTTTTATTTTTCTCAATATGATAAAGCGTCCATTCCTATAATGTATACATACAATACAATACATTTTTGATATATATATATATATATATAAATTGTGATAAATATATTTTTTATCCCTCAAAATCAAAAGGGAACATATTTTCAAAATGTTGGCATATATAATTTATATATATATATAAATTGTGATAACCTTGAGGGTTTGTGAAATCCCTCAAAATCAAAAGTGGCCAATTGCGCTTGCCACCTTGCAAATATAAATTTGGATGCTTCATGTTTGAAGTCTTTATCAAACATAAATTTGACTGATTGCGCATCAGTTTTTACCACAAATTTTTGGTTGTATAAATCATCCTGAAATTTTAAAACACATTTAATGATAGTTAGCATTTCATGAGCTACCATCGCGTATTTCTTCTGAGCTTCATTCCATTTTCCAGAATAAAACCTGATTAAGTATTCTCTTTTGTCATGGGGATTAATCTTCTTTAGAATTCCGCCATAACCTATGTTGGACGCATCTGTCTCAATAATTGTTTGCCACGCCGGATTGGCAAGTGTTAAGCATGGAAGTGATCGTACTCGTAACTTGATGTTTTTAACCAAGTTGGTATGACTATCAGTCCATGGGGATTTATAATCCTTCTTTAACCTGTCATATAATGGAGCTAAATCTCGAGAGAGATTCTTATAGACAAGGAAATATAATTTAAACTACCCAAAAATCGCTGCAGTTGAGTTCTGTCCGTAATAACGTCTGGAAACTTCGAGGCAAACTCAATAGCTCTTTGAATGGGAGTGACATTCCCTTGGCAAATTTGATGCCCTAAAAATTGAACATCTGTTTAAAACAAACTCATCTTTGTCTTAGAAATAACTAAACCATTTTGAATTACAACTTTTTTGAAAATATCAAGATGCTTGATATGAATTTCAAAGGTTTTGAAAAATACCAAAATATCATCTATGTAGACAATGATGAAATCCATATAAGGATTGAAAATGTCAATCATAATTTTTTTAAATTCATAGGGGGCATTTTTCAAACCAAATGGCATGACACACCATTCGTATTGTCCAAACGGGACATTAAAAACAGTTCTATAAGTATGTTCTTTAAAAATTTGAATCTGCCAATATCCTGATTTTGAATCAAATTTTAAAAATATGTTGGCATCGTATCACCTTGAAAGCATCCGTCCTTACGGCATGTGTAAGGGATTTCACCATGACTTCCTCTTAGAGATTTTCTAACTCTTTCGGCGAATAATGGGGGAAGGCCATCTATAAATTTGGCTTTCCAGTATTCGACCTTATTTTTGAGTAATTCCATTACCCTACTAAGGTAAGTATCTTTGTACCATCTGAAATACCCCAGGGTCTGACATTGAAGACCGTTAAGGAGGGTACGCACCGTCTCATGTTGGTTGGTGAATCTACCATTAAAGTATTCTAGAATGGTTAGAACTAACGTATAGACGACATCTTCTCTGTTTTGAACTAGAGCCATACCCAGATTATCGACACCTGCATCGGTGGCTATTGCATTTATGATGGTGGCCTTTTCGTCCATGCTAAGGTAGGAATCCCACCAACCGCGGAGCTGTCTAGTAAATCCTGCTATAATCATTTTGCAGATATTCCTATCCGTGTTTTTAACACTTTTGCAAATGGTTGCATACATAAGCATCCTGTGAACAAGGATGGTTAACTGTCGATCTGTTAACCCATCTAGATTCCATTCATAAACTTCAGAACCACTATAAGACGTATTAGTCTGATTCCAATCACGTTCTTCTATGAGAACATCTTGTGGTGTAGGACGGGGATAATAATAGGTGTTCATGCTAGGTTTGGTAGCGTAACCAATATTTTTCTTGGGGTAACCCTTGAGTTTATTAAACTCTGAAGAAACCTGATGCCTAAAATCACCAGTAGCTTCTACTTTATCAGCAAAATATTTCGATAAGTCAATAGGCTTAAGATTTAAAGTATAAATTATCAAATGCAAAAATATGTCAAAATGAAATTTGCATTCCTCACTTCTTCTTTTTGGTTAAAAACCAATTAAATCCTCCAATCATACTTGGAACTCCGTTCATTAACGCCATTTATCCTTTTACATGTATTAAAGGATTTTCTGCCACTTATAAAGATAATGAGATAACTTATTCCTTTATTACAGATCCAGTGACTAGAGATATTAATGCTCTAATTAAAATGAAGCAGAATCATTTGGATTCCTTACAATTAGAATTATTTAGCATGAATATATTCAACTCTCTGAAATTTGCTAAAATACAGGAAAAAATCAAACTAATTTTCGAGCAGATTGCAGTTGATATTTGTGCAGATCACCCTAGAGCTTGCCACCCTTAATATAGAGGGGTAAATAAGTGGTTATGAACCAAGGAGCAAAATACATATTCTGATTATATAAATCACAAGTTTTATAAAACTCTTGAGAGATTTTACCAAGATCTTCTTTGCTATAAGAATCGAAGAACCAAGTTTTAAACTGATTCCATTTTTTCTCAAAAAATACTTTTTGAATATGCTTTCTCGCCAGGGAACCTGGGCTGAAATCGATTTGGTGTGGAATCATGTAAGAATCATTGGGGTCAAACTCCATCTCGGAGGCCGAAGGAATGTCCTTGTCAGAAGCATCATCGTTAACCTGAATAATATTAGTTCGCGGGTCGACTTTTACCTTTTCAACTAAAGAATTGCTATCAATAGTAATCAAAGAAGCAACCCGATCTCGAGCTGGACCATATAAAAGTTCTATTGGGGAGATATGATTCATGGCTGGCAAAAGTCTATGACGAGATATTGATCGTCTATTAAGACTGTGATCCACAGAGGACATTAATCTGTTGTTAGCGAAGGATTGCCTATGAGGCGCATAACTGTTGTCAGAAAACTGAATACAAATTCTCCCATCGGGATTTTGAGAAATGTGAGAAAGATCAGAGTTAGTAACAATATTAGTTAACTGATTTGGGGATATAACCGAATCTAGAGTCCATGAAGTTGGGAAATCAATCTCTTCCCACTTAATAGGTCTTCTAGTGGTGACCTTGGATCTTGCAAAATTGGTTTCCACCAAAATAGTTTGATTTGATATATCATATAATCTACATCTAGGATTCAGAGTAGATAATAATTTAAAATAAATTCTATAAGATAAACAAATGAGTTCTGAACCTGGCGCATAGTTATAACCATTCGTTTTGACATTTAATGTTAAAGCATCAAGAATATTAGCATCAGTAAGTGATAACTGCAGATTAGGTTAACCTAAAGTGTATAACATTCCGTAAACCTTCTCATAGATTTCTTCATCAAGTTCTAAAGTTTTTAACTTGTTTAATTTACAATTGGGAGCAATATGCCCGAGTCTTCTACACTTGTAACATTTCACTTTAGAAAGATCCCTCCCAGATCTGTCTTTGATAAATCTATTAGATTTACGAGAGCTAACCTTCTGTTCTAGAGGTCTTGTAATATCTGTCCTTATTACCTTCTGGCGCTGGTAGACCAAATTGTGTACAAAAATCCCCTAGTTGAGATTTTTTCTTGTGCTTATCAATCTTAAGTTGTCTAGCCACTAAAACCATCCCAATATGCAGATAGTTATACTGACCTTGATAAATTTTAATATCACGCTCGTTTATCAAACGAATAGTCTGTTCAGACGAATTTAAAGCAAGAGATTGCTCAGTAGTTTTAATCAATTGTTTAGAAGATAGCTTATCAAACCAACCATAGAGCCAACATATAGATGGCATGTTGGGGATGCCAACATATTTTCAAAATATATGTTGAAAATCAGGATTTACGATGCCAACATATTTTCAAAATTGTATTGTATATATAACCTAATCTGCAGTTATCACTTACTGATGCTAATATTCTTGATGCTTTAACATTAAATGTCAAAACGCATGATTATAATTATGCGCCAGGTTCAGAACTCAGACTATATGGTGATAATTTTTACCCGAGCAAAGGGCCTGTCAGGAATCCAATACATACTACTTATTGAGCCTATATGTCTGGCAATTCTAACCGGGTAAAAGGCGCCCTACTTATCACTCCTTTTTGGGCTGAAGATCACGGATGGCCAGACGGAGCCACTAAGGCGAATCCAATAAGAGTAGTAGTAGATCCGACTGTACCTCGATCTCAGAACCAAGTCAAGAAACCATACTAAAATTCTTTTATATTTAAATAAAGCTTAGATCCGTTCATGGTCTATATAGGAGAGAAGTTAATTATTTGACATAGATATGAGATCTTTAGCTGGACATAGTCCTGGCTAGGAGATACGGTACTAAGAAGAAAAGAAAATAAGAAATTACTAACCTCGGACGTGTGTCACCAAAGTCTATATTCTGAAGAACTGGTCGTTTTCTTTTATCTCGGAATAGTGCAAAGGGACTGTCAGGAATCCAATACATACTACTTATTGAGCCCATGTGTCTGGCAGTTCTAACCGGTTAAAAAGGCGTCCTACTTATCACTCCTTTTCGAGCTGAAGACCACGGCTGGCCAGACGGAGCCACTAAGGCAAAGCCAATAAAAGTAGTAGTAGATCCGACTGTACCTCAATCTCAGAACCAAGTCGAGAAACCATACTAAAATTCTTTTATATTTAAATAAAGCTTAGATCCGTTCATGGTCTATATAGGAGAGAAGTTAATTATTTGACATAGATATGAGATCTTTAGCTGGACATAGTCCTGTCTAGGAGAGACGGTACTAAGAAGAAAAGAAAATAAGAAATTACTAACCTCGGACATGCGTCACCAAAGTCTATATTCTGAAGAACTGGCCATTTTTTTTTGATCTCGGAATAGTGCTTCAAAGTGAAAGCTTTACAATGATTTGCAAACTAAAAGAGAGATTTTTTTTTGATGCACCTAAACAAATTAAAGACAATCCTATTTATAGAAAAATATTAAAAACACAAGGCATCTTTGTACAATAATAATGGGTCCCATCTGTTCCCTAAATAGTGTATCTACTATTGAACAACAGTGTATCTACTGTTTGTGGCATTTTTGTTTTATAGATGCTTTGATCTCTATTTTTCTTTTTCTTTCATCTTCCGGAGGAAATCTTCTGCCTTTTTTAGAGCATCTTCTGACCCTGTTGTTTCTACAGGTTGAGCTTCTTGTATATCTTCTGGGGCGTCTTTGCTGGTTTCACTTCGCATAGAAGTGTCTGATTTCTTATATTGAGTAAGATTCAGAAGCAGACTTTTCTTGACTCCTTCTAAGTAGCTATTGATCATGGCTTCTTTATCTCCATCTTGAACAGAGATTCTTCTGGCAATGTGCCTAACCGAGCTATCCGTGACTATCTCCTTTTGGGGAGAAGTACTCTATTCATTAATTTTATTTTCAATAAAATCCACCAGTTCCTGTCCGTATAACTTTTTAGTTTTTGGATCTTTCTTCATTAGTTTATCCCAAAAATTGTTATAAAAGATCGGTCTCGATTGAGAGAAAGTACCTTTAACACTGTAATTAAAGTTTTATCAGTAAACAAAGGAGACAAAAAACTCATTGTGAAGATAGGTATTCTCTAGATAAGAAATCTGGAAGAGAGTTATCGCTCCCCTTTTTATAATGGATTTCAAAATCAAAAGGGGCCAATTGCGCTTGCCACCTTGCGAATATAAGTTTGGATGCGTCATGTTTGAAGTATTTATCAAACATAAATTTGACTGATTGCGCATCAGATTTTACCATAAATTTTTGGTTGTATAAATCGTCCTGAAATTTTAAAACACATTTAACGATAGTTAGCATTTCATGAGCTACCGTCGCGTATTTCTTCTGAGCTTCATTCCATTTTCCAAAATAAAACCTGATTAAGTATTCCCTTTTGTCATGGGGATTAATCTGCTTTAGAATTTTGCCATAACCTATGTTGGACGCATCTGTCTCAATAATTTTTTGCCATGCCGAATTGGCAAGTGTTAAGCACGGAGTGATCGTACTCGTAACTTGATGTTTTTAACCAAGTTGGTATGACTATCAGTCCATGGGGATTTATAATCCTTCTTTAACCTATCATATAATGGGGCTAAATCTCGAGAGAGATTCTTATAGAACGGGGAAATATAATTTAAACTACCCAAAAATCGCTGCAGTTGAGTTCTGTCTGTAATAACGTCTGGAAACTTCGAGGCAAACTCAATAGCTCTTTGAATGGGAGTGACCTTCCCTTGGCAAATTTGATGCCCTAAAAATCAAACATCTTTTTGAAACAAACTCATCTTTGTCTTAGAAATAACTAAACCATTTTGAATTACAACGTTTTTGAAACTATCAAGATGCTTGATATGAATTTCAAAGGTTTTGGAAAATACCAAAATATCATCTATGTAGACAATGATGAGATCCATATAAGGATTGAAAATGTCATTCATAATTTTTTGAAATTCAGAGGGGGCATTTTTCAAACCAAATGGCATGACACACCATTCGTATTGTCCAAACGGGACAATAAAAGCAGTTCTATAAGTATGTTCTTTAAAAATTTGAATCTGCCAATATCCTGATTTTAAATCGGATTTTGAAAATATGTTGGCATCGTATAACCTTGAAAGCAGGTCTCTTTTATTTGGAATAGGATATCTTACTCATTTTAAAACCTTGTTTAACGGTTTATAATTAATCACCAACATGGGAATTCCACGTTCCTTCTCAGCTGCGTTATTAACATAGAAGGCTGTACATGACCAAGGAGACTTGGAAGGTTTAATCAAACCCTTTTGTAAGAGACTATCAAGCTCGGTTTTGCAGTATTTTACTAACTCAACGTTCATTTGGCAGGGCCGAGATTTAGTAGGGATATCATCTTCTGAAAAGCCTTCTTCATATGGAAGAGTGACAATGTGCTCTTTCGATTCTAAAAAGCAATAGGGTAATCTGCACAAATATCAACTGCAATCTGCTCGAAAATTAGTTTGAATTTTTCCTGTATTTTAGCAGATTTCAGAGAGTTGAATATATTCATGCTAAATAATTCTAATTGTAAGGAATCCAAATGATTCTGCTTCATTTTAATTAGAGCATTAATACTCTAGTCACTGGATCTGTAATAAAGGAATAAGTTATCGCATTATCTTTATAAGTGGCAGAAAATCCTTTTGAGTTAATACATGAAAGGATAAATGGCATTAATGAACGGAGTTCCAAGTATGATTGGAGGATTTAATTGGTTTTTAACCAAAAAGAAGAAGTGAGGAATGCAAATTTTATTTTGACAAATTTTTGCATTAGATAATTTATACTTTATATCTAAAGCATGACTTGATGCCGATTTGACTAAATGAGTAGTTTTTTGAAAATATTTTGTAGGCACTAAGCCTTCTTGAATACAGCTAACGTCTGCACCGCTATCAATCATGGCAATGTTAGTAATTGAAAAACTGTTATTAATTAAGATAGTACATTTAACATACCATTTGTGCGAAGTTATAATCTGCATCATTCCTAAAAACGAATCTTGTTTAGGATCAGGGCTAGTAGCTTCTTTATCACTATCTTGATCACGACTAGTCGTTTTACTTTCTTCAGAAGTAGAAATGCCTTTATTTTTTGAAAATTTATTTTCCAAATCAACCTCAATTTGAGTAAGTCTATGGTCTGAAATCATTTGATTTTGTTTTAGAGATTTAATCTCCCTTTTTAAATTCTCAACTTCAATTTTTAAATCGTCGAGGGAAGAATCTTTTTCTGAATAAGAGTTTCTTTTTAAAAGGCAATCATCAACTTCCTTTAAAGAGTAAGGAGCTTAATATTCGAAATCATTTAAATCGTTTTTGTTATTTTCAAATGGTTTAGAAGAACTCGAACTAGCTTCAATAGGAGTAGCTAAATTAATAATTTTTTCTCGAAGCTTGCTATCAGTAATCTCCTTTAAAAGTTCAATCACATTATCAGAAGTGATGGTATTCATATTTAGATCCTGGAATTGCGACTGAAGTCTATAGATTTCATCGTCCTTGCAATTGCAGTCTTGACCCTGGCAAGTATCACAAGGGTTAGTACGATTATCAGTATTATCAGAAAAATCATCAAGTAATTCAGTGTTAGAACCTGGATATGAATCGTAATCGTTGTCCGAACTTGAAGTGTATAACAGTCCGTAAACATTCTCATAGATTTCTTCATCAAGTTCTAAAGTTTTTAACTTGTTTAATTTACAGTTGGGAGCAATATGCCAGAGTCTTCCGCACTTGTAACATTTCACTTTAGAAAGATCCCTCTCAGATCTGTCTTTGATAAATCTATTAGATTTACGAGAGCTTTTTCGCATTTCGTGCTCTTCCTTGGATCTTTGCCTAGATCACCTCTTTTTGTGAGAACCTTATGTTCTAGAGGTCTTGTAATATCTATCCTTATTACCTTATGGCGCTGGTAGACCAAATTGTGTACAAAAATGCCCTAGCTGAGATTTTTCCTTGTGCTTATCAATCTTAAGCTGTCTAGCCATCTTTAGTTCATTGCACAAGTTCAATCCTTCCTGTGTGCAAGTTCCTATAATCTTTCCATAGGTCAGACTTGTGTAAGGGATTTCACCATGACTTCCTCTTAGAGCTTTTCGAACTCTTTCGGCGAATAATGGGGGAAGGCCATTTATAAATTTGGCTTTCCAGTATTCGACCTTATTTTTGGGTAATTCCATTACCCTACTAAGGTAAGTATCTTTGTACCATCTGAAATACCCCAGGGTTTGACATCGAAGACCGTTAAGGAGGGTACACACCGTATCATATTGGTTGGTGAATCTACCATTAAAGTGTTCTAGAATGGTTAGAACCAACGTATAGACAACATCTTCTCTGTTTTGAACTAGAGCCATACCCAGATTATCGACACCTGCATCGGTGGCTATTGCATTTATGATGGTGGTCTTTTCGTCCATGCTAAGGTAGGAATCCCACCAACCGTGGAGCTGTCCAGTAAATTCTGCTATAATTATTTTGCAGATATTCCTATCCGTGTTTTTAATAGTTTTGCAAATGGTTGCATACATAAGCATCTTGTGAACAAGTCAAGGTTTTGAGGTATATCTACCTCTTCAAGTCTAGTACTTTTAGTACTTGTTTCTCCCAGATCCATGAATGAAAGATCATATCTATGTCAAATAGTTCAGCTCTATCTCATATATACCATCAAAAGTTAATGGCTCTGATACCATAATAACCCAAGAGGATCCGTATGATGATCTTGACGATGATGCTCCAGATGATCTTCCCCCACCTCGTGGGTTATTTGTGATAAATATATTTATATATATATATATAAATTATGATAAATACATTTTTTTACAAACAATGATACAGTTTTATTCGCATTCTATACAGATACATATTCAATACAATAATTATACAATTTCTATATACATCCTATACAGTATCTATAGAAATCTTATACGGATACATATTCAATACAACAATTATACAGTTTTGATACACATCCTATACAGTTTCTATAGAAATATTATACAGATACATATTCTATACAATAATTATACAGTTTCTATACACATTTATACCTAAAGGCTACAAATTGGAAATGAATATGTCGAAGGGCTAATTTTTTATCCAATTTATAAACTTAGGCCATTTGTTTTGAAAGTGGCTACACAGTGTCCTCCCCAACCCAAAAAAAAAGAAGAAGAATAGGTATACCATGAAAAGGTGAAGGTTCATGTGAAAAATAGTTTCTTGTGAGGCCACATAAACATAAATGATTATGTAGCAGCCCAACATGTGGACTAAAAAGTGGGCCCATATTTAACCAGCTAGACAAAGAGAATATACAAAAAGTGATTTGATATTTTTGTTCTATTAGAAAAAGATACACGATAAATACCACAAAGTACAACAAGCTTTAAGCAGAAAATTTATGAAATACCTAAATTACCCCTATGTCAGCAAGCTGGCATGACAATCTTGAGCTGCTTTTAGAGCTCTTCTATACTAGATAGCACGAGCTTAATATATATTACTTTTTTGTCCTAATTTATGTGACAGATGAAATTTAAAAAGTCAATCAAATTTTTATATAATTTTTAAATATTTAAGTTGTTAATTATTGTGATTAATATTACTTTTTACATAATTTTCAGAAAATGTTATTATCTAGAGAAAATAGCCAAATGTCCCCTCAACCTATTAGCCAATTTTCAACTACACACTTATACTTTACGGGATCCTATTACCCCCTTGGACTATTTTAAGACGAAATTATTTGCTCCCTAAATGCTGAGCTGGCAAAGAAAGTGTAATTTACTTTCTCAAAGAGAGTGAGAAGCAATATTTTTTTATTAAAATTTGAACTTTATAAGTATTTTTAGCTTTTTCATATTAATTTTTTGATTTTTTTTAAAAATTATTTATGTTACTTTTTACTTTTATTTATCTTTTCTTTTTTACTTTCTTTCTTTTTCTCTTTAACACTTCACCGGATTTAGTTGCCGGAAAACGCCATAAATTCACCTCACTGTCCAATTACCACTAATGCTATCTCCTTCCTTTTTTGTCAAAAGAAATCAGCTCACCTTCTTTCCATCATAAATTTCAATAGTTGAAAATGTTATTGGATGTCAAATACTAATGACTAAGCATGAGTTTATTGTTTTGTGAAGGATCCAAATTGAAACCTCCATTGAAACTAAGCTTGAAGCTTTGTTTAAATTTTAGATCTGCAATTTGTGCATTCGATTTTCAAATGGGTATTGCAAAATGTCTAGATCTTGTGGATTAGTGCTGTGAAATGGGTTGACAGTCTCAAATTCGATTCAATGATATCACCATTACCCGTTGATAAACTGTCACGACCCAACCTACCGGGCCGTGCGGGCGCCTACTCTATGCACCTAGATAGACGAACCCATACCACCCGTCCAACAAGTAAATGCGAAAATACTCAAGTATAACCATAAACATTCATTGTTGATACATGAAAACCTTTACAATCTTTTATTCAGGAAACCTCCTCTATGAAAAATACAATAAAACCATTTTACAACTTTAAAACACCCTCCCTAGGACCTAGTCTAAGCCGGTACAAGAGCTACTACAAGATGATACAAAAATGAAGAAGACACAACTCCACCATAGAAGCAAGAAGTAGGAGCTGCTAGAGAATCACCGTCATTCTGAACCTGTGAAACATCACCAACCCTCCAACCAGACTATACCTAAAAAGGTATAGCAAGAGTAGAATCAGTACAAACACACATACTGGTAGGCATCATCGGTCGACCCGATGTCACGACCCGATTTCTCGGTCATGATGGCACCTACAATCCCCCAGTAGGCGAACCAATCCCCATAGCCCGGAACGATTAGTAATGGGCTGCCTTCTAACAGTTTAAACGAAAGATTCGGTAAATAAGCGAAAGCAAGGGCATAAGAAGAAGAAAATAGATAACAAGAGTAATACATATAAAATGCGAAAACTAAGCCAAACCCAAAACCTAGTATCAAAGCGTATAAGAGCCTAACTACATCAGGAGTACAAAGGTCCAAAAGTCATATATACATAATGTCTCCAAAACTATAAGAGTACAAAATACCCCAAGGATAACTGAAGTCAAGCTCCGACCACCAAGAGCTCACCCTCAACCTGGATGATCCAAAAACTGCACCCCGCACGAATCTCTGATGCGCTAATGGTGATGGCCCATGCTAGGATCTGCACTAGAAGATGCAGAGGGTAGGGTGAGCACCAAATGTGAAGCACAAGGTACCCAGTAGGTATCATAGGCCGACTGGGCACATATAAAGTAAAAGGGAAATAGCAGACATAATAGAAATAAACAGCCACATAAATCAATGGTAAAGTACACAAGAACTAGTCCAGAGGGAAGACAACAGAAAGCAACAAGCAAGGCTAGCGAGTAGAATATATACATGCCAAACACAGGTGAAAGTAAGAATGACGCACCTGGGAGCCTCGCAAAAAAATAATATATATGGGTAAGTTCTAACAAAGGGCGGTATACTAGTAACCTCAAGTATAGAGAAGGGAAGGGAAGGATAAAGTAGACATGCTCGGTAAACAGAATAGATAACCAGACAAACCATATCACACTCAATCCAGCAGTAATAGTCTAGCAAGTCCAGTTCCACACTTATAACCGTAGTAGAGAACAAATTCATAATAAAGCAAAGAGAGTCTACCTACAGTCCCCTGGCCGCCCATACAACCGAGGAACGAAATCAACTGAAAACAAACCCTCCGGCATCCCATACTACCAGAGTGTATAATTAACAAAAAGCAAACAAGGGTGGAATCCCGAACAATGAATGATATAATGCATGAAAACCTCAGGGTGAAATAGAACCTCTGTATGTACCTCTTCCGGTGCCAATCGGGCCCAGCAGGAAGGTTCCATGGAAGGACACAACTTGTATACCTCTACTCAACCGTATACCCTTCCCCTCGACACACGCATCCCAAAGCCTCAGGCCTGGAGCGGCAAGGTCCATGGAGGTCCCGGACTCCATACTAAAACTCAGAATCAAATGTGTCATCCAGAATCGAGTTCGGGTTCAATCCAGTAGCTAAGTCTCAAATATGCCTGCCTATACCCTGTCTAAGACTAAAAAAATGAAAAAGATGTCTCAAAAACCCTTCCAAGGGTGCCCGGGCACAACTGGGTCTAAAACAGTAGTAAAAATATCTCAGATGCTTGACCCGGCCGAGCCTGATATCATTTCAAATCAGTAAGAAAACTCAGCTAGCACTCCGACCCGGTCGAGTCTAGCAATAGTAGTAAATCATGATAAAACCATATTTTTAACCTTATTTTACCCCAAGAAGATCCACATATCAAGTCAAATCATTTCCAAATCCAATTTCATCAAAAACAAGCCCCCAGGGCCATGCAAGGTTTAGAAAATCAGTTTTCGTAGGCCCGAAGCCAAAAACCATAATAAAACGTGGAAAAACCTCTTTATATGCATGGAAATGATATGATCAACCCAAATAGCTGCCCCGCAACTCAGAATCAACCTAACGGCCTTGTACATGCTCCGAAGCTACTCAACAAGCATAACCAGCCTAGAAGGATATTTTTATGTCCGGGACTCGCGGACATTTCCAATAATTCCACCTTCTATGTTCCAGGGTCAACAAGACCTCACGGGGTCACAAGGGTAATAAATATATCAACTAATAGGAATACTACACACAAGGAGAAAAGAAATAGGACGAATCATGGAAAAGCGGTCAAGGTCTGTGGTACCAACCTAATAACCCAATCCAAGGATGCCAACTAGTACAATTTTACCCGCTATATGCGAGGTCTAGGGAGTTAAGCCGTAACCTACCTGTCGTCCGATGATCAGTTGCGGAAACGATGATATCCAAGGCCGAGCTGCTCCGAACGAGAATCAAACTATCAAATTCATGAACAAAATATTAAGACGATTCTAACGATACCCATATTGCTACAATTGTAGCCGGATCGATATCCGGGTCAAAAACGAGCTCGCAGGGCCTGCAACCCAAAACTAAAAATGAAAAGAACCACGATGACCCCAATGATGCCAAGAAGAAATGCTCCAAATTTGAGCACAATTGGACAAGGGAAGGGCACCAAAACAGCCCTCCCAAGTTGGGGATTAAAGAATGGAAATTTCAAAAATAAAAATGGAAATTGGGCAAGAATTACTTACCAAAACGATGGAAAATCAGCCCAAGATGGATAAAACTTCACACCCATGAACATGCACAAGCTTAGGGGGCAAAATCTATCACAAAATCCAAGCTTTGGATGAGAATCAATGGAGGATTTAAGAGAAAAATCAAAGAAGACAAGTTGGGAAAGATGACTTACCAAGAGGCCAAGAACTACGGATAATCGACAAACAAATAATTCCCCAAGGTTTAGAACTGAATTGGAGAAAAATGGTGGAGAGAATTTTGAGTTTTAGAGTGAGAATAGTAAGGAGAAGGGATGGAAGAAACGAAATGACAGCAATAAATAGCTGCTGTCCGCAGCTGATTTTCTGCACTTTTTAGAAAACTTGATGGGGCATTCCGGGCACAATCGGAAATCGATATTCAAAAACCAATAGTGATAATAGAGTGGAAACGATATTCCAAAATCAACAGAATCGACAAAACTTCCATACGAGGTCGTTTCAGAAAAATGTTGACCCAAGTCAACACTAACGAAAAGGAACTCAAAGGCTCGACATGAGTCCGACTCACCCGGAACCCGAACCAACCATCTTCCTAGCCCAAACTCGACATTCCAGAGCTGATGGAATCATTGCATTTTGAATCCGACACTCCGATCATCGAAAGTCACCCGAAGTTACACTTTCAACTCCAAATGGCCTGAAAACTGAAAAAACCACACAAAACCCACACCAGAAGTTCTCAGGCCTCAACTAAAGGTCCAACTAGACCAAACTCATCGCTCCGGAGCTAACGGAACTGTCAGAATTCAGTTCCGAGCATGTTAGCTAAGAATGTTGACTAAAGTCAATGATATTCTAAGTTTAAAGCTCTAAAACAGGCGAATGGCTAAAACGACCAAACGAACGACCAGGGCACCGAACTATTGGTCCTAGCAATCCATAAATGACTTGGGGCCGCTACAGTAAAGCTCTAACAGTGCAATAAATGCAAAAATACAAAGATGACCGGAAGGGTCATCATAACATCCACTACTAAAAAGACTTTCGTCCTCAAAAGTCAAGAAGAAGGGAGTACCTGAAGGCTCGAACAACTGCGGATACTGAGCACGCAACTCACTCTTGGTCTCACAGGTAGCCTCCTCGATCAGACGATGCCTCCACTGCACTTTCACAACCAGAATCTCCCTAGATCTCAACCTCCTGATATCTCTGGCAAGAATAGCTATCGGCTCCTCAACAAATGATAAACTCTCATCCAACTGAACCGAATACCAATGCAACACATGAGACTCATCAGGCACATACCGGCGCAACATCGAAATATGGAAAACTGGGTGAACAGCTGAAAACATCGTAGGCAAGGCTAACATGTAGGCAACACTACCAACCCTCTGTAGAATCTCAAACGACCTAATAAACCTGGGGCTAAGCTTGCCCCGCTGACCAAATCTTATCATGCCCTTCACGGGTGATACTCGGAGGAAAACCAGATCACCAACACTGAACTCGAAGGCACGAAGTCTACGATCAGCATAGCTCTTTTGCCTACTCTGGGTTGCTCTAAGTCTGTCCTGGATCAAACGGACTCGGTCCAAGGAATCTCTAAGTAAATCTATACCCTGCGGTCTGGACTCTAACCCATCAAACCAACCAATGGGCGATATGAAATGCCTACTATACAAAGCCTCGAAAGGTGCCATGCCAATGCTCGAATGAAAGCTATTATTATACGCAAACTCAGTCAATGGCACAAACTGATCCCATAAACCTCCAAAGTCAAGAACACAAGCCCGAAACATGTCCTTTAAGACCTGAATAGTCCTCTCAGATTGTCCATCTGTCTGAGGGTGGAAAGCAGTACGAAGCTGAACCTCCGTACCCAAATCCCTCTGTATATCTCTCCAGAACTGGGATGTGAACTGAGTGCCGCGATCTGAAATGATAGTAGCTGTGACCCCGTGCAACCGTACAATCTCACGAATATAGATCTGTGCTAACCTCTCTGCCCCGTAGGAAGTCTGAACCAGCAAGAAATGTGCTGACTTAGTCAGCCTATCAATGATCACCCAAATTGAGTCAAACCCCCGAGTAGTACGAGGCAAACCAACAACAAAGTCCATAGTAATACTTTCCCACTTCCACTCAGGAATGGGAAGTCGCTGCATCAAACCACCCGGTCTCATGTGCTCGAACTTTACCTGTTGACAGTTCAAGCACCGAGATACAAACTTTGCCACGTCCCGCTTCATACCACTCCACCAGTAAAGCTGTCTCAGGTCTCTATACATCTTCGCTGCTCCAGGATGGATGGAGTATCTAGAATAATATTGCCTCTTGGAGTATCAACTGTATCAAATCACCAACTCTCGGAACACAAAGTCGAACCTCAAACCTCAGAATCCCATCAGAACCCAAGGTAGCCCGGCTGGCCTCACCCTGAACCACCTAAGGTCACACAAACTCTAATCCTCGAATTATTGGCTTTGAATCTAATCAACTAGAGTAGAACGAACCTCAACACTGGCAAGAACTCTGCTAGGATCCGATAAGTCAAGCCTAACCAAACGGTTAGCCAAGGACTGGATGTCAAAGGCCAATGGTCGCTCAGAAGCTGAAAGTGAAGCTAGGCTACCCATACTCACCGCCTCTGACTCAAGGCATCTGCTACCACGTTTGCCTTGACCGAATGGTATAAAATAGTGAAATCATAGTCCTTCAGTAACTCAATCCATCTCCTCTGTCTCGAGTTCAGCTCGCGCTGACTCATAATGTACTGAAGACTATGATGGTCAGTGAATATCTCACAATGAACTCCATATAAATAGTGTCTCCAGATCTTGAGCATGAAGACTATCGCCGCCAACTCTAAGTCATGAGTGGGGTAGTTGTGCTCGTGAACCTTTAGATGCCTTAACGCATATGCTATCACTCAACCCTGCTGCATCAACACACAACCAAGACCGACCCCTGAATCATCATAATACACAGAGAAACTCTGACGCTCAACCGGCAAAGTCAAAACTGGAGCTGAAGTCAATAAGGCCTTAAGCATCTGGAAGCTATCCTCGCACTGATCGGACCACTGGAATGGAACATCCTTCCTAGTTAGCATAGTCAAGGGTGCTACTATGGACGAAAATCCCTCAATGAACCATCTGTAATACCCGACTAACCCAACAGAGTTGCGAACCTCAGAAGGAGTAGTAGGTCTAGGCCAATCACGAACTGCAGAAATCTTACCCGGATCAACTCTAATCCCATCCTTAGACACCACGTGCCCTAGGAATGCAACTGACTCTAACCAAAACTCACACTTTGAGAACTTGGCGTAAAGCCGATGATCTCTCAAATTCTGAAGTACAATCCTCAAGTGTTGCTTATGCTCATCTCTACTCCTCGAGTATACCAGGATGTCATCAATGAAGACTATCACGAACATATCTAAGTACGGGATAAGCACCCTGTGCATTAAGTCCATGAAGGCTGCGGGGGCATTAGTCATCCCAAAAGACATCACCAGGAACTCATAGTGGCCGTAACGTGTCCTGAATGCTGTCTTAGGGATGTCCTCCGCCCTAATCCTCAACTGATGGTAGCCGGACCTCAAATCAATCTTAGAAAACACGATGGAATCCTGAAGCTGATCAAATAAGTCACCAATCCTGGGTATCGGATACTTATTCTTCACTGTCACCTTATTCAACTGCCGATAATCAATACACATCCGCATTAACCCATCCTTCATCTTCACAAAGAGAACAGGAGAACCCCAAAGAGACACACTCGGTCTAATAAACCCCTTAGCTAACAAATCTTGGAGCTGCTCCTTAAGCTCTCTCAACTCAGCAGGAGCCATATGGTAGGGAGGAATAAAAATGGGCCTGATGCCTGGCTCTAACTCAATGGAAAAATCAATATCCCTCTCAGGTGGAAAGCCTGGTAGGTCGGTAAGAAATACATCTAGGAAGTCTCTAACCACAGAAACAGACTCAGGAGACGTAGGGTCAGCACTAGCATCTCAGACGTATGCTAGATAAGCTAATCACCCACGGGATATCATCTTCCTAGCTTGAAGACAAGAAATGATCCAAGATGGTGCATGGATAACAGAACCCTGCCACATAACTGGGGATACACCGGGCACGGCTATGGTAATGGTCTTGGCATAGAAATCCAAAACAACACAGTGAGGGGATAACTAGTCCAAGCCCAGTATCATGTCAAAATCCAATATATCAAGTATCATCAGGTCATCCCAAGTATCCAAATCACCAACAGATATCACACAGGATCTCACAATCCGATTCACTACTAAAGAATCTCTTACTGGGGTCGAAACAGAAACAGGCACAGACAATGGCTCACTAGCCAACCCCAAACAAGGCAGAAAGTAGGCAGATACATATGAACTTATGGATCCAGGATCAAACAAGGCATAAGCTGGCTGACGGCATACATAAATCGTACTTGTGATCACGGCATCTGAGGCCTCTGCCTTCGGTCGCCCAGGGACCGTATAGAATTGACGATGACTTTCACCTGCCCGACTGTCATCCCTATCACCTGCTCTGCCATATGGGGCACCACCCTTAGCCTGACCACCACCCCCTCTAGCCGGAGGCTGAACTACTCGCAGCAGCTCGGCTGGCTAAACTGTACTCTAATGGGGGAAATCTCTAGCAAAGTGACCAACCACACCATAAGTACAACAAGCCTCTGACAACCTAAGGGATGAACCAGCAGAACTCGAATGGCCACCATGGCCTGATGCCCTAGAATCTGTACCTCTCGATGGCTGACCATTGTGACCTTGCTGACTGCCCTGACCCTACTAAAACTGAGAACCAGAAGCCTGAAGTGACGCCTGTACCGGTCGGCTAGACTGACCCTGATGCTGCTGCAGCTGATAACCTCAGCCCTAGTGGCCTGAACCTCTACCACTATGCCTAGAACTACTGTAACCACCCTTATGTCGAGGCCTCTTATCTCTGGCTCCGGTGTCATGACGACGCGAATCCTCAACTGTGTGGGCATAATCTACAATGGCCTGGAATCTACAAGGCCCGCAACTTGAAACCAAAAACGAAAAGAACCACGATGAGCCCAACGATGCCTAGAAGGCATGCTCCAAATTTGAGCACAATTGGACAAGGGAAGGGCACCAAAACAGCCCACCCAAGTTGGGGATTAAAGAATGGAAATTTCAAAAATAATACTGGAAATTGGGCAAGAATTACTTACCAAAATGACGGAAAATCAGCCCAAGACGGATAAAACTTCACACCCACGAACATGAACAAGCTTAGGGGGTGGAATCTATCACAAAATCCAAGCTTTGGATGAGCATCAATGGAGGAATTAAGAGAAAAACCGAAGAAGGCAAATTGGGAAAGATGACTTACAAAGAGGCGAAGAACTACGGATAATCGACGAACAAATAATTTTCCAAGGTTTAAAACTGAATTGGAGCAAAATGGTGGAGATAATTTTGAGTTTTAGAGTGAGAAAAGTAATGAGAAGGGCTGGAAAAAATGAAATGACAAAAATAAATAGTTGCTGTCCGCAGCTGATTTTCTACACTTTTTAGAAAACTCGACGGAGAATTCTGGACACAATCGGAAGCCGATATTCAAAAACTAATAGTGCTAATAGAGTGAAAACGACGTTTCAGACTCAACGGAATCGACGAAACTCCCTCGAGGTCATTTCGGAGAAATATTGACCCAAGTCAATACTAATAAAAAGGAACTCAAAGGCTCGAAGTGAGTTCGACTCACCCAAAACCCGAACCAACCATCTTCCTAGCCCAAACTCAACATTTCGGAGCTGATGGAATCGTCGTATTTTGAATTCGACATTCCGATCATCGAAAGTTACCCGAAGTTACACTTTCAACTCCAAATGGCCTAAAAACTGAGAAAACCACACAAAACCCACACCGGAAGTTCTCAGGCCTCAATTAAAGATTCAACTAGACCAAACTCATCATTTCGGAGCCAATGGAACTGTCAGAATTCAATTCTGAGCACGTTAGCTAAGAATGTTGACTAAAGTCAATGATATTCTAAGTTTAAAGCTCTAAAACAGGCGAACGGCTAAAACGACCAAACGAACGACCAGGGCACCAAACTACCGGTCCCAGCAATCCATAAATGACTTGGAGCCGCTACAGGAAGGCTCTAACAGTGAAATAAATGCAAAAATGCAAACATGACCAGAAGGGTCATCACACTCGAATCCACTCATACCATCATATAAGAAATCAAGGGAATGCACAATTAATTACAATACTCAATCCTTCAACATTCACCTTACCAAAACCCAATGTCAACCAAAGCCTGCCTATCCCTTAGACTTCCCAAGTCACCTTGGCACCTAGACTTCCCAAGTCACCTTGACACCTAGACTTCCCAAGTCACCTTGACACCTAGACTTCCCGAGTCACCTTGACACCTACACTTTCCAAGTCACCTTGTCACCTAGACTTCCCAAGTCACCTTGACATTGCCAATATCTATGTCCATACCCGGACTACCATTTCCTTACTCAAGTCAACCACTATAACTCAATAACCCAGAGTAAACCCCACTACTTAGTGACGTAGACCGCACCCATTGTACCGCTACCTACTAGTACAAAACTATTTCCATGACCCCCAGGGCCATACTCGGCAAGTGACAACAACCAATGCTATAACCAGACCACAAGTCTCTCCCTTATCTTATCAAACGTACGCAACAAGTCTAATCGACATTGACAATTCCCAGTGACAACAACATATATCCTTTTCACGAAACCCGGACCCAAAAAGGATCCCTAGGACAATAACATACGACCCTGGTTCACAAAAGAACCACCTTGTCACTTAAGCACACTAACCCGGCCCTTTAAGGACCAACTATACGAAAAATGTTAATAAATCCCGGCCCTCTCAGGAACCCAATATATAAAGAATAAATGGTGCACCCGCACTGATAAAAGCAGTACAACATATAATAACAGCGAGTATTATAACTCCAGACTCTCAGTCTACCTTTTGACTTACCAACCACAGGGAACAAGTTCAACAATCATTCAATAACAATAATAAATATGACATTTACCCTTTTTCATTACCAGACCAAGCAAGGATCCCTAGACCAACACCTAAGTGTTAACATGCGATGCCCGGTCCACCCCAAGACCATCCCCATATTTAAGTATAACAACCTAGCCTCTCAAGGACCAATGTAATCAATCACAGATAACCCAGTTCACTTAAGGAGCCACATGTAAAGACATCAATAACAGATAACCCAGTTCACTTATGGAACCAACATGTAAAGAATACAACCAAATTAGTAAAGCAAACTCGTACCAGGCATGGTACCTGATAACGCTCAAACTACACCTTAATTTAAGAAGCGTATGCGATCGTTGTCAAATATATAACCCAACAAGGTTGGGGTCGAATCCCACAGAGAATATGGTGATGATTAAGACTTTAGTGAAGTATGTGACTAGTTGTCAATCGTTTCCAGTAACTAAAGGGGGGGTTTTGTAATCAAATTGTAAACAAAATAATAATAAACGTAGGAGAAATAATCAGTAGGAGAGAATGCGAACTAGGGACGTGGTTACCATGGCGTTGTAACAATGTCGATTCTAGGCTTAACCGGGTTCTTTCTATATGAATGTCACGATGTGATTGCGTCAATTGTATCGTCTAAACGTCTCTCGACCAAATAAACAAATTTCCTTTTATCTTTTCTCGATCTCAAAAAGATGTGCTTTTTAGCTCTCAATCCTAACATCAAGTAGATTAATCCAGTTACGGCATTAATCTTTAAGACGAGAGTTGGTAGTCTCGAATCCTTGTTGTTAATCAAGTTTCCCGGTTTTACTCTCTTTCTCAAGCAAATTAAACCTAGGCATGTTCTAATGTTTGCAACCCACTAGAAAACGTGACATAATGTATGATTAACAACGTGACAATACATAAATCGAACCAAACGCTACCCGGAATCTATATTGCTACGTTTGCCATGGCTCCCACAACCCTAGTTGCGGGAGTTTTAGTTAATCATGCTATAAAGAAAAGAGAAGAGAATTGAATTCATAATAAGGAAAGAAGATTCTTACAATATGATGAAAATACTCTTCAATAATCCAAGAACAAGAACAACCAAGAACTCAAGAACACGAATTCAAGAATCCGAAAAGGTGTTGTTGCTCTCAAAAAACGACTAAAAACTATTCTAAAACTATTGGGTGAATTCTAATTACATAAACCTATCATAGGGTATTTATAGGAGTCAAAGAAACCAAATCCAAAACGGGCTAGAAATCCCCAAAACGCGGGTCGCCGACTTAAGCTACTGCCTTAGCGTGACGGTCAGGCTGACGGACCGTCACTGCCTTGACGGACCGTCGCCTGGACCGTCAGCCTTAGGCAGTGGCACTGCCCCTTTGCTGCCTTGGAGTGACGGTCCCAGTGACGGACCGTCACACATGTGACGGGCCGTCACGCAAGCCGTCACTCTTAGGCAGATTGCTCTTTTTCGCGTATTTCCGTCCGTTTCCGTGTTTGTTTCCATTTCCTACAAATACAACATAAAAACATCAAAAACAACAATGGTTGCTTGAAAACGTACGATTGTTCTTAGTAAAAAGGAGTCGAAAGTGACGTAAATTAGCGTCACATCAACACCCTCAACTTAAAACGTTCGCTTGTCCTCAAGCAACATAACATAAAACAATAATACGACTCTACTAAGAACACAAACTCATGTCTATAGCAACTCATGGTCATTCAAACTTATTCAATTAAATCAAGCTCCCTCGTAGCACACGAATGTATGAAACACTAACTTGCAAGGATCCAAACATGTCATTCCGATATGATAGAACATTATGCATACACACGCGTAGCTATCCTAACAATCAATAGACAATATAGACATCTTGGTGCCCTCACCACAAAGAAATCCCACACACAAGATTTGGGACTAGGTAAGCGCTCACCCTCACAAACGATTTCAAACAATGCACATGCGATACCATAGGCTTGCCCTTACTATTCTATTTCGGTTCTTCAGAAAGCTACTCAGGATCACTACAGGACTTGTTTCGGCTTGTAATGAGGCTTCGGGTGCAGGTATGATACATTTAGGGGTTAGTGACTAAGCCCTCCTTGGAACCATTTACATCTTATCACCACATAACTTCACTTTATCCATCCTTATTCACCTTTTTATTTCCTTGATTCTAGATACAAGCGCGGCCTCTATATTTTGACAATTCTTTTTATTCCTTTTTCAATCTTTTTCACCTTTCTTTAGTTTTCTTTTCTTTTCTTAGGCGCACACCCGGATTTTCATTCTATTCAAAAACAATCATCTCCATCCTCTTTTTCTTCTCCTTTACTCCTGTAGTAGCCACCCTCAACTTAGGCTGATTGCCTACGTCAAGGTGCACAATGTCCATTGGTAGGACCAGGGCCAAAACAGGGTTTACCTCTATAGTAGCCACCCTCAACTTAGGTTGTTTTGCCTACGTTGAGGTGCACGATGTCCAAGGAAGGACCAGGGCCAAGATAGGGATTCAAAGTTAAATAGGAATGGTGACAGGTTATTGAAAGAATAAGGTCAATTACGGCTCAAACAAGGATCAAAAGGGATTATTTGTATTTGGACGGTCATATAGGCTAAGTGGACTGCATCAAAAAGGGCCTGCGATCCTTTCCTAAGCAACCAACTTCAAACTTAACAAAATAGACCGGGCAAGTTCTAGATGCATGCACAGAGTAAGAATTTATAACAATTAATCTCACACACTCTTAGCACCAAGAAACTATATCGCTACCAACTATCAAACAACCGCTCGGCTTAAGCATACTCATTCTAATCATATTCACACAATGACATTCAAGGATCCAGACAGTCAATTGTTTCAACATAAGCTCAAAACCAGAAAATTTTTCAAGGGGCCTCGTTTTTAGACAAGAACAACGCATGCTTGCTATAGACACTAAAAAACTTTAAAACAACAACCTAAACATGCCGGTTCTACTAGATAGCACACCGTAGGGAAAAGAAATCGGCAACAAAAACCCTCGGTGGTGACTCACAGGTTTCCCAACACCCTCAACTTAGACTCATGCATTGTCCCCAATGCATATATGCGAAAGCATAAAAAAACTGTGAGAATAAAGGAATACCTGTGATGTCGATTGGACTCAGATTCTGGAATGATGTTGGAGACCGCCAGGGTCTCCAAAACAAGAGAACTCGATGGAGTGTTTGCACGCGCTGCTGATTCGATGTTGCTGTCCAACTTCTTCTTTTGTTGGCTCCGCAGCTAGTCGTGACCGCTTCTTCGCTCTTTCTTTGCAGATTCTCTTGCGGTGTTTTTGCTTTCTAGATTTAATTTCACCGCCTTCCTCTACATGTTTATGCTCTCGCACCATACTTCTTAACTTCATAGCAGCTCGGGTCTCAACCAAACACTTCTCCTCAAGGTGCACATCCGCAGGCTCTTCCTCAATAGCATTGATGACCGCGACCACCCTCATGTCACTTGGTTGCTTCATCAATTTAGACACATCGAACTTGACCATTTCATTGTTCAATCGGAAGGTCAGTTCGTTTTTCTCCATGTCAACCAAAACTCTCGCCGTAGCTAACAATGGTCGTCCCAAGATTATGGGAACTTCGAAGTCCACTTCGCAATCCAAAATTACAAAGTCAGCTGGAAAGATAAGCTTACCGATCTTTATTAGCACATCAGACAAGATCCCTACGGGTCGCTTTACCGAACGGTCAGCTATCCTCACTCTCATGGACGTTGGTTTAGGAGCTCCCAAACCCAATTTGTCATACACTGCTAGCGGCATCAAATTTATACTAGCACCAAGATCACACATAGCTCTTCCGAAGTTGAGCTTCCCGATAGTACATGGAACAGTGAACGCACCTGGATCTCCTTTCTTTTCCACTAATGATCTAGAGGAAATAGCGCTGCAGTGATGGAGGTTGTCGTCCGGCTCAAAACTTACCATCCTCTTCTTTGTGATCAAGTCCTTCATGAACTTGGCATAACCGGGCATTTGTTCCAGAGCTTCCACCAATGGTATGTTTATTGAAATCTGTTTTAACATGGTCATGAAGTTCAGGAACTTACTATCGTCAGCTTTCTTCTTCAACCTCTGGGGGAAAGGGGGTGGGTGTCGAAACATCATAGTTGGAAGCTTTTCAGCTTCCTTGCGTTTCTCTGCGGGCTTTGGCGTTTCCTCCTCTACCGCCTCTTTATCATCCGCACTATCATCTTGAGCATGAATTACCGGATGTGATTCCGGTAATACTTTTCTGCTTCTTGTGGTGATCGCCATACAGCTTGCATCATTCTGCGGATGAGTGGTGTCGCTCGGCAAAGTACCTATTTTCCTTGGGTTTAGAGATGCCGAGATGTGACCCACTTGCTGCTCTAGTTGCTTGATCGCGGTTGAGTGTGACTCCACTACCAGACTCAATGTTGATAACTCATTCCGTATTGCCTTTACCCTAGAGTCCGTTGATTCCACCTTAAGCAGCATCTTCGCCATCATGTTCTCAAGTTTGGACGTCTCAGTTTCGCTGCCAGTTTTGTCCCGATTGCCAGGTGGTATATACAACCCACCTCTATCGGAGTTGTTCCTCCAGCTTCCTTGGTCGCGATTTTTGTAGCCACCATTCTCATAGTGGTTGTCTCTTGGATAGTTCCGACCTTGGTTTCCCTGGCCATTGGCCTGGAAACCCCCCAAGTAATTGGCCTCCTCAGTCTCTATACCTTGGGAACCCACAGCTTGCACCTTCTCTATACTTCCTGACGTCAAGTGCCTTGTCAGGAGATCCAACTGTGTCTTTAGATGCGCCATGTCTTGGTCGCGCTCCTCCTCTTTCCTACGCTGCTCAGCCGACATACCAACTGTATAGGTGCTAGCTGCAACCTCTGAATCTCGTGTGTGCCAGGCCCTGTTGGTCTTGGTGAGCCTGTCCAAAATAGCTGTGGCGTCGGCAAAAGTGCGACCCATAAACGCTCCACCTGCTGCGTTGTCCAATGTTGGCTTGGTAGCCGAATTTAGTGCCCGGTAGAATGTCTGCATCAAGAATTCGTTGTTCAGCTGATGGTTGGGGCACTGTGTCAGCTTCTTCTTAAATCGCAACCAAGTCTCGTGCAGTGCTTCGTGCGGTTGCTGCCTGAAGTTGCTGATTTCGTCCCTCAACTGTATCATCCGAGAGGGAGGAAAGAACCTTTCTAGGAAAGCTCCTCTCAACTCTCCCCACGTTGCGATAGAGTCGGGGGTCAATTCTGTCAACCACAACGCTGCCTCATCAGACAGAGACAACGGAAACAACCTAAGCCTGATCGCAGTCTGACTCACTCCTGGCAGTTCGAACGACTTGCAGATGCCCACGAAATTCATTAAGTGCTGGTTTGGATCATCCCTAGCGACACCTCGGAACACTCCTCTCAAGTTCAACAAGCTGGATCATCGTGCTAGTGATGTTGAACTTGGCTCCGGGCGGTAGCGGTGGAACAATAATGGCGCCAGTAGCGCCAGCTCCATCTAATTCGAAATCCTCATCCTGCAGACCACCAGCATTCAGATTTTGTTGGGCCTGCAGCTCGGCAGCGAGCCTTGCTGCCTCTAGTTCTGTGGCCATATTCCGCCTCAATGTTCTAGCAAGTTCGGGGTTGTAAGGTAGTATTAATTCACCCGAGCTTCGGGAACTATGCATGCACAACTTTGTACCCTGTCAAAACAAAAACAACAAACAAACGTAAAGCAGGAAATTATAACAAAAAGTCAAATAGACACACCAGACTTAATCAAAAACCGTATTCCCCGGCAACGGCGCCATTTTTGATAACGCTCAAACTACACCTCAATTTAAGAAGCGTATGCGATCGTTGTCAAATATATAACCCAACAAGGTTGGGGTCGAATCCCACAGAGAATATGGTGATGATTAAGACTTTAGTGAAGTATGTGACTAGTTGTCAATCGTTTCCAGTAACTAAAGGGGGGGTTTTGTAATCAAATTGTAAACAAAACAATAATAAACGTAGGAGAAAATAATCAGTAGGAGAGAATGCGAACTAGGGACGTGGTTACCATGGCGTTGTAACAATGTCGATTCTAGGCTTAACCGGGTTCTTTCTATATGAATGTCACGATGTGATTGCGTCAATTGTATCGTCTAAACGTCTCTCGACCAAATAAACAAATTTCCTTTTATCTTCTCTCGATCTCAAAAAGATGTGCTTTTTAGCTCTCAATCCTAACATCAAGTAGATTAATCCAGTTACGGCATTAATCTTTAAGACGAGAGTTGGTAGTCTCGAATCCTTGTTGTTAATCAAGTTTCCCGGTTTTAATCTCTTTCTCAAGCAAATTAAACCTAGGCATGTTCTAATGTTTGCAACCCACTAGAAAACGTGACATAATGTATGATTAACAACGTGACAATACATAAATCGAACCCAACGCTACCCGGAATCTATATTGCTACGTTTGCCATGGCTCCCACAACCCTAGTTGCGGGAGTTTTAGTTACTCATGCTCGAAGAAGAAAAGAAGTAATTCATTATAAAGGAAAGAAGATTCTTACAATATGATGAAAATACTCTTCAATAATCCAAGAACAAGAACAACCAAGAACTCAAGAACACGAATTCAAGAATCCGAAAACGTGTTGTTGCTCTCAAAAAATGACTAAAAACTATTCTAAAACTATTGGGTGTGTTCTAATTACATAAACCTATCATAGGGTATTTATAGGAGTCAAAGAAATCAAATCCAAAACGGGCTAGGAATCCCCAAAACGCGGGTCGCCGACTTAAGCTACTGCCTTAGCGTGACGGTCAGGCTGGCGGACCGTCACTGCCTTGACGGACCGTCGCCTGGACCGTCAGCCTTAGGCAGTGGCACTGCCCCTTTGCTGCCTTGGAGTGACGGTCCCAGTGACGGACCGTCACACATGTGACGGGCCGTCACGCAAGCCGTCACTCTTAGGCAGATTGCTCTTTTTCGCGTATTTCCGTCCGTTTCCGTGTTTGTTTCCATTTCCTACAAATACAACATAAAAACATCAAAAACAACAATGGTTGCTTGAAAACGTACGATTGTTCTTAGTAAAAAGGAGTCAAAAGTGATGTAAATTAGCGTCACATCAGTACCTGAGCCAACTATTTGTAATTCCTATACCAGGCGTGGTACCCAAGCTAACCAAATAGTATCCTGTACCAGGCGTGGTACCCGAGCCAACCTATAAGTAACTTGTACAAGGCATGGTACCTGAGCCAACTAATAAGTAACCTGTACTAGGCATTGTACCTGAGCCAACCAAATGTCACACAAAATCCACAGTCACAACAATTAACAATCAACACTTGTAAACCAACAAGCAATAACACCTAGTTCATTTCACAAGTCTGAAAACAGGACTTTTGGACATTCCTAAATCATTCCCTAAGCAATGCAAACCATACAAATATTTAGTCAAAAGTACACAAACATACAATGCATACAAGAATCAATAACCATCACCTAAGTGTTAAACATGTCATCCCGATCCACACTAAGACCAATCCCACACTTAAGTTCAACCATCCGGCCTCTCACATGCCAATATGAAATGGTCACAGTTTCAACAATTAAACTCGGTCCACTCATGGGACCATCATCAACTACCATAGTAACGTATAATTAGACCCACCCAAGGACTAATCCTCAACTTACCCTTTTTTGGCACATATTCGTAGATACGTCAATTCTGGACCCTTTTTTTAAGACAGACACAACATGGGAAAGACATCCCCCAACATTGGTACTTTAACCATTCTAGTTTACTCTACTTCCGTTATACTAGAATCATCCCCGAAACTCCCTTTAAACTAGTCACTTAATTAACCATAGCCTTTTTGATTTCCCAAACCTTACCAATAATCTAGTTTTCTGAACCCAATTTTGACATGTATAAACAACCCGGGATAAAGCACATCACCCCAAAATTATCAATCCCTAATCAGTAAACCAACAAAACTATACAATGTTCCTCCAGACTCCATGCCCGAAGACCTAAACATGATTTCTCCTTTCCTTCTGTATCAATAATATGAAATAAAAACAGGTCTAAGTTTACTCAAAGAAAGAACCTAGCCTACCTGGACGCCAAGAAGCTGCACGATGCATTTTCTGGCTCCGTGAAGGCGTTCTCTGGCGATTGACAAGCCCGAATCCATGGTTTCGCATCCTTTTAGCCGAAATTCCTCCTCCCCGTAGCTCCCAAGCCTTGAAGCAACCTAGGAGGGATTTTGGAATAGCTCTCATATGTTTTTTGGCTAAAGGGAAGAGAATAAAATTAGAAACCCATTTTCTGGGTTTTCTGGTCCCGTCGTCCCGCTGTAGCGCTCCGCGCTCCGCTATAGCTGTAATGCCATAGATGAACCATCCGCTATAACGGTACTGACTGGCCTTGACTTCCACTATAGAGGTATTTTATCTTCTATAGTGGCCATTGCTACGGCGCAGTGACGGCACTCGTCACAGGCAGAAACTCAGAAAATTCCTGAAAAAAGCCCTTTTTACAACACACCTTGAATCCCCGACATTTCGGAATAACCCCTTCGCATCAACCTTGATTTCGGGAGTTCTACCTACCCGAATTCACTTTCAAAAAGTTTCCCAGACTCCTCTATGTCTTAGCTAATGGAAAAACTAGCTCGCAAAAAGATACATTGCCCAATCCTCACCCGGATTGCCCTCGACCATACCTTGCTCAAAAATCATCCGAGACTAGCCTAGCCCAGAATTTACAACTCCCAAACTCAAAAAATTTTCAACTCAAGACTTGGCACGAAAAGTTTACCCATAACAACGAACTCGGTCATTACAATAGACACCAATTTACCCATCGTTGATCCCCAAATGATTCTTAAGGAAAAAAGAAAAGTTGAGCCCGCCCCTTGCACCTTACGTTCTGCCAAGATAGCGAAATTCTAACCTTACGCGAACCACCAAAACCTTTTAAAACCCTCGGTGTACCCAACGTAACTGAAAATATCATTTGATCCTGCTCTGTCAAGGAATTCCTTCCTTCGAGCTGAACATGACTAGTTAGATTAACCCTTTATATCACCTGCTATACCCGGAGTGCTACTAACCCGAACTCCACTTTGAAAGTTTTCTATGAGGTAGTAGGTCCCTTGCATATCATGGTATCACCTCGCCCCTATCAACACTACGCCCCGAGACACCAAGTATCTCTAATCCATACCACACTGAGATTCCATTGGAACTCAACCTAGCCCAAGCTCTTCGTCAACTCTTATCCTAGGGAGAATTCTGCCCGGGCACTTACCCCCTAACCGAGGCTAAATCTGGTACACCCCTACCTCTTAAAGAGCAGTAACACTAGGTATTATCATGGTCAAAAAGAGAGACAATAATGCTAAATAATCCATTTAATAACCCCACTCCTTCAATCGACCCTACCACTAAGGATTATCAACAATAAACCAGTCAATAATCACCCTCATAACATAGCCCATGAGCAGTGTCCAACACTACTCAGTCAATTACGGGTCATCTTGCCAAATTCTACATGGGTGAATATACCCACCAATGGTCAATCACAATCTTACCAATACCCCAAGCTACCATGTCTACCCTTTCTTTTCTTCGCACATGGATGCTAAATGACTCATACAATAGCTTGCAGCTCAGTTAGCGATTTACAAATAACCCGGGAATGAAAAAATTAAAACGGGGGAAAACAGGATAGGGATTATACCTTGTCCATCCCGCTATAGCGACTTGCACACCGCTATACCCAAGAATAGCAGCCTAGAAAATTTACCGTTCTCTGTAAATTGTCTTTCCCCTTCCCTATTTTTCAAACTTAACACATGAAACCGCGTTATGGTCTGAAAACATAACCTCAAGACCAACCTCAACTATGCATAGTTGAGAATTTAGTACCACACTATCATAAAATTGAAAATGACACACACCAAAACTGCGTACAATTGCACATTCCCACTATGGTACACTACTAGTCCCCTTTTCCTTTCTATAGTTCCCAACCAATCCTGACTGTCCTGAAACTGGAGCTTTCCCCGTCATTAATCCCTTTTTGTTCCCTTACAATCTATATCAATGGTAAGTTTATACCCGAAAGTAATGCAACCCATTCCAATTAAGGCATACCATAATTTATCATTTAAAACAATCACAAATTTCAAAGCCAGAAATAAATTTTTCCTAAGTTACAATCATGAGTTTTAACAAAAAATTTTCCTTACCACAGTTCCTGCTATCAAGCAATGATAGCCCTTTTTCCCTATGGTTCCTAACCAATCCCGACTGTCCTGAAACTGGAGTTTCCCTACAGTCATAAGCCTTGTTCCCTTACCATTTTTACTAATAGCAAGTCCATTTATAAATCATAATACCACTTTACTGATCCATTCAAGTACACATAGAAAGCCATTACCAACCAAATCACACAAATTCAAGTTATGACTCCTCCTGGACCCAAATATTCACCACAAGGCAAGCAATTTCACCCCACATGACTGCAGTCATACAAGTAGTACAATACACCTAGTTTCAAGTCTCAAGCCACAACACAATCAAACAATTGCGCACCATACATTTGTAATCATTTAAACAACATAAATACACATAAGCACAATCTGAAGTCTCAAGCTTAAACACTCAATCAAATCAGTTTCATTACCTTTTATTCGCCTCATGGATGACCGTTAGCTGATTCATCCATACCTTTACATAGCCTCCCCAGCTAGATACTAATTGGAACCTTTCCGGTTCCAATTTCTCTTGCTTGTGTCATCTCAATCAGAGTCAAACGACATCCTTTTTCCTTGTCGAGATGCCAATTGGACTCAACCCATACAAACAAGTGACAAACCACACGAAAGGAATGAAAGAAGAGAGATGTTTCCTAGAATGTTTCATAGCTTCCCAAAGATTAGATGTGGACGTCAACACACCAATCCGTAGGACTCTATTCGACATTTTGCTCTTGTACTGGGAGATCTGTAACCTAGGCTCTGATACCATCTGTCACGAACCAACCTACCAAGCCATGCGGGCTCCTACTCTATGCACCAAGATAGATGAACCCTTACCACCCGTCTAACAGGTAAATGCGAAAAACTCAAGTATAACCATAAACCTTCATTTTTGATACATGAAAACCTTTACAATCTTTTATTCAGGAAACCTCCTCTATGAAGAATACAATAAAACCATTTTACAACTTTAAATCACCCTCCCTAGGACCTATTCTAAGCTGGTACAAGAGCTACTACAAGATGATACAAAAATGAAGAAGACACAACTCCCACCATAGAAGCAAGAAGTAGGAGTTGCTGGAGAATCACCGTCATCCTGAACCTGTGAAACATCACCAACCTTGCAACCAGACTATACCAAAAAAGGTATAGCAAGAGTAGAATCAATACAAACACACGTACTGGTAGGCATCATCGGCCGACCCAAATCCACTCATACCATCATATAAGAAATCAAGGGAATGCAAAATTAATTATAATACTCAATCCTTCAACATTGACCTTACCAAAACCCAATGTCAACCCAAGCCTGCCTATCCCTTAGACTTCCCAAGTCACCTTGGCACCTAGACTTCCCAAGTTACCTTGACACCTAGACTTCCCGAGTCACCTTGTCATGTAGACTTCCCAAGTCACCTTGACACCTACACTTCCCAAGTCACCTTGTCACCTAGACTTCCCAAGTCACCTTGACATTGCAAACATCTATATCCATACCCGGACTACCATTTCCTTACCCAAGTCAACCACTATGACTCAACAACCCGGAGTAAACCCCACTACTTAGTGACATTGACCGCACCTGTCGTACCACCACCTACTATTACAAAACTATTTCCATGACCCCCAGGGCCATACTCGGCAAGTGACAATAGCCAATGCTATAACCAGACCACAAGTCTCTCACTTAGCTTATCAAACGTACGTAACAAGTCTAACCGACATTAACAATTCCCAGTGACAATAACATATATCTTTTTCACGAAACCCGGACCCAATAAGGATCCCTATGACAATAATATACGACCCTGGTTCACAGAAGAACCACCTTGTCACTTAAGCACACTAACCCGGCCCTTGAAGGACCAACTATACGCAAAATGATAATAAATCCCGGCCCTCTCAGGAACCCAATATATAAATAACAAATGGTGCACCCGCACTGAATAAAGCAGTACAACATATAATAACAGCGAGTAGTATAACTCCAGACTCTCAGTCTACCTTTTGACTTACTAACCACATGGGACAAGTTTAATAATCATTCAATAACAATAATAAACATTTCCCCTTTTTCATTACCGGACCAAGCAAGGATCCCTAGACCAACACCTAAGTGTTAACATGTGATGCCCGGTCCACCCCAGGACTATTGTAATCAATCACAGATAACCCAGTTCACTCAAGGAGCCACATGTAAAGACATCAATAACAGATAACCCGTTTCACTCATGGAACCAACATGTAAAGAATACAACTAAGAAAGTAAAGCAAACTCATACCAGGCGTGGTACTCGAGCCAACCATTTGTAATTCTCGTACCAGGCGTAGTACTCAAGCCAACCATAGTATCATGTACCAGGCGTGGTACTCGAGCCAACCAATAAGTAACCTGTACCAGGTGTGGTACTCGAGCCAACCGAATGTCACACAAAATTCACAGTCACAACAATGAACAATCAACACTTGTAAACCAACAAGCAATAACACCTAGTTCATTTCATAAGACTGAAAACAAGACTTTTGGACATTCCTAAATCATTCCCTAAGCAATGCAAACCATACAAATACTTAGTCAAAAGTACACAAATATATAATGCATACAAGAATCAATAACCATCACCTAAGTGTTCAACATGTCATCCCGGTCCACACTAAGACCAACCCCACACTTAAGTTCAACTACCCGGCCTCTCACAAGCCAATATGCAATGGTCACAATTTTAACAATTAAACCAGTCCACTCATGGGACTATCACCAACTACAATAGTAACGTATAATTAGACCCACCTGAGGACTAATCCTCGACTTACACCTTTTTGGTACATATTCGCAGATACATCAATTCTGGACTCTTTTCTTAAGACAGATACAACATAGGAAAGACATCCCCCAACATTAGTACTTTAACCATTCTAGTTTACTCTACTTCCTTTATACTATAATCATCCCCGAAACTCCCTTTAAACTAGTCACTTAATTAACCATAGCCTTTTCGATTTCCCAAACCTTACCAACAATCTAGTTTTCTGAACCCAATTTTGACATGTATAAACAACCCGGGATGAAGCACATCACCCCGACATAATCAATCCCTAATCAATAAACCAATCAAACCATACAATATTCCTCCAGACTCCGTTCTTGAAGGCCTAAACATGATTCCTCATTTCCTTCTTTATTAATAATATGAAATAGATACAGGTCTAAGTCTACTCAAAGTAAGAACCTAGCCTACCTGGACGCCAAGCAGCTGCAAGATGCATTTTTTGGCTCTGTGAAGGCATTCCCTGGAAATTGACAAGCCCGAATCCGTAGTTTCGCATCCTTTTAGCCGGAATCCCTCCTCCTCATAGCTCTTAAGCCTTGGAGCAGCCTAGGAGGGTTTTTGGAATAACTCTCGTCTGTTTTTGGGGCTGAAGGGAAGAGAATGAAATTTAAAACCCATTTTCTGGTCCCGTCATCTTGCTATAGCGGTCCGCGCTCTGCTATAGCTATAATGCAATAGCAGAACCGTCCGCTATAGCGGTACTGACCGGTCTTTACTTCCGCTATAGCAGTATTTTATCCGCTATAGCGGTCATCGCTATGGCGTAGTGACGATGCTCGTCACAGGCAAAAACTCGGAAAATTCCTGAAAAGAGCCCTTTTTACAACACACCTTGAATCTCTGATGTTCCGGAATAATCCATTCACGTCAACCTTGATTCTGGGAGTTCTACCTACCCTAGTTAACTTACGAAAAGTTCCCTGGACTTCTCTATATCTTAGCTAATAGAAAAACTAGCTCGCAATAAGATACATTGCCTAATCCTCACCCGGATTGCCCTAGATCATACCTTGCTTAGAAATTATCTGAGACTAGCGTAGCCCATAATTTACAATTCCCAAACTCAAAAATTTTTTAACTCAAAACTTGGCACGAAATATTTACCTGCAACGACGAACCCGGTCATTACACAAACACTTAACTAAAATTATGAATTTTTTTAAAAGGAACGGAATAGAAAGAATAGAAAAAAGGGGGTGATGAGAAGAAGCATCCATTCTAGGTTCCATGTAAATAGCCAAGAACCTTCCTGTCAATGAAAAGGAAGAAAAGAAAAAAGGATGGAAAAAGAAGAAAAAAAAAGAGAATAGGAAAATATAAACGGGAAAAATAGAATAAAGTAAAAAAAATATTATTTTTTTATTAAAAATAATGTAATATTACGTGGCAAGGCGCGTGCACATTATTACTTAACACAAATCTGGGTGTGACTTTTTAAGGGGCTGTATATTCCACTTTTAAAATATTTAGGGGAGTAATAGAACTCCCGTGAAGTATAGGTGTGTAGTTGGGAGTTGACTAATAGCTTTGGGGGGCATTTGACTATTTTCTCTTATTATCTATGTCTCAATTTATGAGGCACTGATGAAATTTGTAGAGTCAACCAAATTTGTTAATATAATTTTATATATTTTAAGTAATTAATATTATGACTTATAGTAATTTCTACGTAATATTCAAGTAATATATGTTATTTCCTATGTTTCAATTTATGTGACATTGAAAGAATTTGGAAAATCAATTAATTTTTAGTCTTTTAAATATTTTAAGTTGATAATTATTGTAATTTATAATAATTTTACGTTATTTCAAATAATATATGTTACTTTTCCTGTCTCAATTTATGCGGCACTGATAGAATTGAGAGTCACCCAAATTCTTAATGTCTTCTAAATATTTAAGTTCTTAATTATTATAATTTATAGTATTTTTTTACACAATTTTTAAATATTTAACCAATTAAAAGAATAAGATAAACTAATTAAGATGGAGAAAATACATAAAATGACAAATATACCCTTATTATATAGAAAATGCAGAAAACACACACGTCGATGAATAGTTGTGTGCTTCACCGCTCTTCTATACAGTAGTAATTATAGCAAATGCTTCTTGTTTTTGGTTAAATTACAGAGACCACCTATATAGTTGCTAACTGAAACTTTCGACATGTTGCTATATTGCCCTTACTCGATACTTGGTCATTACAAATTTTGTGTAATAGTACATTATACTTGCCCTTTATTTGGTATCATTTATTTACGATACTTGAAATACTTATAACTAATATATAAGTATTCTCTTATTTATAGTAAGATGTAAAAGAAAAGTTAAAGATAAAAACTAAAAGAAATTAGAACTTCTATTTATACTTTGGTATGATATTTGATATTTTGGTATATTATTTATAAATATCGAATACCAAATATCATATCATATCAAATACCTTAATACCAAAATCATGGTATCAATAATTTCAATTTGATATGATACTTCGATATATATCATACTATGTGCACTCCTAGTGGGACCCGAAGATAAAATCTGCACAATTATGTGCACCTCAAGAACGCCTACAATGTCGTGTGAAAAGAAAAAGTAAGTAGGACCCACTTATTAAAAGTTGTACATATCTATATTGGATGAAAAAAATTAAGTAGAAATCCATTGGTTTTTTTGTCAAAAAATAATTAATGTACACTCAAGCACGAAAATTTCAAAATACCTGAATTGACCCCAGGCGGAAGCACACATGTTTGCAGAAATAGGGCCCACAAGGCAGACAAAGTATTCTATGGGAACATATGGAGAATTAAATAAATGGTGGTTGGGTTTATAGTCCAACTGAGGAAAGGTACCTGAATGAAAGCATATGGTACATCAGCCTTTTTTTTTTTTTTTTAATTTTAACGACCCTTGGGTGGGTCAGGGGCTGAGCAACACCCCAGTCCTTAACATAAATAAAGACAAAGTAGAGAATACAAGGAGGGGGACATAAACCTTACCTCCGATCCTATGGTGGTTCATAAGTTGACTAGCCTACTAATGCCGATTAACTCATTCCCGATACTAGAATGGAAACCTATATGCACCTACGAGAGGACTCCTCTCAATACAAAGTATCTAGGAAAGCCACAAATAATGGAGACTCTCCCCTTACAAAGTAAGAAGAAAAACACAAACTAACTAAGAACTTCTTCATAAAAGCTATAACTTAAACAAGAGAAAGCCTAAGTGAAGAAGATTAGTAACACTAAAATTACAAGTGCAAACCTGTAAGAACTTGGATTATCCAAGAATAATAAAAAACTCAAGGTGGTTTCTTAATTCTTTTCATTTTTCTCCTTGTGAAGTTGTGAATTCCAAGTTTGTCCAATTTAAAATACCCTCTTGCCTCCTCTGGAATTTGCTGCTGGTTGAAGAAATGTTGAGGTGCATCAATCAAGTGGCTATGTTTAGAAAGGATGTCGGCAACGTAATTTGCTTCTCTATAAATGTGCCTACAATGAAAGCTTTCCAGCAAACTGCTAATTTATGCAATAGCAAAAAATACCCCTTGGTCGGCAAGCAGGGATGACAACCCCCAACTTCTTTATCGCTCTTCTATATATAGGATGACAGTGTGTTGGGATGGACACAACACTGTTTAGTGGTACCAAAAGCTATTCAAATTGTACTGTCAGGCCTCATAGTTGTTCGCCCTTTCTGGCGCAATTTGATTGGGTATTAAACACCTGGAATACTCATTTATCTCCACGTATGAGCAATTGAGATTGCTTAAGGAGACCTAAGCATACAATAGCTTTCACTCTCCATCCTTAACTTCTTTCACAACTAAAAAACCTGGAATTCCGATCATACATTGGGTAAGCTAAAGCTTGCTGATGGCTCTACTACTCCCATTGTTGGGTGTGCTAAATTACCGACCTCAAATGAAAGTCAGTAATTTTTGACTTCTAGAGGTCGATATTGTTAAAATATTATTTTTTATTTTCTTAAGAAAACAGACTTCAAGAAGTCAGTTTTTGGGCAAAAAATGAGGGACAACGACTTACCGACCTCCGGTGGTCAGAAATTTTTCTGAAAAAAATAAATATAAGAAAAAACCGATCTCTTAAAGTGGGTATTGAATTAATAAATAAAGAATTATATATAATTTTATCTTAATTAAATAAAAATACAATTAAAAAGAGTACCACAATCCAAATTACGAGATCGCGTGGACACCTACTTGATTCTAATTCGATAGGAGAATCTCTTATTACTCAATCATGATTAAGCGGAATACTTTTAAGCAGTTCAATGTAATAATCAACTCAAGTGAACTCATAATCAGATATTCAATTATCCTTGAAACATATACATCTTCGGAATAGTAAATACAACCTTCCCCTAAGTATCTAGTCTAGACATGTACAAGAGCTTCTAAATACAGAATTATGACAAGAAAATATAAGACACAACTTTCTCCTATAAAATGAGGTGCGCAGAAGTTGTTGATGGAGACTCGCCACTTCAACAAAGAAACTTCAACCAACCTGTCAGACACCTATACCCAAAAGGGTGTAACAAGAGTAGTATCAGTATACCATACGTACTGGTATGTATCGTCGGCCGACTAACATTAGATCATGCAATACACATATAAAAATTATAAAACAACATATAATCTCATATCACAATTTTACATGGGAAATAATAAATCAAGCAAGTGTATGGCACCACATGGTCACTTCTTATCCCGTCTTTCCTCATTTATCCCTTATTCGCAATAAGTCCATAAGATTCCTCATTGTATTCCTTAGTTGAATTAGGTCCTAGTAGATATTATTACACATTGGATTCTCTCTTACAAAATTTTTAACAACCAGAATCTTCTCTTGCAGACACCTAGTGTCATCCAGCTACACCCACTTATTATTATTATCCAGTAGTTTGACTTATCCTCTATTATGATTCTCAAGACACCTAACATTTGTTACGGTGCTACCACTCACCGCCCCAGGAACACATAGCATACATTTAGTCCCAGAAACCAAGAGTTTAGTCAATGGCTTGACCAATCGAATAAAGGCCTATTCACGTAATTCAAGTTAACTCAACAATACATAAATCAGTAGCCTGGATAACTAAGTAGTCACCAAAGTCAGGTAAATAAATCTTGAGTATAGATATGTTACATCAATGAGTAGAACATATAAGTTCCAAACAGATATAAGAGTCATCACATAATCCTAAAATTATAATGCAGTCACATCACAAAGATGAATCCGTATCCATGTTAATCTCTCATAACTATAGTCTTTATATCTCATCAGTCTCATAATAGTCACTCAATTTGTACACACATGCTAAAGGGTCTTATTTCTTCCTAACTAATCATGACATGTAAGGGACAACCTAGGGTCCATATATCGTACTGGCATGGTACTCACTCAATCATATACATGCTAGTCTGTAAGCTCACATCAAACTCGAGCCACTCAAACATAATAGTATGTATACTCTTTATCATTGTTGACATATCTTGGTATGTCCTAATCTTAATCACCTCTCATGATAATGTCACAAGGGCACAATCAATCACAAGTACACTTCATAACCATATGTAATTTAAAGACAAGCTTCAAAATATTTAAGCTTATTCACGCAAACACTTTCTAGCCAAACAATAATCAAGTACCAATCATGTCCGAAGACAAACCAATATGCTATCAATCCAAATACATATAAGAGACTATAATAAGTCTATTCCATATAAAACTCCTCCCCAAATCATGAACCTAATCCCTAATGTGAAAACTCATCTCTAATACTATTATCATATTTATGAATATCATCTCATTAGACATTTTGTTAGACCATTGTCAACATTCATACCTACCAAGAAACTTCTTGTTTACTCACTTTTTTCAAGTACTGATTATACTTCTCCTTCTTAAACACTTCCTTCTCACCTCAATTTATCTCAAGATCACACTAGTGTACATTAACCAATACTTTATCATAACCACAAGCACATAATCGCTACTACTGGACATACAAGAAATATCACACTTCATACAACAAGTTTATCAATACCACATCCTTCCCAAACCTTAACTGTAATTATTCGAGTTCTTAGTTATATTAACGCATAGTCTATCCACCACCCTTCAGCTTAACTATATTTGATTCAAGGCACACAATGATAATGACATATATATGTTATTGAACATTCAGTCCTGTTTACATTTATGCAGGTAATATCCATCCCATCTCTGTGCTCGAAGGCCTAATCATGTTGTCTTTGTTGATTCTACATAGTATTACAATTAGCTAATCAAGTTTTACTATTCATTAAACCATAACCTACCTCGACGCTAAGTAACTGCCATAGACCACATGTGGCTCACTCTTTGTTCTCAATCCAGGATTCTGATGGAGAAACTACAAGGAGAATAATGATATTCATGCTCTTCTGAGGGCTTTTCCTCTTTGTTCAGGGTGTTTTGACTTAAAACTAACCCTAGAATGTTTTAGGAGAGAGAACTTAGGTTAGAATAAGAGCTGGAAGCTGGAAACAATATATTTCCTAAATTTTGCCTTGCTAGCTTTGCTGTAGAGGCCATGACCTCACTGCAGCAAGCTTGTAATGGTGGGAAAGGGTGCGCTATAGCAGGACTGGACCAGTTGGTCCCACTTTTTTACTTTATTTTAATCAGCAATTTTATTAAGCATACTGATTATAATTCCGAACAAAACTCATATCACAAAAAAATTAAATTCTTATGTTTTACTATGGAAGTTTCAATAAAAATGAAATGGGTTGTTATATAAGATACCAATTTACTAACCATTCAGCCCTGAACAAACTCAGGAGACTTTGGAGTGCAGACCGGGAATATGGAAGAGTTATCCCCAAGACTATCAATCTGGTGTTCTTACCTGACTTGCTTGCTTGCCTCTCCGAGTTGAGCGATATTTCGGATCAAAATTTTATGCACAACCTCTAAACCATAACCATTTGGAATAACAAAGGACAAAATCAAATATCATGCATGAGTTCAGATCATTTCCTCTCGCAACTTCCCAGCTTGGGAGGAATTTCTTTTATAAAGGTCTTAACAAGGACTCACAGTATCTGAAAGAACCAGATCAAGCATTGGACGGGCAATGTCAAATAAATTGTAACACAAAACAACACACAAGCTGCTAAAATGAGGGGATTCTCACTGTAGCAAGCTCACCACAACCGAGAATGGACCACTGCAATGGAATGCCTGGCAGAATAAGGGTCGAAGAGGGAGTTCATTTCCTCACTTTTTCCAAAAACTTAACTCCCTCCTTGCATCATCAATTCTTAAGGTACGACTCCTTTTTATTGCTTTATTACATCGATATAGTACTTTTAGATGTATTTATTGATGCCTAAATTGCTTGATTTTGACACAAAATAGGGGTTTGGGGTTAAGTGTTTGTTGTGACCTTATAGGGGAGTAAACCAAAAGCATAATGGTTATTCTTATGTTTTAACCTTACTTACAATGTCCTTTGCGCAAGTTCTACATACTTCATGGGGTTTTGAACTTGAAAATGGAGTAGGATACTAGAAAAAAAATATTTTTGAAAAATTTGGGCCCTTGGGGATCGATTTTGGGTGATAAACACCATAAAAAATGAAGTTTAAGGGTTATGCAACCCACTAGGCACCTGATCTATGAAATAAATGAATAAAATAAAGGAAAAATCAAAACACTATTTTTTGGACTCAAGGTCTGTGGGGAACGATAGCTCTACTATGGTGGAAGTCATCTCGCTATGAAGGGATCTCCATAGCAAGCATGGCTTTGCCACTGTGGAAAATTTCTTCCCCAGCAAGCTGATCCTCGCAATAGCAACCTTGCCGCAGTGGAAAAGTATCCATTGCAGCGGAGGTCCTGAGGCATAATCACTGCTTGGAGGAACTGGGAATTCTGAAGTTGATTGTTTACTGGTTTCCTGCTTCTACACTTAAACTTTTGTCATTAATTACTGAAACCAATATCTAACACATCTCATTACTTCTTTTAGGTACTACTCTTGTTACCATGTGCAAAAAAGGCAATGATCCCAATGTCCCCTATAATAAGTTCATAACTACTCAGTGCCGAAGGTGGTACATGGAGCAACAATTTAGAGGGTTTTCAAATGGCAGGGGTAGAAAAGGATGCACTAGGGTTCTATAAGTGACTACTAGAGATTAGGTAGATTCCACTAGTGGGGCAACCCTGTAGCGTTAATGGACATTGGGTAAGGGAATTTTATGCAAATCTCCTTACTGTGGACTTAAACCTTTCAAAGCCAGCAATTTGCATTAGGGGTGTGGATATCCGAGTTGGGACAACAGCCATAAATGAAGCTCTGGGGTTTTCAAATCCCCCTGAGGATGAATACAAGGTGAAGGTGACTAAGGATGGCGATCAATAGTTAGTGAACACATTGTTTCTAGAGGACAAGAGGTTTGAGATCACTTGGGTTGGTAGCCTCGCAGAGATAAAAAAATACACACTTTACCCTCGAGGCTTAAATGTGGCTAAACCTGGTTTGAAGGAGGATCTGCCCTTCTGGCAACAATACTGATGTGAACCACCCCTGAGCATTAATAGTGGCTTACCTTATGGACAGGGTGATGGTGAATGCATAGACGTGCATTGCGTATGAGTGGAGGTAGTTTGCAGCACAGAGCAATAGGAATTTGCCCTTCCCCTTCTTGATTACTACACTGTGTGAGTGGGACAATGTGCCCAAGGAGTGGGATAACTGCACCATTGAGTGTGATGTGACCTTTGATCCTCTGAGAGTGAAGGGTTCCTCTGGGAATATCAAGAACAAGAAAAGAATGGTGAGTTATAAAGGAGGGAGCAACAACGGTTAGGTTTGTGGCAGAGCTACAACTGGCCCCTCACAGCCTGCGGGTCCTTTTGAGTGCATAGGAGAGGACATGGAAGTTATAAAGGAACTATTGAGGGTCATATCAGTGCCTTTCCTGGAGCCCGGATCATTGAGTGATGATTGTTCTTCGTACCTTCATGGTGCCTTTGAGTCTCTAGCACAGGCCCCTATTGCTCTTGGGGCAAAGCTGAATGCTAACAAGAAGAAGGGGCGCTCCCAAGAAAAGATGCTGTTCCCAATGAGGATGGGGATCAAGTTGCTTGTCAAGAACCTAACTCCGGGTTAGAAGATCCCTAAGGTGAGCCAGGCGAATGCCTAGTAGTTCCCCTTCCTGAACAGGTTAGACGAGGAGGAGTCTAGCAACTCAAGTGCCGATGATGATGGAGCATCAAGCTAGACCACGACGTGGTGCATTCCCAACCCTCATTCCTCCTTTATTCAGTTGATTACCTGTCATGCTCTGAGCCTACACGCTGGACGTAATAGACATTCGAAACCACGAGTGGCTTGACAGAACCACTTGGCCTGACATGAAACTAGGAAAGCTATACTTTGATAAAAATTGTGGAAGCTGAAAGCATGGGCTAACTTCTGTAAAAAAAAAGATGAAATAAAATAACATAACTTTTTATTAATTGAAATATTAAAATATCTGGTTACAATTGACTTAACTTGATTATGTCTATGAAACCTCTACTACATTCTGAGTATAACTACCTTTATGTAATAAAATAAACTGATGATCAAAATACTGCTAAGTCCTCAAGAATAATGAGAACTCACTCAAGCTGATGGTATAGCTTACTAAAGAGTCTACTCATGAACCTGCATATCTGAAAGCTAGGGGCTACATCATCTAAAGATGTAGCACCAAAAAGAGGCATCAGTACTTTGAATGTACTGGTATGTAAAGAAGTAAAGTAAAACATTATTAATATTTGAACTAATAAAGCTGAAAATCGAGACATGAATAATATAACCATAGACATAGTTGAATAACTGAAAAGAAAAAGGATTATCCTGAATGCTGAAACTTAAAGTAACATAAGTAAAACTTTCTTAAAATATTTTTTAAAACTAAAACTAAAATTGAAACTGAATTACTGAAGTCTAGATAAAACTTGAAAACAAGGCTTCATAAAAACTCTCTTTAAACTGGTGGCCTCGGCCATTCATATATTATTTTAAAGTAAGTATGTTTTCTTTTTAGGGAATTTTTCTTAACCGATATAAACCATGTGAGCCTCATGGAGTACAACGTCTTGTCCACTTTGCCAGAACCAAACGACTTGCCCCCGTTGGCAGAGCCATCTTATACCTTGCCGAGGTATAAAACAAAACATAATCTGGAGATCCCAAAGCTGAGCCCGAAGGCCATAAATAATAGAAGATTCACCCTATCTACGGATGATCCTATCTTACGGCAGTACCATAATTTTGGGGCATGTGTTGTCTAAACCCATACCCATCTCGGTGCTAAATAGTCCTCCCAAAATATACTATATGCTCATAACATAAGTCTTAAAATACTTTCTAAAAATCATGTTTGACTCAAAATATCGTATCATAAACATATCTATCTTTCTGAGCCTTGGCTCTAAATCTTTATAACTTGCTTTAACTTTTAAGATACGATAAATTTCTTCTCTTTTCAGGACATGATAATAGCATAAAGATTCTTTGTAAACTTTTTATGAACATAAACTTGTAACTTTTAAGCAAACTTTCCAGGAAAACATAATCAATCTTTTAAAACATCAACGAATCCATAAGGGGGAATTCATAAAGTTGCTTGGAATATTCAATAATCATAAACCAGAAATCAATTTAGGGAAGGGCCTATACAAATTCAGAGAAGTTCTTAAAATAGCATGAAATATTCAAAGACTTGTATCAAAAGATGAGGAATTAAACTTAAAGGTCTTGACTTCTCAAAAACCCTAACTTGATTAATAGATTGGAAACTGAAATTGAACTTGGTTATGGGGAGAACAAGGTTCCCACACTGAAGGATTAGCTATTAAATACTTGGAAAATCAATAAACTTGAGAGAATCTTTCTTGGAAGAATCCTACGCTTGATTTCTTGTAAACCTTTGAGCCTTTGGAGTTTGAGAGAGGAAGAGAGGAAAAACCGATAAAATTCTGACTGATTAGGGCCTTTTAGGAGTTAAATAATTAGGTTTGGGGTTTCCTAGGTGTATCAAAACAAAAATGAACTTTTTAATGACTTCCCGTAGGCCAAAACGCAGCCCGTACATTGCGAAATGCGACCAACATTTCTCTACAGTTCACTGCACTACGTCATGTTAGTAAAATGATCATAACTTTTTACTCAAATATCGGATAGACAAATGGTAAGTAGGGTTGGAAAGAACATTCAAAGACCTTTAATTTGGAAGGTAATGAGCCATGTAACTCTTCATATTTTAGGAGGAGTAATCATTTGAACTGACCCTAGTAAGAACTTATATGAAAACTTAATCGGGTAGAAAGACTCCTCTTTCAACTTTGTGCTAGAGATCTCTTATGACTATAGTTCGCATCCAAAGCACTTACCACACCAGAGAATTCATCTTAACACTTAGTTATAATTAGAAATCACTGGGTTCAGGACTATACACATATGAAGAATGGTTCGGGGTGTTACATTACCTAGCCCTTGCAGTGCTCTTTTAGAAAATCTCTTTTATTTCTGCATATTCAGTTGGTTTCCTTATTTCTTTGGATGATTTGCCTATTTTGGATATTGCGGGCGTTGTTGGTGGCACTCGAATGACTTTGTCCTTGTTTTTAGGCAAGTATATTTTATATTACAAGTTTTTGTAACTAAAGCTCTTGAATTACGTTGAAGAAGTGAAGTTCCCTCAAACAGACTGATTATAGATCATTTTGTTTCATGTAGGTATGCTGCAACGGACGATATTCAATTGTGGCAGAAATGCTACAACAAAAAAGGGTTCGCTACAGTGAAACCCTCAAGTTCGTAGAGGCTTGCTATGGCAAAGGACATTTTGCTATAACGGACCTCTGTCTTTACACGTGTGCGCTACAACACCACCTCTTCATGGAAGAGGGACCACTAGCACAAAGATTCCTTCGCTGCAGCGAAGTGTCAGATAGAACACAATGGTAAAACTCTTTACTTTCTAGCAGTATTAAGTCTTTATCTATTCATCAATGCATAAAATACAATTAATATTATATTATCATATCAATATTTTCCATAGTAACGACAGTTTCATTACTGCCTTGACAAACAACAATCTAATATCACCTTATCATATGACAATCTTGTTATTGCCTCAACTAACAATGATTTTAGTATTATGTCATCACATAATTACACAGTCAACACATCAACATGACATCTGTGGTCAGATACCAATTGGGATTGGTTATATACCAATTGAACTCGTCCAGGTAACAATTGGAATCGAGTAGATACCAATTGCCTTTGTCAAGATACCAATTAGATATGACTAGAAACCAATTGGACTCAACCTAGGGAGATGACAAACTGATATAGCAGGACAAGAAAGAAGAAAGGGAAACAAGTCGTAGATGCATCATAGCCTCCCAAGGATTTGAAGTGGACATCATACACCAATCCACAGGACTCTCCTTGACATTGCTCTTGTACTTGTGAGACCGGTAACCTAGCACTCTGTTACCAACTGTCATGACCTAAATTATAAAATCATACAGGCACCTACTCAATTCTGACTCGATAGGAGAATCTCTTATTACCCAACCATGATTAAGCGGAATTCTTTTAAGCATTTCAATGTAATAATCAACTCAAGTGAACTCATAATCATATATTCAATTATCCTTGAAACATAAAAATCATCAGAACAATATATACAACCTTCCCCGAAGGATCTAGTCTAGACATGTACAAGAGCTTCTAAATACAAAATTATGAATAGAAAATATAAGACACAACTTTTGCCTGCGGAATGAGGTGCAAAAAAGTTGTTGATGGAGACTCACCAATTCAATGAAGAAACTTCAGTCAACCTGTCACACACCTATACCCAAAAAGGTATAGCAAGAGTAGTATCAGTACACCACATGTACTAGTAGGTGTCATGATCCAAAATTGGTCCATGATGACGCCTACTAAAACACCCTAGTAGGCAAGCCAAAATCCAATAAATGATACTATATATGAAACTAATATAGATAAAGTGGAAGTAAGATACTAGATAAGAAAGTGCTACCAGCATAAATATATACATGACAATAATAGATATACAAAACGGGCCCTAAAGAGACCAAGAAAGACGACATAAATACATAAGAACCAAACCCCAGACTTGGTGTCACCGGTACAAGAGCATATAAAGCACAAAAGTAACATTATACAAAGTACTACTGTCTACCAAAATACAAAATAAAGACAGTATGAGTGGAGGGAAAATGGTAAATCCCCGGACGTCAGGAGCTTTCCATCATCTGAACAGCAACAAGCCTCGAACAAATAGGAAATCAATGAAGATGGCTTGTACTAGGTGCTGCAACAGAAAAAGATGCAGAAATATAGTATGAGTATGAAAACATAGGGTACTCAGTAGGCATCATATGCCGATCGAGCTCAGGCGATAATATATAAAATGAGGAACATGAAGGTAAAATAGAAACAAAAACTAACCTACATTCTCATACAACACAGGATAATGGTAAAGATAATAATAATAAGGACAAGAATAATCACTTAAATAAAAATGCAAAAAAATGCAATATAATATGGGATGCTATGATGCAATATGCGGCTGATGCAGTGAAAGCCTGGAATCTTACCTCAGATCTGCTCGAAATCTCACATCACAGGTAGAAACTAAAAATAACATAGAAATGGACCAAAATATTACATCAGACCGAGAAATTAAAATGGATCAAAATCTTATATTGGACAGAGTAGTAATAATAAAATAGCCTTTCCATCTCAAGAAAACCAGTGAGAAAACAATGCAATCATTTCTAGGATCTGAAATCATAATAATGAAGTGATAAATCTCTTTCCAAAAATCAAAAACCCAGTAATTTCCTTAAACCAAGCCAATAACCATGAATATGCATGTATGAATATGTGCAAAACACCATGAACAAATACAAACATAACATTTAGGGCAAAACACCCTCCAAATAAGGAAACTAACCTGAAACTCCATCCAATCTCAAGCTATGGCCTTGGGCCCACAATTACACCATATATGGAAACAAACACATAAAAATAGAGCGGCAAAGTAAAATCAGCAATAAAAGCCTACTATACTATGAAAATCTCCTCGAACCTATACTAAAGATTCTAGCCTATCCACACTAAATCTATAAGCAACCTAAACTAAGGATAAACAAGATACTACTATTCTACGGTCCTGAAAATGGCCAATAATTTAGAAGGACTTAAAGTCAAATTCTACCCTACAACCTACACTAACATTAATACAACTTATAAAATAGAAAACCTAGCGGAGCTAAGTCTAAAGGAGGTAAACCATAATCTACCTCAAGGAAAAACTTTAAGCACGAACCGTAACTCGTGTGTCTTCCCTTTTTTAGGAGCCTCAAATCACTGCCACGCTATCATAAACATGTTTTAGGCATCAAAACAAGTCCAACAACACCCAAATTGATATAAAGACTTTCAGGCTGAAAATTGGGTCAAGAATTGTGCCTCGAGGCCTGCTAACAAAATCAAAAAATGAGCTCCATAATTATTCTCCCTACGAGGAAAGGGATGCATGCCCCACATTTAAGAAGAAATGGAAGTGTTTTTGGACCTCAAAGGTCAAAAAATTCAACTTTAAAGTTAGAAAGATCATGCAAAAAGAGACCCAAATTAGAAACGGAAGGTGGAATTAAAGGCTAAAAGCATAATAGAATGAGAGGGGAAAGAAATATATCTCAAATACACACGAAATCAATGAAGAATTGTGAATACTCCTCTCAACCGAGCTTGGAATAATGGTGGAATATTTTCTATACTTAGAAGAAAATGGAGGAGAAGTCCTTTTAAAAGGACTCAATGATCGTTGCTCCTACAGAAAAATTATCACAGGTGTGACACTGCTAGATCAGACAAAACTCGACAGGAGTAGAGGCCAATGGAAACCTCAAGCTCTACAAGGGCGGACACAAGACCAGAGATGCATTCCCGCAGCGACGACCAAAGCTCCATAGGAGCTGAGGTTGCCTACATCACCAGCCATCGCTGGGGTAACAACTTCTCTATCAGCGTGGCTCCGCTGGTGTGAGACAAGCTCCACAAAACTAGTAGCACATGCACCAGCTACACTAGCCAACTTCAACAACTCAACAAGTCTCCGAACGGACCCTCAGGATTCATTTGGAACCCTATGAACACAAACTAGACATGCTACCTAACTGAAAATGACATTACAGACTCAACAGAATCACTAAAATGACTAATGAAGGTTGTCTTGATGTAATGTTGACCAAAGTCAATACTTTGCCAGTTTTACCGAAAAGTCACTCAAGTACCCAAAATGAGTCTGAAAGCCTCGGGACCCAAACCAAAGGTTCCACTAGCCAAAAGTCCATGTTTAAGAGCTAACAACACTGACAAAATTTTCAACAATAACAACATACCCAGTATATTCCCACACAGTGGGGTTTAGAGGGGGTAGAGTGTATGCAGTCTGTACTACTACCTTAGAAGTGAGGTAGAGAAGCTATTCCGATAGACCCCCGGCTTAAAGTAACAACAGTCTAAAAGCTGACATTGTATAAAATAAGAAATAATATGTAGCACTAAAAAAATAGATAGTAAAAGAAACATGACTACCATAAAATAATACTACAATCGATCTACCCAGAATAACAAGCATGACCAAAATATCAAGAACAAAACACTATAAGCGTAGCACTATGACTACTAGCATGGACTTAAAGAAAAACACTCCTACCTACTAACTAGGACACATTCCTTCCTGCTAACCTTCTGCCCTAATTCGCATTCACCACGCCTTCCTATCTAGGGTCATGTCCTCAGTGAGCTGTAACTGCTCCATATCATGTCTAATCACCTCCCTCCAATACTTCTTCAGTCTACCTCTACCTCACATAAAACTTTCCATAGCCAACCTATCACACCTCTACACCTCCACACGGCTGCATCCGTGCACATTTTCATCACATGCCTGAACCACCTTAAACTCACTTCCCATATCTTGACATCCACCAAAGTCACCCCTATCTTAGCTTGGATAACCTCATTTTTAATCTTATCTTTCCTAGTAAATCCGCACATCCATCGGAACATCCTTATCTCCTCCACCTTTATTTTTTGGATGTGAGAGTTCTTGACTAGCCAACACTCTGCCCCATACAACATAGCTAGTCTAACTGACAGAATTTTCATCCGAGCCTATTTACTTCAAATGTTGATCAAAGTCAAACCTTTCAACTTTAAGAGTTCCAAAATAGGGAAATGATATGTCATGGATTTATGGAAATTTTGACACTTAAAACTTAGAATTATTGTACATTTTAGCACTCTATTAGTAGATATGATGTATTTTTGTTAGTTGTGCAGGAAAACTGAGTCTGCAACCAAAGAGCTAGAGTTTGTGCTAAAAATTAGCTAAGTCAGGACTTATGTGTGGAACGATGGTCCATGGTTTCAATCCATGGACAAGTGATGTTAATCATGAAAAGATATCTACAGGATTGCAACTGGAGGTTAAACCATGAGTCAGTCTATGAGTCGTGGATCCAAATCATGTACCAGTACTATAAATTGTAGACTGAGCTTCTACAGAGGTGCAAAGTAAAGTGTAACCATGAGTGGATTCTAATGGCTGTAGATCTAAATAACGAACAGTCTTGTGAGCCATAAATCTGATCTCCTATAGACATACAAGAATGGAGGTTGAAACCATGAGTGGTTTGACTAGCCATAGTTTCATACCATGTACCCATCCTGAGACCTGTAGTTCCACGATCATAGAAGATGTAATTTTAGGGTCCAGAACCATGGGTTAGTTGATTGATCATAGATTGATTCCATGACTCGTGGTTTTACCAATCAAATTTTGCAGCAACAATGTTGACTCAACCAGACTATGGTTTACTCAAGAGGACAACAAATCGTAATTCAGAATGATGGGTCGTGGACCTATTCGTGATCACTGACGTGACTATATTTTCCTAGTCAACTTAAGATAGGATTTGTTGTCTATAAATACTTTTCCTAAGTTTTGTTTTGAACATTACACATTATTTTCTTGTCTTTTACGACTTAGAAGCTTTGAGTATGACATTGTTCTTGGTTTTGAGAGATTAATTCATCCATTAGTTCTTGGTTATTGTTTCTTCTTTGATAATTCAAGATTGCAAATTTCTTTTATTCATCTTGTAAGTATATGATTATGAATTCTTCACCAAATTCTGATTGTTTCTTATGAACAAGAGTAGCTAAATCCACAACTAGGGTTGTGGAAACCATGACAGATTAACAAAGTAGGCAAAGTACTTAGTGATTTTATGATGGTGTTTATGCATGTATTGTTCTTCCAAAAGGGTAACAAATGGTAAAAAGGATTAACAACGGAGACTCGAGGCTATCAACCCTCATTTAATAGCTTGACCTTATCTGAGAATAGCTAATTTAGGATCAAAGGTAAGGGTTAGTAAAGCATACACCCATAGATGAATCAAGTTTCATGATGAAATTCTTCTATCTAGGGGACCAACCATTTAGTTGAACTTAACTTACTGATCATGCATGCTAAGCACCAGAATAGATGCAAGTACAAAGCCTTACTGCATTATGAAATTATGGGGAACACAATCCTAGCCAACTTTCTTATTGATCAACAAAAAAATTGATACTTGTTCTGACTTGTCTACTTACAATTTGCAAACATTATTTGTTACATAATTTTCCCCTTTTTTGGAAATAAAAGAATAATAGCACGAATAATCACATTGACCTAGATTCTAGCCATATTTCTCATAGGATCGACCCTAACCTTGGTTAGATTCTATATTTAAATAACAACCACTTTATACTTCTTTTCTGAGGTGTAATTTGAGTGTATTAAATTTTGGCACCATTGCCAGGGAATACAGTTTAGGATTAGAGCAATTGTGTTTATTTGACTTTTTGCCCTTATTTATCGATTTAATTTTTTGTTGTTTTTGTTTTATTTTTAGGGTACACACTTATGTATTCCCAATACACGGAGTTAAGGCAATCCCATGATTCCACTTGATCTTGAACTTTAATGAACTTCGAGAAAAATGGCCAAGGATAGGGTTATTTAAACTGTAGAATAGGCCACAACCAAAATGTTAGTTGAAGAGAAGGAAAGGGCACGCCAGGAGGAGGCAGCTCTGGCTAGAAGAAGAGCAATGTCAAGCTACAATAGAAGAGCATGCGAAACAAGAGGTTGCCCATCGAAATGCACTAAATGGGCAAGCTAGATGAGATAAGGTATCCCGACATAATGTGCCCATGATCAAGAAGGCATAGAGGGAATAGGAGATTTCAACCACAATAACACAGATATGCCCTTCATTATGATATTGATGATAATGATGGTGATCTGGGTGATGCTAGAGCAACTGGAGCCATAGTGCCACCCCTACTGGTTGCTGGGGTAAAGCTCGATATTACAAGCACCATGATATAGTTGCTGAATATGAAGGGATTGTTTGCTGGAAAAACCATTGATGATGCTAATTTGCACTTGATGAACTTCGTAGATATTTGCAAAGCTTTCAAGTTACCTGGGGTAACCCAAGATGCTATTAGACTGTGGCTATTCCTATTCTCTTTGACATGAGAAGCAACTATCTGGATGGTAGAGCTTCCACATAATTCAATCACTACATGGAGGGAATTGAAAAGATCATTCTTGGAGAGGTTTTTCCCGCCATCCATGATATTGCAGCTTAATTAGGAAATTTATAACTTTAGGCAGCTGAACACAGAGGCACTATGTGAGTAATGGTTGAGGATCAACAAGAAGCTGACATAAGTGCCGAATCATAGGAGACCAAATGACAATTTGTTGGAGATTTTCTACAGGTCTTTGAATGCAAACACCAAGGCGGTAGCTAACACCATCACCGGAGGTGCATTCATGGATAACACTTATGTAGAGGCTTCTGAGATGCTTGACAAAGTCACTAAGACAAACGCTAGGAACACGAGAGAATCTGATGTTCCACCTAGAACTTATGCTATTGACAAGTCCACAGAATAACAAAAGATAGAAGAGGAGTTTGGTTAAGAGATAGCAGAGATGAGGACTGATATTATCCTCATTGCAAAGCATGTTATGGGTACCGGAGCTAGAAAGGATAATGCAGTTGGTTCACAAAAGAATGTACCTAGGCATGATGATTCTGAGTCTGATGAAAAGGAAAATTATCTTATAGATTAGGTGGTGGATTTTTGGGCCAACACCCAAGGGTCTAATCAAGATACTTGGCGAGGTCAAAGGAATTAAGGTCAGAACTACAATTGAGACAATAACTATAACAAATCTATATTTGGAGAAATGAGCAGAGGCAGAGATAAAGATGGTGACTAGAAAAACAGGAATGGTAATAAAAATGTGAGAAGTGGTTTATACATCCCACCAGGTAACCGTGAAGGGTATTCTAGCTTTTCAAGGATAGAGGACATGTTGGATAAATTGCTGAAGAAAGTGGAAACTACTGATGAGAGCCTTAAGGAAATTCGTGCTCACATCTCAAGCATGAATCAAAAGGTTGAGCATGCCACAACCATTAACTAGATTTAGCAACAGCTAGGTCAAATGTCTACAGCCTTAAATCAATACCAAAAGGGTACACTTCCAAGCAACACAGTCCATAATTCAAAAAAATATTAGGCAGTGCATGGCGGTGATAACTAGAAGTAGAAAGAAGACTGTTGATCCTCCTGTGCCTATAGTTGTTAATGATTTGGCTGAGCCTGAGATTGTTGATGATGAAAAGGTAGTTGATTAAGAAAAGCAGATTGTGGATGAGAATATGACTGAAAAGCAGCCTTATAAAGGTGAGAAGAAGTCTGTAGCAAATAAAGAGAAGGAGAAAGATGTCCCTAAGATTCCAATACCTGTGCCACTACCTCCTATACCTTTTCCTATGAGATTGATCAAGAAGGCTAAAGAAGGGAATTATCATAAGTTCATATCAATGTTGAAGCAACTTTTGGTGAAAATCCATTTGATTGATGCAATAGAGAAGATGCTTGGTTATGCAAAGTTTATGTAGGATCTTGTGACGAGGAAGAGAAATGTGAGATTTGAACCTGCAGATAATTCGCACTACTGTAGTGCAATAGCCTCCTGTTCTCTGGTGCAAAAATGGAGGATCTTGGAGCATTTACTATTCCATGCACCATAGGAGCCTTTAACTTTGCAAAGGCCTTGTATGATTTGGGTGTGAGTATAAATCTCATTTCACTAGCATTGTTTAAACAATTGGGCTTGGAATCCCCCAAATAGATGTCAATGCGGCTTCTTATGGTAGATCGCATGGTGAAAATGCCTGTGGGTATTCTCTATGATGTGCTTGTGAAAGTTGAGACTTTTATCTTTACAATAGATTTTGTGATTCCTGACTGTGAGGTTGAATTTAAGGTCTCTATTATCTTGGGGTAACCATTCCTTACCATTGGATGTGCTTTAGTTGACATGGAGAACGAGCAAATGAAGTTTAGACTGAATGATGAAGAGGTGACTTTCAATATTTTTCAGTCAATAAAGCATCCCAATGACATGTGTGTAGTATCAGTGATAGATGTAGTTGATGATGATCATCCACTAGTACCTATTGAGGACAGATTTGGTGTTGAAGTAATTGTGGCTATGATCTTGAATTTTGATAGAGAGGACATTGAAGAGTATGATGAGATGGTTGATGCACTCACCGGTATGGGATCTTACATATATGTTCTGAAAAAGTTAGCTTTAGACTTGAAGAATCGTGAAACCTGATGACGCTCAAAAGCATTCTCCCAAAGGAGGTGGTAGCGATTGTCAAGCAAAACAAAAATAACCCAATGAGTGTCGGGGTCGAATCCACGGAGAGTAGAGTAATGATTCACTAAAATATCATCGAGAAATAATCACTAAGAGAGTAAATGCCTAAATAACCTAAAAGTAAAGATAGGGGGAATTGGAAAGTAAAGTTTATGTATCGACTTCGATATCAACACAAAAGCATATGTAAACATGATATTTGTACTCAATGAGAAGGAGACTAGGTATGCTTTCGATTGGATTTTACAAAGGGTAGAGTACTTGATTAATTATGCAAATTCTCGATTAATGATACGGGTAGCATTAGTTATTTTCATATTTGGTAATCTCTCGATCCTCCAAATATATATCCTATGGTATTTGTTCAAGTACCATAGTTTTAACATAAACCAACCAATTCAATTGCTTGGGGAAGTCATACTATTTCTAGCTTAGACTCTTAGATGAGAGTTTCCATCGATTAAGCTATTTCTAGCCTCAAGCTAAGGTGGAAATCTCAAATTCCCACTATTGAATTCCTATACGAATTATGAATCCCTCTTTCAAGCAAGCACACAATTAAGAAAACTCAATTAATATTTGCCACCATCAATTTTATGATTAAAACTTGAGGAATTCAATAGACCCATATCAATTCATCAATTATAAGTACAATTAAGCAAGACCCATACTCAAATTTAAATACCCATCATACATATACCCCTAGACAAGGAAATTAGCTACTCATACTAAGGAAATAAGAAGATATACCAATTAGGTAACTCATACTTCCATTCTTATTTAAGAAAATATCCAAATCCAAACTCAATTTAGTACGAAAATGGTGAATTCAAAGTGTAGAAGATGAAGAGAAAAGAGTACTCTCTCTCTATTCCTCGGGAACAATTCTCTATTCAAAAAGTATCAACTATCTCTGGTACACAACCAAAAATATGTTTTAGAAGCTTCCCAAAATGTCACTTGGCATTGGACAAAAATTCCATTAGAGAGTGGTGCAATGCGATATGCGACACGACCTGCGATCGCGCCACGTGTTGTACACATCATATGTCTCTGTATCCTCCGACCAGTGATGCCAGTTGCTTTGATAGTGATATGGGAAGGGAGGTGCAGACCGCACGCTGCATTGTGTGGCTCGCATATCGCTCACACCTCTTGGCTGATTCTTCCTTGTTTTCGATAACTTTCACACTTTAACTCTTTTTGAGCTCTTTGGATCCAATTCCTTTGTTTTCTACTTTTAACCAAAAGTACCTGGATTTTCATCAATAAAGGCAATAAGTACCTCTAACTCTCATCAAAATATGGCAATAATTCATGAATAAAGGCTCAATAAGTTAGTAGATTACCTACTTATCAAACCCCCAAACTTGAACTATTGCTTGTCCTCAAGAAAGATACTCACAAAGTAAGGAATGAATTAGGTTCTAAAACACACAGGGTGCACATAAGATTAATCTGAACTCTACAACTAAGAAAATAACAAACAAAAAGACTCAACTACAATGCTCATCTCAATTTGGACTAACCTCTTCTCAAGGCAATCTCTAATTCAAAACGTTTATCAAAAGGACTTCATTTCTCATTCAAAACAAGGGAATTTTTCATTCAAAACAAAATATTCAAGCTTCTCAAGTCATCAGCATAGAACTTCAAGGTTTGCTGTGATATTCACCACATAGCTTGTATCATTCATTCCTCTTAATTGAAATAGAGACTTCATCATTCCTTTCAAGCGTGTGATGCCACTCACCACAAGAGAGAATCCCACTCACAATTATGCAATTTACAATCAAAATGGATTATAAGAGAACCAAAAATACTCTCACTCTCTCAAGGAAATTCGAGTGCATACGCATTGAACCATAGGCTTGCCCTTTATGTAATTTGCCACTAATGTAGGTGGGGACCCTGAAGTAGTGGCTAGTAGATTGAGATCCTAATTAGGGACCATTGGTATGGTTTGCGGTACTACTTGCTTGAGATCTTGAACATCCAGTTGCATGGTGTCAATTCTAGCACAAAGTTTTCTTACGCTTGTCACTACTGGCTTAAAAGCTACTTTGATAACAGATTAAATCATGCCTGGAATATCCCTAGCCAACTTGTGAAACCTCTCCTCATTGTGTTAAGCAAGGTGGACAAGTTAGAGTAAACCACCTGAAATTTGAGTAGCTTGGAGAACATTGTGGGTGTCTGGTGGTATCTCAGGAATAGGAGTGTGTAATATTTTCGGTGCTTCTTGTGCGTGCCGGTGTAATAGGATTTTGAAGAAGGCATCTCTTGAACTGTTCTGCAATGATTTCTCCTTCGTTGATTGTATATCTAGACATGATGTAAGCAATGAGAATGGATACTTCTATAGTCACCTGAGTTGTGTGGTAAGTTGTGATGATCCTCATGCACACAAACTCCAACCACATCCAAGCCTCAAATTTAAGATCCTGACGTGAGATGTGCCTCTTTGAGATTGCACAAAAAGGATTTACTTTAGCTATGACCCTAGCTACCTAAGCATATTGGTCATCTTTTGCAGCTACACATCGAGCATACCCTGATGTCGGCCTTGGTTTATTATCCCATTCTATAGAGTTAATGGCCTCAGGAGTAATGTCAACTTCTTTTCCTCTTACCAAGACAAATTGTAGGCATGCCAACTTGCTTGTTGGACCTTTTTGTTTTAGGATATATTTCCGCGCTTGGTAAGAAGAATAAAACTCCCGTACCAATTCAGGGAAATAACATTTGGGGGTAGTTGCTAATTGATCCCAGTCCCTTCTTTCGAATTACTTGGCTATATTTTGGAAATCATCTCTGAAGGAGTTGACATCAAACCTCGCTTCTTCCAAGAAGGATTGCTTTTCCCAAAACTTAATATATTAGACCTCCATCCCCTCAAATCCAAACCAAAATTTTGATTCAGATGGTCCCTCATTTTTTGCACAGGGAGTGCTGGATGTTCTGATGTGGATGCTTGATTGTTGGTATGTCTTTTTGAATAGCGCTTACTAGAAGATATAATCCTACATCTGGAGTTAGAACAAGGAACCATGCATGAACTGACATTTATGAAAGAAAAAAAATGACTAAACCTAAAGAAATGGAGTGCATAAGAGAAGAAGAACACATCAGGTGACTGATGACATGTGTGAGTCACCTGCGAAATGCACCTGACAAAATGCGCATCGCACGTGGCACCACACATGTTAACAGAAACCTGACTGAATTCTGCTTTGGGGTGCGAAGGCAGGTGAGATTCACAGTAGCATTGTGCATATCACACATGCCTTTTCCCCTTAAGCTAGTGAACTGGTATACATAATAGTAGTGTGCGATGCCTTATGCATTTTGCACATAGAGATCTGTGCGTCGCATGAGAAATGCACAAGGAAATATTTGGAATTTTTCAATTCCTTATTATCATATGTTACATATATGACTCGCAGAGCAATATCCGTGGAATGCATGGGCAACAAGAAACTACACTAATTCTAACAGAGCCTAAACATGATTTGACCAAAACCCAAGTTATCCGGGTACTCAGACTTCCCCAGAAAACTCAAATACATTCACAATCAAAAGATTAGCTTAACGATTTTCCTTAAGAATGACGTTACCCAATCTATCAACGGGAATATCAAGCCTTCATGAAAAGTACATAGGCACATTCAATCAAATAATATTTCACTACCTCAACCAAAAACACTCCCCCAATAATCATATTCAATTGAAACAACATATGGGCGCAATGGTAACATCAATCTCAGCCCAATCAACATTATGATTCACAAAACCTTCCGAAGATGATGATTTACCCTTAAGAATGACATCACCCAATCTATCATAGAGCCAAACCATGTATTAACTAAAGTGGGTTACTCAGACTTCACCCAAAAACATGAAATTTAGGGCTAAAAAACAAACATAAAACACATGCATTATCACAAAAACCAGATCTACCAAGTTTATCATAAGCAAAATCAACAATATACCCCAAAATTGAGTCCCAAAAATTTCAAATCTCACCCATAAAAAATATGAAATATTAAACTCCTAGTCTACTTAAAAACATTTATTTAACATTGGGGAACTTACCACAAGTAGAGAAGAGGGAAGAAAAAGCAAAAAATGAAGCTCTGGAGTGCCAATAATGGTGTCCCAACTTTTTGACCGAAAAAAGAGGCAACGACCAGAAGAGATTCGGCAGTGGAGAAGTGTAGGTGAGATGAAAGAAGATTAAGGGGAAGTTTGAGTGATTTTGGAGGATTTTAGGAGAGAGTTATAAAGGTTTATGATAGTATAATGAAGAAAGGTCGCGGGTCAGACTCCAGGTCGGGTCAGTCAATGGGTAGGTCAAAAAAATTTAAAAACATATCTGAGTGCACCGAGATATGTGATTCACACATGCTAATGTGCGGCTCGCACATCACTTTGCACTAGCCAATTTTTCTCGTAAGAATTGCCCAGCCTTCTAATTTGGGGTGCGATGCGCATAATGGGAGGTGCGACTCACACAACCAATTGTATGTCACCTCTGAATTTTCTTTTTATTCCCAGGCTACTGGTTGGGGGTGCGGTACCCTGTGCAATCTACACAATGGCAAGTGCGATCGTACAACCCTTCGCACGTGCCATCCTGCCCTTTCCTTCACCTAATCATTTTTCCATCTCCATGCATTCCTAAAACAAACCAAAAACAACAAAAGGTGACAAAAATAAAAATTAAAAACACTTGGGTTTCCTCCCAAGAAGTGCTTGATTTTACATCGCGACTCAACAATAGTACCTCAACCTTCAATCATTATCTGGAAGCATGCTAATCCGATTGACTTTGCCCCATCCCAAGCAAGGGAAGTGCTCCTTCAACATCTTCATTGCATTAACTTGTTTCCAAGTTTGCAACATAATAGATTCGGGTACCTCCTTCATCTCAAAGTCACCATGGGCTTCAACCAACTTTCCCTCGATATTGATCACTAAAACAACTCTAAATTTTGTTTAATGGTTTGGTAGATTGGCATACATTAAATGTAAATTTCTTGCTCCCAACATGAAACTTGAGCTCTCCAATCTCCACATCAACCAAAGCTCTCCTGGTTTCCAACAGTGGTCAGCCTAAAGAAATAGGCACCTCAAGATTAACATCATAATCCAAAACCACAAAGTCAGCCGGTAGGATGAACTTGTCCACCTTGACTAACACATCAAACAATATCCCCACTGGGCATTTAATTGAGTGATAGACCATTAGCAATCTCATTGGTGTAGGCCTAGGGGTACCTAAGCCTAACTTCTTGAAAATCACAAGGGGTATCAAGTTTATACCTCGAGATCACATAATGCCTTTCAAAACAAAAATACTTCCAATAGTACATGGGATAGTGAAGGCTCCTGGATCTTCCCATTTGGGGGAAATGTTGCTTGGTATCACTGAACTACAACTGTGGGACAGTTCCACCATCCCCACTTCAACCACTCACTTATTTTTCAACAACTCTTTCATACACTTTGCATACCCCGACATTTGTGTAAGAGCATCAACCAAAGGAATATTAATGGCTAGCTTGCTGAACTTGTCGACAAATATTTTGAATTGAGCATCTTGCACTTTCTTGGTCAATCTCTAAGGGTATGGATGGGGTCCCTTTGGCAATGGCTGTGGCATACTTAGATCATCCTCCTCAATATCAATAGCAATTTGAGAAGGAGACTCAATCTCATCCTTCTCTACATGTGGGTCTTTATCAATTTCAATCATATTGGGTGCACTCAGCTTTACCCCAATATTTGGATTCTTATCAACTTCATTCTCAACTATGACATCCTCTTGTGTCTTGTCCTTACACTCACCAACAACCTCAATATTTGGCTTACTTACTCCACTAAGCATCCTTCAATTCTTAGTGACTATTGCCATCATATAGCCATCATTTTTTAGGTTTGCAAAAGTGTCACCTAGAAGGGTACCTTTCATACGTGGGTTCATTTGTGAGGTGGGGTAGTTCATTTGGGCTTCTAGGTGCTTGATAGATGCTGAATGGGAGCTCACCATTTGTTAAATAGTGGGCACCTTGCTTCTTAATTCCTTCACCCCACTATCGATCGATTCAACTCTTTTCAAGACTTCTGATAACATGTCCTCAATCTTAGAATGTCTGGGGTTACTCACTGTTGGTTGGTAGGGAGATACATCAGCCTTTGGTTTTGGCATATAAGGGTTGGTTCTATGATGATTGTAACAATCACTATCTCTTTCACGATCACGCCATGGACCCTCACAGTCTCTAGCCAGCTCTCTATCACTCAACTGATTTCCTTTGTTCATGTTCTAACCTTGGTTCTCATCTCGCAGACGCCAAGGACCTTAGTTGGTACCTTGGTATCCGGGTTGAGAACCCACCACAAGATAACATGCCTCCTCATCCATAGGGGAATACACACCTTCCTCATGAGCTCTAGGACCGTAAGTCCCCACAACATTCACACTTTTATTTCCAGCCCCCATTATATGTTTAGCCAATAGACCATTTTGCATCAATATCTGGCCATTGTTTCATCTCTCTCCTCTTATTTTTGCCTCATTTCACTTGTCATAATGGACGAAGTCACCCCCAAAGAAACATCAGCCTCTGTAGTATGCCATGCATGATTTGTCTTTGTCATCTGCCTTAGAAGGGCGGAGGCAATACCATATTGTTGGTACATAAATGTTCTACCCGTGAGGTTATTCGCCATAGATTTTTCCATCGAATTCAAGGCTTGATAGAAGCTTTGAAGTAGGACATTGTTAGGCAAGCCATGATTAGGACACAATAAGAGCTTCTGTTTGAACCTTAGTGATGGTTCATGCAATGGCTCATCTGGTAGTTGGAAGAAGTTAGTAGTGTCATTCCTCAATTGCATCATTCATGAGAGAAGAAAGAACCATACCAAAAATGCCTAAACTAATCTATTCTATGAAGTAATTGAGCCATTTGGAAGCTCCTCAAGCCAAGCTTTCGCTTCCCTCATAAGGGAGAAGGGGAATAATCAAAGCTGGATAGACTCTTGCAAAATATGGTTGATGTTGAAGGGTTGACATATCTCTATGAAGCTCTAGATATATCGGTTGGCGTCCTCATGCGCCAACCCTCAGAATAGACCCTTCATCTAAATCAAGTGGAGCATAGTGCTCATAACATGAAATATGGCATTTTTAATAATGGGGGGTAGGTGGATTTCACCTATGCCACCGTGGACCACGGGCTCATGATATGCATCCATATATCCATCTACACTTTCTTGGTCGCCCACTTCGCACATGGACACCTTGTCCAAACAATCACAAAAAATAAGAAGGTAAAATGAACAAACACTCAACAAAGTGAACTTAAAAGACAATCAATTGGAAATTTAAAAACCACTCCTCGACAACAATGCTATTTTTAATGACACTCAAAAGCACTCTCCTGAAGGAGGTAGTAGCGATTGTCAAGCAAAACAAAAGTAACCCAATGAGTGTCGGGGTCGAATCCACGGAGAGTGGAGTAATAATTCACTAAAAGATTATCGAGAAATAATCACTAAGAGAGTAAATGTTCCAACAACTTAAAAGTAATGATTGGGGGAATTGGAAAGGGAAATTTATGTATCAACTTCGATATCAACACAAAAGCATATGTAAATACAAGATTTGTAATTAATGAAAAGGAGACTAGGGTTATGCTCCCGATGGGATTTTACAAAGGGTAGAGTACTTGATTAATTATGCAATGATTGATGATATGGGTAGCATTGGTTTCATGAACCATAGTTTTAACATAAACCAACCAATTCAATTACTTGGAGAAGTCATACTATTTCTAGCTTAGACTCTTAGATGAGAGTTTCCATTGATTAAGATATTTCTAGCCTCAATCTAAGGTGGAAATCTCAAATTTCCACTATTGAATTTCTATCCGAATTATGAACCCCTCTTTCAAGCAATCACACAATTAAGAAAACTCAATTAATGTTTGCAACCATTAATTTTATAATTAAAACTTGAGGAACTCAATAGACCCATATCAATTCATCAATTATAAACAAAATTAAGCAAGACCCATACCCATACCCAAATTCAAATACCCATCATACACATACCCTTAGATAAGGAAATTAGCTGCTCATACTAAGGAAATAAGAAGATATACCAATTGGGTAACTCATACTTCCATTCATATTTAAGCAAAAATCCAAATCCAAGCTCAGTTTAGTACAAAAATGGTGAATTCAAAGTGTAGAAGATGAAGAGAAAAAAGTACTCTCTATATCTTTCTTGGGAACAATTCTCTATTCAAAAACTATCAACTATCTCTAGTACACAATCCAAAATGGGTTTTAGAAGCTTCCCAAAATGTCACTTGGCATTGGATAAAAATTCCCTTCGGTAGTGGTGCGATGCAATGTGCGACACGATGTGCAACATGATGTGCAATCACACCACGTGTTGTGTGCGTCATATGTCTTTGTCTCCTTTGACCAGTGATGCCAGTTGCTTTGGTGGTGATGTCCTAAGGGAGGTGTAGACCACACACTGTATTGTATGATTCACATATCGGTCACACCTCTCAACAAATTCTTCTTTTTTTCCGATCACCTTTACACTTTAACTCTTTTTGAGCTCTTTGATTCCAACTCCTTTATTTTATACTTTTGACTATGAGAACCTACATTTTCATCAACAAAGGCAATAATTACCTCTAATTCTCATCAAAACATGATAATAATTCATGAATAAAGGCCCAATAAGTTGGTAGATTACCAATTTATCAAAACCTCACATGCCAGACCTTTTATTGAGGAGCCTCCAGTCTTAGAGCTCAAGGCCCTCCCATATCACCTGCGATATATTTTCTTTGGAGCCAACAATACCTTTCCAATTATTATTACTACAGATTTGATTGAACGCCAAGTGGAGGCTCAAATTTCTGTGTTGAGAAAGTTTAAGAGGGCCATTAGTTGGTCCATTGCTGAGATAATTAGTATTTCTCCAGGCATATACACTCATAAGATCCAACTCAAGCCATATTTCATTCTTAGTATTGAGCATCAGCATAGGTTTATTCAATTGCAAACAACAAGTGGATAAGCTCAGTTTAATGTGTGCCAAAGAAGGGAGGAATCACTGTGGTTCCAAATGTTAAGAGTGAGCTAATTCTGATGAGGCCAGTCACATGATGGAGTGTGTGCATAGACTATAGGAAGCGGAATGCATGGACTGAAAAAGATCATTTTCTAATGTTGCTCATGGATCAGATGTTAGACCATCTTGCTGGAAGAGGATGGTATTATTTTTATGATGGTTATTCAGGATACAATTAGATCTCAATTTCTCCCAAAGACTAACAGAAGACCACTTTCACTTGTCCATATGGGATGTGTGCATTCAATAGAATTCCATTCGAATTATTTAATGCGTCATTGACCTTTCAGTGTTGTTTGATGTCGATCTTCTTAGACATGGTGGAGGAAACTATTGAGGTATTCATGGATGAATTTTCTGTAGTAGGTGACTCCTTTGATAACATCTTAGCCCATTTGAGTTGTGTGTTAAAAAGATATGAAGAGTAAAATTTGGTGCTTAATTGGGAGAAGTGTCACTTCATTATTAAAGAAGGTATAGTGCTAGGTCAATAGATCTCTAAGAATAGAATTGAGGTTGATAAAGCGAAGATTGAGATTATTGAAAAATCGCCCCCACCATTATCTGTCAAAGGTGTTCGAAGCTTTTTCAGGCATGCTAAATTTTATCACAGGTTCATAAAGGATTTCTCTAAAATTGCACACTCTTTGTGAAAATTGTTGGAGAAAGATGTGAAGTTCATTTTTTATGATGCGTGTTTGAAGATATTTGAATGCATTAAAAAAAGTTAACCTCAACTCCTATCATTGTTACACCTGACTTGTCCCAGCCTTTTAAAGTGATGTGTGATGCTAGTAGAGTAGCACTAGACATAGTCCCAGGCCAAAGATGTGAAAATATTCTCCATACGATATACTACGCTAGCAAGGCACTTAATAGTGCTCAAAAGAACTATACTGTGATAGAACAAGAGCTGCTTGCTGTGGTTTTTGCATTTGAAAAATTCAGATCTTATTTCTTAGCATAAAGGTGATTGTGTACACTGACCTCACAACTCTTAGGTACGTTATGGCGAAGAAGGATTCAAAACCTAGATTGACTCAGTGGTTACTTCTATTGCAAGAATTCAACTGTAGGGTCAAAGATTGGAAGGGGACTGAGAACCAAGTAGCTGACCTCTTATCTAGATTGGAAGAAGAGGTGATGCTGAGACTGAAGGATGAGATTGAGATTGATGATACCTTTCCAGATGAGCAAGTGTTGTCTGCATCCCAAGATTTGATCCCATGGTTCATAGACTTTGCTAATTATTTGGTGAGTGATGTGGTGCCTTGTGATTTGTCCTTCCATCAGCGCAGGAAGTTTATGTCTGATGTTTGAAAGGTTTTTTGGGAGGAGCCATACTTGTTTCATTTTTGTGCTAATAGGATGATTCGTATATGTGTTCCTGAGACAGAGATGATGTGTATATTGGAGGCATGTCATTCATCCTCCATTGGGGGGCATTATAGTGGTATCCAAATAGCTCATAAGATCTTGCAATACGAGTACTATTGGACAACTCTTTATCAAGATGCCTATGATTATGCTAAGGGTTGTGATTGATGTCAAAAGAAAGGTGGCATATCAAGGAAGCATGAGATTTCTCTCACTCCTATTCTTGTGGTTGAACTATTTGATGTTTGGGGCATTGACTTTATGAGCTTATTTGTGAGCTCGAATAGGATAAAGTACATACTTGTAGCTATTGACTATGTGTCCTAGTAGGTGGAGGTGGTTGTGCTTCCCATTAATGAATGCAAGAGTGTCACAACATTCTTGAAGTGAAATATCTTTTCCAAATTTCATACACCACTAGCAATCATTAGTGATGGACTCTCTCACCTTTGCAATAGGTTGTTTATAGCTCTACATGAAAAGTATGGAGTGAGACATAATGTGGAAACTCCTTATCATCCACAATTTAGTGGGCAAGTTGAGGTTTCCAATCGAAAAATAAAGACAATCCTTGCGAAGACTGTGACTGCAAATAGAATAGATTGGTCTAGAAAACTTGATGATGCTTTGTTAGCATACCGAAGTCATATGCAAGGACCCCTATAGTTATATCTCCCTATCAGCTTGTGTTTTGAAAGTCATGTCATCTGCCGGTGGAGCTTGAGTACAAAGCTGTGTGGGTGCTCAAGAAGCTAAACTTTAATTAAGGTGATGCATCATATCAGTGGCTTGGTCAATTAAATGAGATGGATGAGTTACATCTCAAAGCTTATGAGAGTTCAGCCTTGTACAAGAAGAAGATGAAGATGTATCATGACCAAAATAATGAAAAGAGAAACTTTGCACCGAGTGATTTGGTTTTGCTGTTCAACTCAAGACTTCACATATTTCCTGTTAAGCTGAAGTCTAAGTGGATGGGACCATTTCGAATGGTGCAAGTGTTCCCATATAGTGCAATTGAGTTTGAGAACCATAAAGGTAAAAGGTTCAAGGTGAATGGTCAGTGTGTAAAAGCATATTTAGGGACTGCAGAGGAAATTAAGGTTGTGGACATCTGGACCCTTGGTGAAGTCTGAGTAACCAAGGAACCTGTATCATGCAGTAATGTTAAATCAAGCACTTGTCAGAGTGTGCAGGAACACCAAGATGAGAAAGAGGAGCAAATGTGTGCAGATGAAAGGAAAGAGATTAACTATGAGTTAGATGATGGGTCGTAAAAGACCTTGATGACCCGTGGATCCAACCATAGATGCCTGGAAAAGGTCCTGTTCAATGACTCATGGACCAACCTATAGTTCTCAGTCTTATATGCCAGGTGTTAGACAAGATTCTACGGGTGACATGACAGATCATACTTTAAAATGATAGATCGTAAAGTCATCCGTGGTTCCTGGAAACCAATTTATATGACGCTCATATCCACGAGTGTATTAATGGCCCATTGTTTGAATCAATGGACCATAGTTTTCACCCTCGGATCCCAGGTCTATTGAACCAAGTCAGCGGCACTAATTTTATAATGTTTTAAATTGACCAACCCTGACCCGGTTACTTTTTTCTCCCACACCCGATAACCCTAGCGAGCAATCCACTTGTTTTAAAAGGAAATAGAATAAAAATCTTAAATATTTTCGATCAAATTACTCCCTCTATCACTCCCAAAAAATTTCCCAAAGTAAAATTTCATTTGCCCAATCAAATTACTCCCTTAGCTTCTCGCATACCCACATAAGCACACACACTTCTTCAATTGTTCTTCAAGAAGTTTTGTAAATAGTGGGTAAGTTCCAACTCACTCCTAAGTTTCAATGTCTTCTTATCATGATTGTTTCTATGGGTTCAAGTAGGCCTAAGATTTGAAATCCATTTAAATTAATGAACTCTAGATTTGAAGTGTGTATCTGTGATTTGGTGTGAACGAATGAACTATGTGAGTGAGTGGAAATTGTGATCAGGAGTGTAAAAATAAGTGAAATGGTAAGAGTTAGTGATTTTTGGCTGAGTTTGGTAAGTTGGAGGGCATTATGACCAAAGATGTGATTCAGAAATGAATTCATAGGTTGTTTTACCTGCCAACTCCCGACAAAATAGTTATTAAATCACATGGGTGATGTCTTAGTATCCCGTGGTTTGATTATTGAATAGGAGGATTGTAATTATACAATTCTGAGGTCCTTTTTGTGTTAAAATAAAAGTTGCTTGTTGTTTGAAATTCTACGGTTGGGTCTATTGCCCATGGACTGGTTCCACAGACCATCAACTCAGCCATAAAATTTCATCAGAGAAATACACTCTCAGGTCCTAAACCATGAGTCATTGGATGTATCCGTAGTCCTGAACTATGTCCCGTTAAGTGACCCATGGTACCTAGGAGCAACTCACTATTTGCTCTAAAATTGGAACCAAAAACTGTGGTTTGATTCCATGGCCCATCAACCAATTCGTGGACTGTGCCTGCACACCTATACAATTTTTTTTTCTTTTCTTCTCTTGTAATGTATGATAACTATCTCCCCTGCAGGTACTATGACTCCAAAGAACACCCCAAAGAAACCCATAGCAGCAGAGAGAAGAGAGGGGGCTCATAATTAAAACATCAACTTCAAGATGAGCCCTATGAATCAGAAGAAAGTGGATCTGAGGAAGTATATGCCATAAAATCTGATGCTAATGCTGAGCCTTGGACCATGAGGCAGGGAGAAAAGAGACAGACATAGATCACCTCTCCTCAGTCTAAAGAGAGAGAGAGAGGATGATACTGGGTCCTCATTTAGTGCAAGTGGGAGTGGAGACTCTGATCCCAAAGGTGATACTGCCTCAGGTAGCAAAGACCACACTGCTCTAGGATCATCCACCACTAGTGCTAGTGAATCAGGCACAAAGAGCCTGAATATAGTTGAGGACAGAATCGACGCACCTCTCTAGATTGTTCCCACATTTAAAAGCAAGAACCTTGTGGTTCGAGGAAATTTAAGGTGGGCAATTAAGGGTATATCAAGACTGTTCCATGAGGGTCTAGGGCAGAATGATAGAGGGCATCCAAGGCAGAGTATTTTTGAGGAGGTAGAGATCCGGTCGACAACCTTATATGAGATAGCTGAGATTATAGATTTATATGACCACTATGGGTTTGGTTGGATGAGTAAGCAAAATGGTACCTACAACCTGGTTCTTGTTTGTGAGTTCTATGCTGCTTATGCAACCACTTTGCTGAATTCATACGAGAAAGGAAAAGATGCAAAGAAGCTTTCACCCTTGGACAACGTGCAAGTGAGAGAGGTTTCAGTTGATATTTCAAAGCGGACTACTCACCGCTTTTTTTATGGGCCCAACTACTTAGCACCGACCATTGAATCAGACCTCGATTTCAGGTTGGAATAGAATAGAAACCACAATACCCATCTTGAATTGTTAGCCTCAGTTACTACTAATAGGAACCCACCTTGGTTGATAGTTAAACTGCTTTCTATCACAAAGGCATCACTGAGTATGGCTGGTATATTTTGGTGTTTTGTGGTGCGGTATCAGTTGGTTCCTACAACTGCAGATAATACACTGACTCCATACTGGGCAATCTTGGTTACTGTTATCATGTCCCATTTTGACATCATTATTGCCCATATCATAGTAGAAGAGCTTATGGAGTGGGCCTCGAGGACCTCTACTTCTATTCTATTCCCATGCCTTATCACCAAGTTATCCCAAGAAGTCGGGATACCCACCTATATGGGGATTGATAGAACATTTCATGTTATAGGCTTCTAAGATATCACTCTTATTCGAGATATGGCTAACCCTGTGGCCAAGGGTAAAGCCCATTCTTCTGTATCCAATAGCGCTGTCTTTGCTTAGCCGAGTGATAGTGTGCTGGTTGATTCCTCAACAGTGTTTAGGGACACTGTTGCTATAGCCTCAGACCCTGCAGCTGTTGAGGCAGGTACCTCTACTACTCCTCCAGTAGCTCAGGTGACTAAGCTGCTCATTCTTTAGAGGAAGCCACCATAATTATTTTCTCTAGCCAGACCTTCAGCAAGGTGGCTAAGATGGCGTCCTATGCGAATGAGTAGATAAAGCGATTCTATGGGGCCATTAAGCTGCTGATCAGAAAAGAGATTGTCACTACCATAGAGCACATTCATAGGTCTATTGATAGTGTGAATTCCCATTTGGATGGGATAAAGATTTGGGTAAATGATCAGTTATGGAATCTGAGTACACCAACCCTCACAAGTATTCTTACCTAGATTGCCAAAGCTCGTGCTGATATTGATGCCATCTAGGCAAGGAGTGTTCCAATTATTCTGGTAATTGAGGCTACACAAGTCAGAGATGAGGAGAGGGAGGACTACTTTATTGATCAAGTCCCCTCCCTATGCTCTACTTAAGAGATCTCAAGATGAGGTTGGTGATATTGATGTTCCTCAGGCTGAGAAAAAGAAGAAGAGAAATGGAAAGAAAGCTCGCAGAGAGGATGGTGAGTTAGAGATGACACTGACTAATATAGAAAAGAAAGGAAAGAGGCACAAAAAGCTCAAAAGGTTAATGCAAAGGTGTTACAGTAGACTATAGGGGCCTCTAGGAGAGATAAAGTAGCTCGGGTTGAGGCCAAGCGAGTTAAATTTGAGGCCTTAAGAAATGGTACTTCGTTAAGCCTTGCACCTTTGGGTGTAACACCTTCTTTAGACCCTATTATAGGAGTGCTCAGTATGGGCAGAGAGACTGCTATTAATGAGAGAGCTGCACTTGTAGCTATTGTTTCCACCACGGGTGCCACACTACCGGCCCTGTCTACTACACTGGACACGAGTGCTTAGGTGCTAAGGTATGTTCTCGCCTCTCTCATAGTTATTCTTTTTAGTTCATTGGGGATAATGCATGTTTCCTTTTGGTGGGGTAGGGGCATGTAGTCTGTGTGTATATTTTGATGAGTATCTTGGCAAAGTTTGAATAGTCAAGATACTCGCGTCGTGCCATAATGTTAAATCAAGCACTACTTAGGAGCTAACACAAGAGGGTACCATTGAATATCCACGTCCTTGGGATTTTCTTGTTGTGTTCTTTCCCCCAGGACTTCTATTTTTGTTGAACCAACATGTTTAGGAGTCTGTTGTGTTAGCAAAAGAAAAATAGGAATACTTAGTGCAGTCTGTGGCGTGGAAATTGATTTTAAAGTGATTTTGAAAGAAAATGGACCCCTCTAATTTTTGTGCGACCTGTTAATAGTTTAGAGAGACTGACTGTGCTGGATCTTTAAATAACATTACATATGTGGATATGATAAGTGTTGCATAAGGTAGGGCATGAACCTGATAGTTAGTAATTGATAGTAAAACTCTGCGCCATGTGTGTATGAGTTGTATTAGTATTGATCTTACTTTGTGTGTATATCCAAAACTTTCCTTGTTGGTCTTGCCCAGGTTGTAAGATAGTTGGTTAGGAAAGGATCATAGGCCATTTTTATTTCAGTCCACTTAGCCTAAAAAGACCGTCCAAATAAAGTTGTTTTCCCTTGATCCCTGATTTTGAGCCTGAATGGACCCTTTTTGTTGATTAGCCTATTCACCTTCTTGGTTTTTCTTTGAACCTTTAGTGTGGCCTTGGTCCCTCCTTGGACATTGTGCACTCAAATCAGAAAAATCACCTAAGTTAAGGGTGGCTACTGTAGAGGTAAATGAGAAAAAAAATGAGGTATAAAAAGAGTAGACTAGTGATAAAAAGGGGAAAAACGGGTGTGGCATGTGCTAAAAGAAATAAAAAGAAACCAAAAAGAAAAAAAAAAGAATAAGAAATAAAGAAAAATAAAATGAGAAAAAGCTGAGTTAGAAATAATTGCCGCAGCCGTTGCCTGATGAAAAAGAGGAAAATAAAGGGAGAATAAAGGAGGAAAGATTGGTCTGAAAAGTGGAATAAGGATATCATTATGTCAAGGAGGACATAGTCACTATTTCCAAATATACCATACCCATCTCTGAGCATACATTGCAAGCTGAGTAAAGTTCTATAGTGATCCTAATCCAACTGTTTGAAAACTGAGGCATAGAAAATAAAGGCAAGCTTATGGTATTGTGCATGCATAATTTGAACTTCCTTGTGAGAGAGAGTGCATTTAATCCAGTCCTGATTTAAATGCTTACTGTGTGAGTGAGACTTCTTTTGTGGTGAGGGCACTAGAGTAACACTATTGATTATTGATTATTGGGGTAACTATCACCTGTGTATATAACCTTGTCTATTGATATTGTGATGTCATTCATAGATCCGCATGTGTTAACTTGATAAATGGGGTGCACTTGTTTTGCAGTAAGAAAGAGGGGGTGCCTATTTTGTATGCTAAATTATTGAAAGCTGTGTGACTTCCATAGTTTCCTAGTTTCCTTTTGTCTAAGTATCATGATAAAATAGTTTTTTATTTTATTGCTTGAGGAGAAGCAAGCATTTTAAGTTGAAGGTGTTGATGTGCCGTGGATTTACAACACTTTTGATGCTTAAAACTTAGAATTATTGTACGTTCTTTAGAACTTTGTTACTAGATATGATGTGTTTTTGTGAGTTGTGCAGGAAAACTGAGTCTTCAACCAAAGAGCTAGAATTTGCCCTAAAAATTGGCTAAGTGAGAACTTACGAGTGGAATGACGATATGTGGTTTCAATCCACAGACAAGTTTTGTTAATCATGAAAAGTGATCTGCATGATTACAACTGAAGGCCAAACCACGAGTCTGTCTACGAGTTGTGGATCCAAACCACGTATCAGTACTGTGACTTGTAGACTGAGATTCTGTAGAATTGCAAAGTAAAGTGTGAACCACGAGTGAATTCTACTGGCCATCGATCCAAATGATAACACTAGTCCTGTGAGCCATAGATATGATCTACTACAGACATGCAAGAATGGAGGTTGAAACCACAAGTGGGTTGACTGGACATTATTTCATACCACATACCCGTCATAAGACCTATAGTTCCATGATCAGAGGAAATATAATTTTTGGGTCCAGAACCACGGGTTAGTTGACTGACCATAGATTGATTCCAGGACCCATGGTTCCACCAGTGGAACTTTGTAGTAACAATGTTGACTCAGCCAGACTACAGTTGACACTAGAGGACCACAAACCATCATTCAGAATGATGGGTCGTGGACCTATCCGTGATCATTGACGCGACTATGTTTTCTTAGTCAACTTAGGATAAGATTTATTCTTTATAAATAATTTTCATAGGTTTTGTTTTGAATGTTACGTATTATATTCTTGTCTGTTATGACTTAGAAACTTCGAGTATTACATTGTTCTTTGTTTTGAGAAATTAATTCATCCATTGGTTCTTGGTTATTGATTCTTCTTTGATAATTCAAGAATCCAAATTTCTTTTATTCATCTTGTAAGTGTATGATTATGAATTCTTTGCCAAATTATTATTGTTTTCTTATGAACATGAGTAGCTAAATTCACAACTAGGGTTGTGGGAGCCATGAGGGATTAACAAAGTAGGCAAAGTACGCAGTGATTTTATGATGGTGTTTATGCATGTATTGTTCTTCCTTTCATATTTATTCCTCTCTAGCGGTTGCAAACATTAGAACTAGCCTTATTCTTATTTGCTAGACCAAAGAGGTAATTAACGGGAAAAAGGATTAACAATAGAGACTCAAGGATATCAATCCTTATTTATTAGCTTGACCTTGTCCAGGAATAGCTGATTTGAGATCAAAGGTAAGGGTTAGTAGAGCATACACCCCTAGACATACCAAGTTGCATGGTGAAATTCTTCTATCTAGGGGACCAACCATTTAGTTGAACTTAACTTACTGATATTATATGCTAAGCAACATAATAGATCGCTAGTACAAATCCTTACTGCGTTATGATATTATAGGGAATACAATCCTAACCAACTCTCTCATTGATCAACAATAAAATTGGTACTTGTTGTGACTTTATTACTTACAATTTGCAAACATTATTTGTTATATAATTTTCCCCTTTTTGGAAAAAAATACTAATAGCACAAATAACCATATTGACCTAGATTCTAGCCATATTCCTAATGGGATCGACCCTAACCTTGGTTAGGTTTTATATTTGAACAACAACCACTTTATACTTTTTTTCTGAGGTGTAATTTGAGTGTATCAGAAAGCTCTTCTAAAACTCGACCGAATTCCTCGAGAAGCATGCCACCCATCCCAGTAAGTCAAACTAACCATGTAGAATCTATGGGAATGGTCAAAATGGTAAAAGGGCACGAAAATGAGAAAATGACCACGAGGGTCATTACAACATCCATTACTAAAAGAACTTTCATCCTTGAAAGTTAAGAAAAGAAGGTACCTGAAGGCTAGAAAAGGTGAGGATATCAAGTCCACATGTCAATCTCAGTCTCCCAAGTATCATTCTCGATAGGACAATGCTGCCATTGAACATTAACTAACAAAATCTATTTAGACCTCAACTGTCTTACCTGCCTGTCCAAAATAGCAACAGGATCTTCCTGAAAAGCCAAAGACTCATCCAACTGCACTGACTCATACTGAAGCACATGAGACTCATCCGAAACATACTGCCACAACATATAAACATGAAAAATAGGGTAAACACCAGAAAAAGAAGGAGGCAGGGATAACTCAAATGCTAACTGATGTTCCGAGATTTCACGGTACTTTTGACGCTTAAAACTAAGGATTTTGGGAGTTATTAAATGTGTTTTGTTAGATATGCTTGTTTGCTACATGTGCAGGTAAAAGTGTTGAAAATATAAAAAGACTGAAAAGTTGTTGTTTTCTAGGCTAAAAGTCATGCCCCATGAGGGTACGATCCACCACGGCCTGTGGGAGAGGATATTGAAATGAGCCAACAAGAGTTAAAGGTAAAACCCATCCTACGACTTAATGGGATGAGCGTCGGAGCCACGGTGGGATGTCATATTTCCCTATTGAAATGGACCAGTAGAGCTAAAGACTAGAAGCAAGGGCTGACGTCCTACCATGATGCTCGTGAGAGCTATGATGGGACATCACACATGCCTGTTGAGATTGGAAAAAGCCACTAGGAACTCAGATAATTTGGCTGACGAGTTTCCCATGATGCCTATGGCAACCACGATGGCCCATTGCCTGGCTAGTTAGAATAAGGCAGATGATTTGGAGCTAAACTGAAAGAATGACCGATGGGCACCCACGATGCCCGTGGCACCCATGATGGCCCATGATTCCTACCCGTCAAAACTGCTGAGTTCCATCTCTCCTACTTCTGTTAGGATTTAGTTTATTTTGTCTATAAATACATTCCCTTAGGTTTATTTTGGGAGTTACGAAATTATTACATATTGTTATACATACTTTATGCATAATTGAGACATCATAACACAGATTTTGAGAATTCGATCATTGTTCTTTCTTATTGAAGTGTTCTTGAGAATTTAGGATTCTGGTTTCCCTTACTTGTTATTGTAAGTTAAAGTCATGATCTCTTTATATAAATCTAATTATTTTATTACGACTATGAGTATCTAAATCCACAACTAGGGTTGTGGGAACCATGAAGGATTAACAAAGTAGGCAACATACTTGGTGATCCTAGGATGGTGTTCATGCATGTATTGTTTTTTCTCTTGTGTTGATTGCTTTTTAACGGATGCAAACATTAGAAATATCCTTATTCCTACTTGCTTGACCAAAGGGGTAATGAATGGGAAAAGGGATTACACAAACGGAGATTTGAGGCTACCAACCCTCACCTAATTATCTTGAACTTGCCCAGGGAAATCTATTCTGGGATCACTGGTATGGGTTAGAAAAGCAAATACCCATAGATTGACCAAGTTGCGTGGTGATATTCTTCAATTTTGTCAACCATCCGCTTAGGAGAACCTAACGTTCCGATCTTGCATGCATAGTATCAAAATAGATTGCTAAGTACAATGCCTCACTATGTTATAATCTCATAGGGAACACTACCCTAGTCGCTTCTCTCATTGATTACAACACTTGAAACTTTTTCCTTGTTACTTGTTTGAATCTAAATTATGAATATTACTTTTACTTAAAACCTCCTTCGAGGGAAATATATGGATAAGAGAGAGAATAAACATAGTTAACCTTAGTCCTACTATATTCCCTGTGGGATCGACCCCAACCTTAGTTAGGTTCTATATTTGAACATCGAGCACTTTATGCTTCTAAAAAGAGGTGTAATTTAGGCATATCAAATTTTAGCGCTGTTGCCTGGGAATACGGTTTAGGATTAAGAGAGATTGTGTTTATTTCACTGTTAGTCCTTATTTCCTGATTTTACTTTTTCTGTTGTTTTTGTTTTTGTTTCACAGGTTGCACACTTGTGCATGCCCAGTACAAGGAGTCAAGGCAATCTCCTGATACCATTCGATCCCAAACTCTCACGAACTCTGAGAAACATGGTTAAGTAGAGAGTTTTTGAGAAACCTTAATAGGCCACAACACGGATATTGGCCTAAGAACAACAGAGGCAAAAGGCAGTAGAAGACACTTAAATTATGCAAGATGCACAAGCTGCAGATGTACTTGCTTAACATAATTCTCAAGATGAGCAAGCATGGAAAGATAGACAAGAAGCTGCTCGTTAAGTCACACTAGATGCTCAGGTTGCGAGAGATGAGGCAGCTTGATGCAATATACATTAAGATTCGGTTGGTCTTAGAGGGAATAGGGGTCGCCAACCTCAACAATACTGATACATCTCTCGGTACAATCTTGATGATAATGATGTTGATAAGACAGGGATAACAGGCCCCATTGTATTTTCACCACTACCCATTGGTACAAAGTTCGATATTACAAGCACTATGATTCATCTGCTGAACCTGAAGGGATTATTTTCTAACAAGCCCACTGATGATGCAAACTTGCACTTGAAGAAATTTGTGGGGATTCACAAGGCTTACAACCTTCCAGGGGTATATCAAGATGCTATAAGATTGTGGCTCTTTCCATACTCTTTGATTGGAGAAGCAACACTTTAGGTTGCGGAACTACCTGATGCTTCAATATACACATGGCTGGAACTAAGGAGTTAGTTATTGGAGAGGTTCTTCCCCCTATCAAGGATGTTGAAGCTAAAGTAGGAGGTCTATAATTTCAAGCAGCTACCAATGAAAGCCCTGTATGTTGTAGGTTCACAAGGTAAAGCACCTAGACAGGATGGGCATGAATCTGATGAAGAAGCTAATTATTTGAATGATCAAGTGGTGGGTTTCCAGGCCAATGGATAAGGAAATCAAGGTCGGAACAAAGATAAGGATAACAATTACAACCGGTCTGGCTATAGAGACAGGAGCAGGGGTAGAGATAGGGATGGTGATTGGCATAAGAGAGATGGCTATAGGAATGATAGAATCAACCTATATGTCCCTCCTGGTAACTATAAAGCAGGATCTGATCAGCTAACTATCAAAGAGATGATCCCTAAGGTTTTGTAGAAGGTTGAGTTGATTAATGGGAACTTGAAGGACATGCATGCTGACATCTCAGGCATGAGTCAAAAAGTGGAGTCACATGCAGTCGCCATAAAGCAGATTGAGACGCGGATGAACCAAATGTCTATAGCTCTAAATCAACATCAAAAGGGTAATCTTCCAAGTGATATAGTTCAGAATACAAAGAATGATAGACATTGTATGATGGTGACTACACAAAGTGGAAAGAAGACCGTTGACCCTCTAATCCCCATAGTTGTGGAGGATCAAACTGAGCCTGAAAATGATGAAATTGAAGTTGTTGTTGAGTCTGAGGTAAAGGGTGATGAGGATAGCCAAGTTGTAAAAGAGCCAGCTGATACCAAGAGGAAGGGGAATGAGGTTACTGAAGTTGTCAAGCCTATGCCTCGACCTCCTGCTCCGTTCCCACAGAGGCTAGCTAAGAAGGTTGAAGATGACAAGTTTAGAAAATTCATCTGTATATTGAAGCAATTTTCAGTCAATATTCAATTGGTTGAGGCTCTAGAGCAGATGCCTGGTTATGCAAAGTTCATGAAGGACTTGGTGACAAAGAAGAGAACTGTCAGTTTTGAGCTTGCTGATAATTTGCATCATTGTAGTGCAATAGCTTCTCGTTCTCTTCTTTAGAAAAGAGAAGATCCTGGAGCCTTCACTATTCTGTGCACAATTGGGGCAATCTATTTTGCCAAGGTGTTATGCGACTTGGGTGCGAGCATTAATCTAATGCCTTTGGCAATTTTTAGACAGTTGGGCTTAGGATCCCCCACACCAACGATAATGCAGCTATTGATGGCAGATCACACTATGAAGAGGCCAGTGGGTATCTTATATGATTTTCTTGTGAAAGTAGAGTCCTTTATATTTCTAGTGGACTTCATGATTTTAGACTGTGAGGTAGACTTTGAGGTCCCCATTATCTTGGGGCGACTATTCCTTGCCACTGGATGTGCTTTAGTTGACTTAGAGACAGGGCAGATAAAAAATTCAGGCTGAATGATGAGAAAGTCACTTTTAACCTGTGCCAATCTATGAGGCACCATGATGATATAAGGGTAGTATCAGTTATTGATGTTGTGGATGAAAAACAATTGTCAGTGCCCATTAAGGAGAGACTTAGTGTTTAAGATCTTGCAGCTGTGATCATGAACTTCGATGGGGATAAAATTGATGAATATGCTGACATGGTGGAAGCACTTGCTGGTATGGGTTCCTACTCTTATGCTCCAAAGAAGCTTGATCTATATTTGAAGAATAGAGTAACCCCACCGGCCAGACAATCTATTGAGAAACCTCCAGTCTTGGAGCTCAAGGCACTTCCATCACACTTGCATTATGTTTTCTTGGGAGCCGATAACACTTTGCATGTGATTATTGCAGCTGACTTAGTAGAAGGGCAAGTTGAAGCACTTGTGTCTGTACTAAAGAGGTTTAAAAGGGTCATTAGGTGGCATATTGCTGACATTATTAATATTTCACTAGGCATATGCACGCGCAAAGTTCAACTTGAGCCAAATTTTGTTCCGAGTATTGAGCATCAGCGTAGGTTGAATCAACCTATTCAAGAAGTTGTCAAGAAGGAGATCATAAAGTGGCTGGATGCAGGAGTGGTTTAACCTATTGTAGACAACAAGTGGATGAGCCTGGTGCAGTGTGTGCTGAAAAAGGAAGGACTCACTATGGTTTCTAATGCTAAGAATGAGCTAATTCCTGTGAGACCAGTCACAGGATAGCGTGTGTGCATGGATTATAGTGAGCTGAACTCATGAACTGAGAAGGATCATTTTCCGATGCCGTTCATGGATCAGATATTAGAACGTCTTGCTGGTAGAGGATGGTATTATTTTCTTAATGGTTAATCTGGATACAATCAGATTTTGATTGCTCTTGAAGATCAGAAGAAGACAACCTTCACTTGTCCATATGGGACCTTCATTTTCAAAATGATACCTTTGGGTTATGTAATGCACCAGCGACCTTTCAGAGATGTATGAAATCGATCTTCTCCGACATGGTGGAGGACACTATTGAGGTATTCATGGACGATTTCTCTATGGTTGGTGACTCATTTGATGATTATCCCATCTAAGTTGTGTACTACAAAGATGTGAAGAGTGCAACTTAGTACAAAACTAGGAGAAGTGCCATTTCATGGTCAAGGAAGGTATTATGTTAGGACATCGAATTTTAAAGAAAGGGATTGAGGTTGATAAGGCTAAGATAGAGGTTACTGAATAACTTCCTCCTCTAATTTTAGTAAAGGGTATTCGAAGTTTCTTAGGGAGCCCTGGATTTATTGCAGGTTTATAAAGAACTTCTCTAAGATTGCACATCCTTTGTGCAAACTGTTAGAGAAAGATGTGAAGTTTGTGTTCGATGAAGCGTGTCTGAAGGCATTTGAGTGACTAAAATTGCAGTTGATCACATCCCTCATTATTGTTGCGCTTGATTGGTCTGAGCCATTTGAGGTAATGTGTGATGCTAGTAGAGCAGCGCTAGGATCAGTCCTAGGCCAGAGATGAGAGAAGATTCTGCACCTAATTTACTATGCCAGCAAAGCACTCAATCCAGCCCAGAAGAACTACACTATGACCAAATAGGAGCTGCTAGCTGTGGTGGTTGCTTTTGAAAAGTTCAGATCATATTTGCTTGGCACCAAAGTGATTGTGCATACAAACCATTAAACTCTTAGGTATCTTATGGCAAAAAATGATGCTAAGCCTAAGTTGATTCATTGGGTGCTGCTGTTGCAAGAATTTTACTTTGAAGTTAAGGATCACAAAGGTACTGAAAATCAGGTGGCGGATCACTTGTCGACTTGAAGATGAGGCTATGTTGTAATTAAAAGATGATCTTGAGATTGATGATTCCTTACCATATGAACATGTGTTGGCCGCGTCTCAGGGTTTCATCATATGGTATGCAAATATTGCCAACTACTTAGCAAGTGACATAGTTCCCCCAAACATGACAGTACATCAACGGAGGAAGTTCATGTCTGATGTGAAGAAGTTTTTCTGGGAAGAGTCATACTTTTTCCGTGTATGTGGTGACACAATGATTCAGAGATGCATAGCTGAATCTGAGATGGGGACATACTTGAGGCATGCTATTCCTCTCCTGTAGGGGGACATCATGGTGGCACCCGGATAATTGATAAGATTCTGCAATATGGCTACTATAGGCCGACACTCCACAAATATGCTCATAAGTACGCCAGGGCCTGTAGTCAATGCCAAAGGGAAAGAGGGATATCAAGGAAACATGAGCTTTCTCTCACTCCTATCCTAGTGATTGAACTATTTGATGTATGGGGAATCAATTTTATGGGTCCTTTTATGATGTCGAATGGTATGAGGTATATACTGGTTGCTATTGATTATGTGTCAAAATGGGTGGAGGCGGTAGCGCTTCCCAACAATGAAGGCAAGAGTGTCACAACGTTCTTAAAAAAGAATATCTTCTACAGATTTGGCACACTGCAAGCTATTATCAGTGATGAAGGGTCTCATTTTTGTAATAAACTATTTAGAGCTCTACTTGAGAAATATGGGGTGTGGCACAGTGTGGCAACACCTTACCATCTGCAGATGAGTGGGAAAGTAGAGGTCTCCAACCGGAAGATTAAATCCATCCTTGCAAAGACGGTGAATGTGCACATGACAGATTGGTCTAGGAAGCTAGATGATGCCCTATGGGCGTATCGGACAACCTACAAGACTCCTACATGCATGTCACCTTACAAGCTTGTGTTTAAAAAAACATGTCATCTTCCGGTGGAGCTTGAGCATAAGGCCATATGGGAACTTAAGAAGCTGAACTTGGACTGGTGCGCTGCATCCTATCAGCTGCTAGGCCAATTAAATAAACTTGATGAATTCCACCTTAATGCTTATAAGAGTTCAACACTGTCTAAGGAGATGATGAAGATGTACCATGACAAGAAGATGGAGAAAAGAGATTTTCAGTTGGGTGAGCTAGTCTAGCTCTACAATTCAAAGTTGCTCTTGTTTCCAGGAAAGCTTAAGTCTAAATGGATGGGGACATTTCGAGTGGTGCAAGTTTCCCAACATAGTGCTATAGAGCTTGAGAATTGAGATGGCAAAAGGTTTAAGGCAAATGGTAAACGTGTAAAAGCCTATTTGGGAGATGCTGAAGAATCAAGATGGTGGAAGCTTGGGAAGTTGGTGAAGTCTAATTAACCAAGTAGCCTGCTTTGTGCCGCGATGTAAAATCAGGCGCTGCATGGGAGGCAACTCATGAAGAAAACTTGATGAAGTCTGAGTAGTCAAGTGACCTGTGTGATGCTGTGATGTTAAATCAGGTGCTACATGGGAGGCAACCCATGAAATAGCGTTTATTTAAGTGTGCAAGAGCTGGTGAAGTTGAAGAGAGGAAATTCTGCAGAAAAAGGGTCCCACGGGCACCTGTGACGGGCCGTCACAGGTCCCACACCCATGGGAAATTGTTTTGCTAATAGAAAAGCAGAGAAAAATTTACTGCCCCATTCCAATGGCCAGCCATGATGGGCTGTCACAGCCCCGATGGGCATGGGAAATGGGCCTGAAATCAAATGAAGGGAAAGAAAAGCCACTGGCCCATTCCTACATCCAGATATGATGGGACATCTGAGGTACGATGAGCGTGGATATGGGGTGTTTCAATGCCAGGTAAGTCCATTATGATGGGATGTCGCATTCCCTATGGGCGTCGCCATAGCCCATCATCTGGGTCGATCAATAGGTCAACAATTTTTTTAATTTATATTTAGGCCGACCCGACCCGACCCAGTTTCCCATTCCCCTTTCCCGCGTTTAAAAGGGTTTTGACCTTATTCAATTGAGGTTAAACACAAGCAACTCCCTCTACTCTAAATTCTCTCCCACTTTTCACATCTCTTTCCCCACAATCATCTCCCCTTCACCACTCATCACTTCCCCATGTTCCCTATATACATAAAACGATCACGAAAGCACACTAAGCAAAGTTCTCAAAGGCATTAACAAGTAGTTCAAGATAGTATTGACAATCAAGAGTAAGTTCATCTTATTCTACTGATTTCAATTCTTCTTTGATGCTTTTAAGAAACTGAGGGTTCATCAGTTTATAAAATCTTATTGTTTTAGTGAACCCTAGTTATGAACTTCGCGTAGTAATTTTGTGTTTGTATGAGTAAATTAAGAAAAATTGGGAACTAGGGTGGTGTTGAGTTTATTAATGGGGTTGTGGATACGTGTTCATAAATTATGTATGATGTTTGTTGGGTAAATTAAAATAATGTGAAAGTAAACAAAGAAGGGAGAGATAGTCTGGGATGCTGTGATCCCTCGGGACGTCGAAGGTACAACGGGCATCGGATTAGGACGTATGAAATGGATCATTGCCTGAAAAGGCTTCTGTCCAATCCCGATGAGACGTCAGACTTTCTATGCCCATGGAAGGTCATCATGGGAGGACTAAAAGTCCTTAAAACTTCACTACCCCACCTCGATGCCAACTTCCACGGGACATCATACCTCCTACGCCCGTGGGAGGGTGAACCATTGTAATTTTTTTTCTAAGTGTTAATTTTTCTGTTCTAATTTTTTGGTTTGGTTTACTAATATCATTCACCTGCACGTACTAGATGGCACCACCAACTCTATTACAATGAGGGGGAGCCTGGAAAATAAAGGAAAAGGCTGTTACTACTCTTCTGAAGGATAAATATGATTCAAAAGGCGAGAAGAGTGATCCAGACAACATCCCCCTTGTCCGACTGACAAAGAGAAAACTGGTAGAATTATCTCCTTCCCAGTCTAAAGAGGAGGGAGGTGATGCACCTGAGCAGGAGCAAGCATCAAAGCATACCTTCCCCCAGTCTGAAGAGGGGGAATAGTCATCTTCTGGATCAGCTAGTTCAGATCAAGAGAGAGATGTCGCTCTTAAATCGGAAACAAGGAGCACAAGAGTTGCCTATTCGGGTTTCCTGTGGTAAAAAGACCAAGTTTGGTTCTAAAAATGGTTCACAGTCGGGGTATGGAAAAGCTGTTGATGCTGGTTCTGAGTCCGACACTAAGAGCACTACTCCTGAAAAGGAGAAGACACCGCCTAAGGAGAAGACACCGCCTACTCCCAAAGCTCTCGGGACATCACTAGTTCTGACATCTAAAGATGTCCGACTCCAGGAAAAGGCAAGGTGGAATGTAAAAGGGTTGTGGAATATATTTGACTACGAGCTCGAGATAATGACCAATGGGCATATGAAACGCTCGATTACAGAAGAATGGAGGATAGACCTCTTCAAGCTGAATGATTTTCCTAAGCTAGAGTAGTACTTCCTCTATTACAACTTAGGCTGGACCAACAAACCATTTCCTGACTATCAGCCGACAATCGTCTAAGAGTTCTATGCTAACTATCAGGCTATCCAGGATAGCTGGTATAGAAAGGGTCAGAAACTATCAGATTTTCCCGCTCTTGAGAGTGTTCCTGTGAGAGGTGTTCTGGTAAACATTTCAGCCGAGACTATTAACACATTTCTGTATGGACCCAAGTATGTTGCACCATCTAACACTGCAGACTATGATTACCAGTATAAATCACAGGATGAGCAGAGTAAGTGGTTGGAAAAGGTTCTCACCAAGACAGGCACCCTAACGTGGCTCTATCAAGACTAGCCACAGATCACCAAGGCCTCTTTGACTTTCGAGGCAAAATTTTGGTGGGCTATTGTGCAACTCCGGCTTATGTAAACTGGTGGAGACAATTAGCTAACTATTGAGAGGGCTGTTCTGGCAGCTAGCTTGTCATTTAAATATAAGCTAAATATTGGGAAGATCATAGTAGAGGAGATAAGGGACAAAGTTACCAAAATCAGTTCATCCTACCATTTTCCTTACCTTCTTACTGAGTTATGTGATGATGTTGGTTTCCCAAAGTATTCGGGTGTTGATCGTACAGAGTGTTCCATCTGGACCCATCACCCAGAAAGGTCTAAAGATCATAGCAAGACTATGGGTCTGGGGGGTACATCTGAATCAACTGGACCCACCACCATCCATGATGCATTCGTGCCTCCTCCAGAGATGCTACCTTACATAATGGTCGCACTGACTCCAAAGGGTAGCCTAAATGTGGAGACTTCATCGGTGAGGGAGAAAGATGCTATAACTTCGACCTCGAGATGCCCTCGCAGCACACAGTTGTTGAATCCTCATGGAGTTGACATCTCTATTTCGGAAACTCGACCAACTCCTTCCACTTCTGTGGCAACTCCATTGGAAGATGCATCAGTCTATGCCTTCCATTCGATGAACTTTGCCAACATGGTTCAGAGGACTATACAACTACAAGATCAGATGTAGAAGTTTACAGAGTAGTTCCAGTCAATCATAGATACCTCTATTCAGAGAGCCATAACACTATTTGCTAACATGCATGGCCAAATCAGTTCTATGAAAGAGAGGATCGATGAAAAGCTGAATGAAATAGTAGAAGCTGAGCTCATATAAATAAAGGAGCAAATAGCAGCACAGTGGGTGGATGTTGATGAGTTGAAGGTACAACCCATCACTATGTACTCTCGTGCTCTCGTAGTCATGCCATATGCACCACTTGCACTAATGATCGATTTATAGGACTACACAAATCCAGAGCTTTGCCAGAAAGCTGATATGGAAGAAGAGGCACCGGTTAGTCCTTCCGAGCCTACAAAAAAGAGAAGGAGAAAAGATAAGAAAGTCTGTGAGGAGGATGCACCATTATGACCAGAATCTTTAAAGCATAAGGAGGAGAGAGCTGAGAAAAGCAGAAATAAAGAGGAAGCATGAGTATGCAAAGAGTCCCTAGCCACTCACTAGATTTATATTGATGCGATTAGTACGGGTGGCTCAGGAAGTGGTGTTGCAGGCACCGCGGAGGAAACTTCTTTAGACCCCATTGTAGGAGAGACTAGTATTGAAGCTTCTCGAGAAGCTGTTGATACTGAGAGTACTACTGAGACAACCTCTGTTGATAAGAGAAACACAGGCACTGACCTAGCTGGCCCAACTACTACATGATGATCGCACTTCGGTGCCACAGGTATGCCTCGCCTCCCTTGTTCTAGTTACTTTTTAGTGCATTGGGGATAATGCACCACTTGTTTTGATGGGGTGGGGGTAGCTTGGTCAAATTTATGGTTTTTGTAAAGTACTTTGGTGAAGTCTGAGTAGCCAAAATACTCGCGTCATGTCACGAAGTTAAATCAGGCACTGCATGACAGGCAACCCACAAGTTACCTGCACCCTTAGGGTTTTCTTTTTGTGTTCTTTCCTAAGGATTTATAATTTCTATTGAACCAACATGTTTAGAATAGGATGTGTGTTTATAGAAGGAAAGTAGGAACTTAATGCAGCCTATGGCCTGATTTGATAAATTTTGTGAAAATGGAGGCCCCTCCAAATTTTTGTGCAATAAGTTGTTAAGATTGACATTGATGGATCTGTGAGTGACAACATGTGCATGAATGTGATAAGTAGATTAAGCTGATGCATGAACCAAGAGTTATCTAATTGCAAGTCTAAACTCTGTGCTATGTGTGAGTGAGTTGTTTGTATTGTTCTTGCTGTATGTGTCAATCTAGAACTTGCCTGGTTAGTCTTGTAGTGGTTGTAGAATGGTTGGTTAGGAAATGATCATAGGTCCTTTTTGAATGAAGTCCACTTAAACCAAATGGCCTACCAAATGATAAATGATTCCCTTTGATCCCTAATTTTGAGCCTAAACTGACCCTTTTGTTGTTAGCCTGTTCACCTTCCCTGTTTCCTATAGACCTCTATTTTGGACCTGGTCCTTCCTTGGACATTGTGCACCTCAACTCAAGCTAAACGCCTAAGTTTAGGATGGCTACTATAAGGGTATGATAGTAATAATGGGGTATGAAAAGATCGGGTTAGTATCTAAAAGAAAGAAAGAGGGTGTGGATTGTGTGCTACAAAGAAAAAAAAGAGAGAAAAGAAAAAGAAAAAAATGAAAAGAGCAAAAGAGAAAAAGTGAAATAAAAGCCACACCCGATGCTTCATTAAAGTGAAATGATAACAAAAGAGGAGAATAAGGGAGGAGAACATTGTTGTCTGAAAAGTGGAGGATAAAAAGTAAGTGTAGTGTCAAGGAGGGCATAGTCACTATTTTCCAAATATACCATTCCCACCCCTGAACCTACATTACAAACCTAATAAAGTCCTATAGTGATCTTAACCTAACTATTTCAAAGCCAAGGCATAGAAAATAAGGGCAAACCTATGGTATTGTACATGTACAACTTGAACTTCTTTGCGAGAGTGAGCGTATTCTTAGTCCCTGTCTATTAAATGAACTTCTGTGCGAATGGGACTTCTTTTTTGTAAGGGCACTAGAATAGACAGTGATTGCTGGCTTATTGGTATGAATGTCTGCTATGTATGCTATCTTGCTCATGAATACCATGTTGTCATCCATGGATCCATTTTGTGTTGTCTTGATAACTTGTATGTATGCACTGGTTTTGAACTGACATGAAGTGGGTACTAATTCTGTGAACTGAAAGGATTTAAACCACTTGGCTACTGTAGTTCCTATGTTTCTTTTACTTAGGCATCGTTTTAGTTTATGCTTTGTTTGTTTCTTGAGGACAAGCAAACATTCTAAGTTGAGGGTGTTGATGTGCCGGGATTTCACAGCACTTTCGACGCTTAAAACTAAGGAATTTAGGAGTTCTTAAGTGTGTTTTGTTAGATATGATGCTCGTTTGCTACATGTGCAGGGAAAAGTGTTGAAAAGATAAAAAACTGAAAAGTTTCTGTTTTCTACGCTAAACATAATGCTCCATGGGCGTGGGATTCACCACGGCCTGTGGGAGGGGACGTCGGAATAAGCCAGCAAGAGTTAAAGGCAAAACCCATCCCATGACTTAATGGGACAGGCGTCGGAGCCACGATGAGACGTCATAATTTGTTGTTGAAATGGACCAGTAGAGCTAAAGGCTATAAGGAAGGGATGTTGTCCTTCCACGACGCCCATGAGAGCCACGACAGGACATCACACATGCCTGTTAGGATTGGATAGAGCCACTGGTAACTCAGATGATTTGGTCGACGAGTTGCCCACGACGCCCCTGGAAACTAGACGGCCCATTTCTTAGCTCGTGAGAATGAGGCAAATGATTTGGAGCTAAACTGAAAGAAAGACCGATGGGCACCCACAACGCCTGTGGAAACCACGACGGCCCGTTGAGCCAGCCTATCAGAACTGCCGCATTCCAGCTCTCCTAGTTCTGTTAAGATTTGATCTATTTTGTCTATAAATACATTTCCTTAGGTTTTATTTTGGGAGTTATGCAATTATTATGTATTGTTACACATACTTTACGCATAATTGAGACATCATAACACCGTTTTTGAGAATTCAATTATTGTTCTTGCTTATTGAAGTGTTCTTGAGAATTTAGGATTTTAATTTTCTTTACTTGTTATTGTATGTTATTGTCATAGTCTCTTCATCTAAATCTGATTGTTTTCTTATGACTATGAGTAGCTAAATCCACAACTAGGGTTGTGGGAACCATGAAGGATTAACAAAGTAGGCAACATACTTGGTGATCCTAGGATGGTGTTCATGCATATATTGTTCTTCCTCTCGTTTTGATTGCTTTTTAATGGTTGCAAATGTTAGAACTCGCCTTATTCTTACTTGCTTGACAAAAGGGGTAATGAATAGGAAAAGGGATTACACAATAGAGATTTGAGGCTACCAACCCTCGCCAAATTAGCTTGAACTTGCCCAGGGAAATCTAATCTGGGATCACTGGTAAGGATTAGAAAAGCAAACACCCTTAGACTGACGAAGTTGCGTGGTGATGTTCTTCTATTTTGGCAACCATCTGCTTAGGAGAACCTAACTTACCGATCTTGCATGCATAGCACCAAACTAGATTGCTAAGTACAAAGCCTCACTATATTATGGTCTCATGGGGAACACTACCTTAGTCTCTTCTCTCATTGATTAGAACACATGAAACTGTTACCTTGTTACTTGTTCGAATCTAATTATGAATATTACTTTTTTCTTAAAACCCCCCTTCGAGGGAATTAAATGGATAAGAGCGCGAATAAACATAGTTAACCCTAGTCCTACTATATTCCCTGTGGGATCGACCCCAACTTTAGTTGGGTTCTATGTTTGAACATCGACCGCTTTATGCTTGTAAAAAGAGGTGTAATTTAGGCATATCACTTGTTTTCGTTGGAAAAAAACGTCTTTAGTTTTGAAAAGTTCATTTCGAGAATCTAAGTAAAAATTCTGAACGTTTTTCAATTAAAAGCAAGAGTCGCCACTTATTTTTATAAAGTAAAAACCAAGAAAAAACTTATAAAATTTTTAAAATCCAAAACAGATAAAGATTTTAAAAATTAAGAGATTAATGGTAAGGGTTCAAGTTAATACTCTTGTAAGGGTGTTAAGGCACCAAGAGTATCTGCTAACTCGCGGTTGCCCGGACTTGTTTGAAAACTAACTTGTTGACTAACTTTTGAAAAGGGATTGATTTTTGTATGAAAACGTTTTGTTATTTATTTGATAAGAAAACATCTTGTTTTTAATTTAAGAACACTTGATTTGATTTAATTTGAAAAGAGCAAAATGAATATAACTTGACGAAGAGAGTTGATTTTTTAGCAATAAAAACACATGGAAGAGTTTGTTTTTAAACACCAAGAGGAAAACATGCTTGATTCGGATAAGTTAAAATTAAAGATGCTTTACTATTTTTGACATGGTACATGTAGTAAGTGATTAAAGAAAATTAACTAGAAATGTTTACTCTTTAGGGATAAATCAACCGGGTTAAAAGTTAAGAGTTAATTATACAAATAATTCTAACTAATACAAAATAAAGAGTATAAGGAATAAGAGAGGGATTTATTGAGCCTTTGGCTCAATCATAAATTGGATTTTGATCCAATTAAGACCTGTCCTAAAATCTAATTCTTGGGCTTTGGCCCACTACTGTGATAACTATGGACTTTTGGTCCAAATTCTTCACATCTTTTTCCCATTTGGGATGCTCACGGTAGCTGCTACTACTCGTAGGCCTTTTGGCTCCTTTTCTGGAATTTTATTAGCCTGTTCTAGGCTGCTGCTATGGATAGTCATGGGCTTGTCCCATTTTCTACCTGCTTTAGATGACGGGTGTGGACTCGAAAGAGTTTGGGCCCTGGACCCATAAAAATTCAAGGTTGGAGTCCAAAATGGACTCGGAGACGACGTCACATGTGAAAAAAAAGGTGATAAAGAATTAGTATTTATCCGAGCTAAGAGAGAAAACTAATAGATTTATTGAGAGCAAAATAACAACAGACTCATAAACATTCACAAACTTTGGCTATGGCTCGCACGAATACGAGTCTAATGCCTTTTGAAAAGCAGCGAAAATAATATTGAGAAAAATAAAGAAATAAATGGTGGGTCTTGAGCCTCATCCGGACCATCACCGATTTGTAAAAAAATTTAAATTATTCCCTTCATCTACCATGGTGAGAAGGAGATCATAAGTGGAGTGGAAGTCTAATTCTACAGTTGCTCTTCCATATTCAGCTTTTCAATTCCTGATGCCTCAGGAGATTCCTCCAAGATCACATCATATTCTGTTAAAGGATGCATGATTCCATCCCCAAGACCGTTACTTGCAGGCTTTACACATATAGGAGATGACTGGAAGGAACGAGTTGGTGGCTTTGATAATCCTCGATCAATCTCCTTTTTGGCCTTATCTTCGAACTGATTTTCTTTGATTCGGGCACTAATGAAACCAAACTTGGAAGGCTTTTCCAGAAATGGTTGATAATGTGCAGTCATAAATTTAGACTCCTTGTTTATGTTCAGAGAGGCTACAACTTTCTCCAATTTTTTCACTTTGTTCAGACTGATTTATGTTATGGACTTTCTTGCCACCCACCCTTCATCAATCTCTATCATGTTGATAGCAGCTCCATTTGTTGGTGCCGTTTGAAATGATATAACCTTTTGATCGATCAAATATTGAATCTTGTATTTCAGATTGATGCAATCTTCTGTAGCATGCCCAGCGCTTCCAGCATGGTATGCGCAATGTCGATTGGCTTTAAAAAATTGAGAGTTGGTATTGACAGATCTCGGCACAATGGGTTAAATCAATCTGGCTTCTTTGAGTCTTTCAAAAAGTTGAGTCCGACTCTCAGCCAATGGTGTGAAGGTTAGGGGAGGTTTATTATCAAAGCTCAGAGATGGTGTTTGAAAATTTAGTTGGTAATTTTGATAATTTCGTGGAGGTGTTTGATAATTTCAGGATAAGTTGTTATAGTTTGGAGGTGGAGTTTGGTAATTTTGGTAACTAGTTTGAGCATAGAAAACAAGGCAAGGGATTTGTGGAGCTAAGAGGTATGTCTCGGATGATGAAAACTTTTGAGAGAAAAACTTGGATGGCTTTCTAGACCTTGTGCTTGAACCTAAAGATATGGAGGATACATATTCCTTTTTCTTCCTTAGAAATACTGGAGACTCCGGCTCTGTAGAGATCCTGGTGATTTTCCCGTCCTTTGGCCCTCTTCGACTGTTTCACCAATTTTGACTAGATCAGCAAATTTTGAATTGACTGCTGATATCATCTTATTGTATATTTATGATTCTTGAGCTCGCGTAAATACAACAACAATTTCTTCCTCAGTCATAGGAGGTCGGACCCTCACTGCTTCCTTTATCCATCGATGGGTATAGTCACGAAAATACTCATCTGTCCTCTTCTTGATAAGGCCCAGCGAATACCTATCTGGAGAAATCTCTACATTGTAGGCAAATCTCTCAGTGAAATCTTTGGCCAAGGAGTTCCATCCAGACTATTTCTTGAAATCATGGGAAGCAAACCATTCTAGCGCTTTGCCACTTAGGCTTCGGCTAAAGATCCTCATTAGTAATGCTTCATTTTTGTCTGCTCATATCATCTGGTCACAATAAATCCTCAAATGGATTGTGGGATTTCCAGTGCCATCGAAAGTCATAAACTTCGGGATTTTGAATCCCTCAGGCAATTGCAAATCTGGGTAGATGCAAAGATTATCATAGTTGAATCTCGCCTTGTCGGGCTAACTGCGCAATTCTTTGATCTTGAAAATATCTTCTCTCATGAATATCATGTCCTTATCATGATTATTTTCCATGGCCTTCCCTTCTTTCTCCTTTTTCTCATAATGATTCAACTCAGTATTTTCTGAAAAAGTGAGGTAGGGTTTAAGTGTAGCGGCAGGAAAGGCGGTAGGTGGCACATTTTGGGTAGGTGGCAGGTGCTGGATTTTTGGAGTGGAGTTTTGGTATGTGGAGGTAATATTTTGTGGGTTAGCGATATTTGAGTTATTTTGATGCGCTTGAGAGTTGTTCTGGACAAGGCAGGCATTTGAAAGGGTGTTTTGACAATGAGAAGGAAAGTTTTGAGGATTGTAGGTGCTTGGATTGTCGCTTTGATTAGCACACTGGGTGCGAGGAGGAGGAATTTGATGTGATGTGCTGACATAAAACAGATTTGGAGTGATTAAATTAATGGTGGGTGGTCTAGAGATTGAGGGAGCAGGCGCATTGGAGCGACTAAGAAAACTTTCGAATTCCGGAGAACTTAGAGAAGAAAGATGAAGCGGGGGCCTCATTTCATTAGGATCATTTGCAGCATTGGTCATCCTCGTTAGTTCTTTGTTCCTTCGTATTTCTTCCCCCATTTCCTCAATTTTTTGCATTAAATGCGCGATCAACTCACTTTGATCTACTAGGATTGGCTCTTGTATATCCACGTTGGCCAACCTAGTTTCCTTAGTATTATAAGTCATCTTTCTTTTATCAAGCTACGGACAGGGGAGGACCCTTTTCTTGAAGTGAGGATGTTTTGCTATTTTTCAACACAGACCAGTTTCTTAATTTTTACCTGTTACAGAAAAATAACTCAAAAGACAATCATGTTAGATTTTATTCATGATAAATAATGCAAGGTATTCGACAAAACGTAAACAAACAAGTGTTGCTTCACTAAAGGCGAATCAATCCATGGGTGAGTTTCTTACAGAATGGTTCGAACGGACAGGACTTTGTCCGTTGATTTTGAGTGCTTTGACAGGTTAAAGTGACTCGTGATGAATTTTGATCTTCTGGTGTAGATTTCTGAATCAAGAAAAAATTCTTTAATTTCTTTCATCAAAAGAGGGACAAAATGTGGATTTTTTGATATAGGGGACGGACCCTACAGTTTGGAGATGGCTCGGATATTGTAAGTTCATTTTCTAAACAAGACTTAAAAGGGTTTTAAGAAGCTTTTGGATTTGAAGAACTCCAAGAGCGATTTTGGTCGTACTTTGCACGGTGGGCTTTTATCCTGCCTATGGGTTCTAAAATATTCAAATAGGAGCGGAGCAATTCGCCTTTAATTTGAGCAATGCACATAAACACGTAAGACAGTTATATCACATAACAGTTCATAGCGCGTCCTATACGAATATGTGACCTTTTTTATGCCAAAGGTAGGCCTAACGAATTGAAGGATATGTATGTCATTTGTAAACGTTCCATTGCCCCAAAATATATTTATACATATTGATTGAATGAAAACGGGGATACAAAATAAGGGAAAAAGGGAATGTACATCAAAAATCAGTCCCACACAGGGGTACAATTTTAAACTAGGCTGCCGTGGCTTCTTCACTCTCGAACTTCTTGAACTTCTTGCAAATTCTGAACGCCTTTTGGATGGAGATCTTCTTTTGATTGCAATGAGAGAAACCACCTAAATAATTTCCAACCCCGAGTAACAATGGTTCATACAATACGACATCACATCCTTCAATTAAACAAATAAGGGATGATCGTCTTTTATTGACTCGTGGTCAATAGACACAAGGTGGTCTTTCTAATGGGCCTAACACCCCTTAGGTATTGGGTCGTTCTAGGCCAATGCCTAAAATGGGTTTTGGTTTAGCTCTACGCTAGGTGTCTAGAGTGGGTTTGTTGCGAAATAGACCGGGTCCCAAGTGAATAACTTGGGTTGAGAATATGATAGCCATTGGACGCATAACGTACACGTAAGCTATCGCATTCTTGAGAAAGTATTTTTTGTGGCGGGAGGCCATGGGAACATGAACCCCCCTAAACATAAATAAAATTGGATGCCGTTTGGCGGAATATGCTATGATATGCAATGACAGTTGTATAATTTGTGAGAATTAAACACATAAATTACAAATAACTACTTTACTAATTATTACAAACCCGAATAGTTAGTCAAATAAGTTAGTTACAAACAATATGGGTAGAACCTAGCTGAATTATCCCCGGCGGAGTCGCCATTTCTGTTTTCGTTGAAAAAAATGGCTTTAGTTTTGAAAAGTTCATTTCGAGAATCTAAGTCGAAATTCAGAACGTTTTTCAATTAAAAGCAAGAGTCGACACTTAGTTTTTATAAAGTAAAAACCAAGAAAAAACTTATAAATTTTTTAAAATTCAAAACAGATAAAGACTTTAAAAATTAAGGGATTAATGGTAAGGGTTCAAGTTAATACTCTTGGAAGGGTGTTAAGGCACCAAGAGTATTCGCTAACTCGCGGTTGCCCGGACTTGTTTGAAAACTAACTTGTTGACTAACTTTTGAAAAGGGATTGATTTTTGTATGAAAATGTTTTGTTGTTTATTTGATAAGAAAACATCTTGTTTTTAATTTAAGAACACTTGATTTGATTTAATTTGAAAAGAGCATAATGAATATAACTTGATGAAGAGAGTTGATTTTTTAGAAATAAAAACACATGGAAGAGTTTGTTTTTAAACACCAAGAGGAAAACATGATTGATTCGGATAAGTTAAAATTAAAGATGCTTTACTATTTTTGACATGGTACAAGTAGTAAGTGATTAAAGAAAATTAACTAGAAATGTTTACTCTTTAGGGATAAATCAACCGGGTTAAAAGTTAAGAGTTAATTATACAAATAATTCTAACTAATACAAAATAAAGAGTATAAGGAATAAGAGAGGGATTAATTGAGCCTTTGGCTCAATCATAAATTGGATTTTGATCCAATTAAGACCTATCCTAAAATCTAATCCTTGGGCTTTGGCCCACTACTGCGATAACAATGGACTTTTGGTCCAAATCATTCACATATTTTGCCCATTTGGGCTGCTCACGGTAGCTGCTACTGCTCGTAGGCCTTTTGGCCCCTTTTCTGGAAATTTATTAGCCTGTTCTAGGATGCTGCTATGGATAGTCATGGGCTTGTCCCATTTTCTGCCTGCTTTAGCAGACGGGGGCTGACTCGAAAGAGTTTGGGCCATGGCCCCATAAAAATGCAAGGTGGGAGTCCAAAATGGACTCGGAGACGACGTCACATGTGAAACAAAAAGGTGATAAAGAATTAGTATTTATCCGAGCTAAGAGAGAAAACTAATAGATTTATTGAGAGCAAAATAACAACAGATTCATAGTTCAACCTAAAGGGGCAAAGCAATAGGATACACCTGCTTATCTCTAATGGCGGAAGATCATTTGAATTTTAACTAAGCATATGCATATCAAACAGGAACACATGAATATTGTTGGTCTATGCTTATATAGGAACAGAGAAATCAACTTCACAAATTTGGAAGGCAACACTAAGACTCATAACAATCGACAAGAAAATAACAAGTTCATTCACTTTAATTTGACTCACATAATATGACCCTTTATACGTTAATGCTCATGGTAACCCAAAACAGATCTCTTTCTACACTATCTTGAGATCATTAGCTAAAGAAGATGAGACAGGGAAGGTTCATGCTCTTTTCGCAGAATGTAAACAACTTCATATTCATATTTACTACAAAATGGTTTGCTTAGGATATAGACAGAAGCTAATCATGCTAGACAGACTCATATATTAGTGACAACAGCTCAGAATCAGCACATACACAGAGAGTTGAGACGGAAAACCATCCTAGATTTTTAATAATGAAGTGAAACGAAAGTAAAGAAAGTTGAACGGAAAGGTTACCTTCTTCTGGGCAGCGACCTGGGAACGAATGAGCTTTGCCAAAAAATGAAGCTCCTACCACCAAAGTTTAATTTTGACTTATCGGAGACCCATTTTCGTATATTTATCTCTGAAATTCTTTTGGTTACGTGAGATTAGAGAAACGACTCTCCAGAATCCCCAATTTCCCCCCAAAAGAACCACACCTTCATACAATGGAAGAAAGGGTTTTTATAGGAGATTTGGGTCTAAAGAAAGGGGGGAAACAGAGGGGCTAAGAAGGTAAAAACCCTTGAAAAATTTGAAATTTGAAATCGTTCCATCCTGATTTTTCCACGCATGTACCTTCTTGGTACGATTTTGAGCTAATATCACTGTGAATTTAGGGATAAAAACATTGGAGGAGCCAGCTGTCCCCTTCTAGAAACTTCATGATTCTCCAGCTTTGAGAAAGCATAGAATTTAATGAGGTTTTGGATGTCGTTGGGAAAGCTGACGGAGTTAGATGATATTGGGGATTGTTTTGGGTCGTTTGCTGTGGTTGTCATCGTCGTTTGAGGGAATTTGGATGGAGGAGTTGTACTGGGTAGTGTTGGTCGTCTGTGAAAGACTATGAGAGAGAGAGAGGGGGTGATAAGGAGTGTAGGGTTGGGCTGGGTTTGAGAGAAATGGAGGTGGGCTGAGGCGGATGGGCCAGGCTGGTCGACGGATTAGAGGGGTGTTGGGTTCAATTGTGAGCTCAACTGGATGGCTGATATAAGGAGTGATATGGTGAGTTTAACATTTGGCCATATTTGCAAAATGTGGCCATTTGTTTAAGAATTTAGCCAAATTAAGAATGAATTTAGGAAAAATCTGGCTATGATTTAAATGTTTAAAAGAAATAGGCTAGAGTTACAATTGAAGATGAATTAATTAAAATCAATTGCCCGAGCCTCTTTAAACTTAAATAATTTGAAATAATTATTTGTTTAAAGCATAATTACCTCACTTAATACTTATGAAATTAATTTCTCAATTAACCCCTCATTTTCAATTAATTTGGAGGAAAATCAAACGCTTAATTTTTAAAAGGATTTTCTTATTAAATTAAACTTAAAAATAGTTTTTTAAGAAAACTTATATAAATTTCACATAATTAAATATGAAATATATAAATTGTTACTCAAGAATATTATAAAGCTGATTTGGAAAATATTTTATCTCTTTTCACAAAACAATTATTTTAAAAAATTATTTAAAATTCAAAAGGCTCAAGATTAATTCGTAATGTGGCGGGTAAAAATTGGGTGTCAATATCACTACCTCCCCAATGCGACGAAGGATCTCAAATGGCCCAATGAAACTAGGGCTAAGGTTTCCCTTCCTCCCGAACCTCATTATGCCCTTCATGGGCAACACACAAAGGAAGACTCGGTCACCAACCATAAACTCTAATGCTCAAACGCTCCGGTTAGCATAACTCTTCTGCCTACTCTGGGAAGTACGAAGTCTCTCCTTAATAACCTAAACTTAATCCATAGAATCACGCAATAAGTTGGTATCCCACAGCTTAACCTCGAAGGCATTAAATCAACCCAGGGGAGACCTGTACTGTCTACCATACAACACCTCGAATGGAGCAATCTGAATATTTGAATAGTGACCATTATTATACGTGAACTCTGCCAAGGCTAAGAAATAGTCCCACTGACCACTGAAATAAATACCACATGCCTGCACATATCCTCTAAAAATTGAATAGTATGCTATAATTGACCATCAGTCTGCAGGTGAAAAGCAGTGCTAAGCTCAACTCGGGTACCCAACTCTCCTTGAATAGACCTTTAGAAAAAAAGAGTAAACTGAGTATAATGGTCAGAAATGATAGAAACAGGCACCCCATGCAAATGGACAATCTCACGAATATAGATCTGAGCTAATCTATCTAAACTGTATGAAGTTTGAATCGACATAAAGTGAGAAAACTTTTTCAACCTTTCCACGATCACCCAAATAGCTTTGAATCTCCGCTAAGTGTGTGGCAAGCCTACCATAAAGTTCATAGCTATCCGCTCTCATTTCCACTCCGGAATGGGTAGCCTCTGGGTCAAACAACCTGGTCTCTGGTGCTCGTACTTCACCTACAAATAATTCAAGCACCTAGACATAAATTTTGAGATGTCACGCTTCATCCCAGACAACCAGTAGTGCTACCTCAAGTAATGATACATCTTAGCCGCCCCCGGATAAATGAAATATCTAGAACAATGGGCCTCCTCCACGATCAGCCTGACGAAATGTCCAACTCTAGAAACATAGATACGATCCTCTACCCTCAGAATACCCTTTGAATATAACATGGCCTTCCTAGCCTCGCTGCTCAACACCTTATCACAAATGATCCTCAATCTCTCATGATCAACCTACTGTGCTAGAATCTGCTCCAACAATGAATATTTAGCCTCAACATAAGCAAGAATATGGCTTGGCTTAGAAATGTCAAGTCTAACCAACCTATTAGCCAATGACTGGATGTCCGAAGCTAAAATTTGCTCCTCTGCTGCCAAGAATGCCAAACTACCCATACTCACTACCTTTCATCTCAAGGTATCTGCTACCACGTTTGCCTTTCCCGGGTGATAGAGAATCGATATATCATAGTCCTTCAGTAGCTCCAACCACCTGCGCTGTCTCAATTTAAGTCCTTATGGCTGAAAATGTACTGAAGACTATGATGGTCGGTAAAGATCTCATAATAAATGCCATACAAATAGTACCTCCAAATCTTCAATGCAAAGATTACCACCGAAAACTCTAACTCATGAGTGGGGTAATTCCTTTTGTGAAAGTTTATCTGTCTAGAGGCATAAGCAATAACTCGGCCCTGTGGCATCAATGCACAACCCAAACCAACTCCAGATGCATCACAGTAAACAGTAAACCCCTGTCCCTAAATTGAAAGAGTAAGAATCAAAGCTTAAGTCAATAAGGCCTTGAGCTTCAGAAAGCCCGCCTCACATGCGTCAGACCACTAGAAAGGGATATCCTTCTGAGTCAATCTAGTCAGTGGAGCTGCTATAGAAGAAAACCCCTCCATAAACCATCTGTAGTACCCTGCCAACCCAATGAAACTTCAACCCTTGGTAGGAGAAGTAGGTCTAGCCCTATCACGAACTGCCGCAATCTTCATCGAATCTACTATAATCCAGTCCTTGGACACCACGTGCCCTAAGAATACCACAAAACCAAGCCAAAGCTCACACATAGTGAATTTGGTATATAATTGTTAATCTCGCAAGGTCTGAAGCACAACTCTAAAATGTTGCTTATGCTCCTACCTACTCCTCGAATAGACCAGAATGTCATTGATGAACACTATAACTAATGAATTTAGGTAGGCTTTGAAAGTATAGTTCATTAACTCCATAAATGCTGCTAGGGCATTGGTCAACCCAAAAGACATAAATAGGAACTCATAATGGTCGTATCGAGTCCTAAATTCAATCTTTGGGATATCCACAACTCTGATCCTCAACTGATAATAAATTGATCTCAAATTTATCTTAGAGAACACCGATGTACTTTGTAGCTGGTCAAATAGATCATCAATATGCGGCATCAGATACATGTTATTAATGGTCACCTTATTCAGCTGCCTGTAGTCAATATACATACGCATGGAACTATACTTCCTTTTAACAAACATAACACGAGCACCGCACGGAGACACATTTGGCCTAGTGAACCTCTTACTCAAAAGATCCTAGAGCTTCTCCTTAAGCTTCCTCAACTCGGTTGGTGCCATCCGATATGGCAGAATAAAAATAGGCTGAGTGACTAACTCAATATTAATACCAAAGTTGATATCATGATCATGAGGAAGACCCGATATATCAGTAGGAAAAATATCTGAATACTCACAAACTAGGGGAATCAACTCAATAGAAGGTGTGGTGGCACTAGTATCACGGATGAAAAAAAGTTTAGCCAAGCAGCTCTTCCCAATTAACAACTGGGATCCCAAAAAATACATAACCCCTCTCGATATGTGACTATGGGTACCCTTCCATACAATAGAAGGGATACCAAACATACATGGAGTAACAGTCTTGGCAAAGCAATCCAAGACCGCATGATAAAGAGATAGACATCCATGCCTAAGATAACATCGAAATCAACCATATACAGCACTACCAGGTCTACCCAAGAGTCATACCCCAGGATAGTTACTACACAAGCCTGGTACACATGATCCACTACTAAAGAATCTCCTACTAGGGTAGCTACACGCATAGGCATAAATAATAGCTCACAAATACACTCTAGCATAATAAGAATACACATAAGAGAATGTAGACCCTGGATTAAACAATGTAGAAGCTGACTGATGAAAAACAAATATCGTACATGTGATGACATTATCTGAAGCCTCAGCCTCTGGACGGCCCGAAAATGCATACATGTGGCTCTGTCTTCCATGACCACCTGATCTGCCCAACTGAGGACCACCTTCAGTGCCCTGGAGACCACCTTACTACCCTACCCACCTTCTCTGGATGGTGGTACTAGAGATCTAGGGCCTAAATTAGCTAACCCTGCTGATTGCGGTGTCTGAATCTAGGACAATCTCTAGAAAAGTGGCCCAACACACCACACTTATAGCAATTTCTGCCCGCTAAAGCGTGTGGAGAAGAACCTGCTGAACCAGACTATCCATCACAACCTGAATACCCAAAATATGCACCGCTTTAAGTCTGACCTAAGCTGTTGCTTCCCTCACCACTCTGACATGGATACACACTCATAGAAATTTATAGTGCCACATGAATAGGCCTGCTATGCTGGAAATGCTAAGGATGGCCTCTACCAGTGTAACCTCAGCCTCTAGACTGTAAACCACTCAATCTTCCCTAATAGCGGGGCCTCTTGTGGCTGTCTTTGTAGGCTCCATGATGAATATCATCGATAGTACAGGCATGATCAACAATGGTAAGAAAAGTAGCCTCTAAAGCCACCGAATGCTCTATATCCAACCGAAGCTTTAGACTCAACCCCTTAATGAACCAACAAACTCGTTCGTTCTCTATAGGAAGAATCGCAGTGGCATGCCTAGCCAACTTATAGAAATGGGCCCCATATTCAAAAATAGTCATAGAGCCCTGCTCTAACCTGGAGAACTCAACTCTCAACTGATATCTCATGCTATACAGTACATTCTTCTCCAAGAAAGCCTTGGAGAAATAAGCCCAAGTCATCGGAGGTGATATAGCTGGCCTGAAAGTAACATAGGACCTCCACCACTACTTTGCTGTGCCATATAACTGAAATGCGGTGTAATCTGCTCCGCGTGACTCTACAAACCTACGGTTATGCAACCTCTCCCGGAAACTAATCAAGAACTCATGAGCATCCTCCGTCGGAGCACCATAAGACCTTAGAGGACCTAACATGTCATGATCCAGTTGGGCCATGAGTGGCATCCACACTAACCATCCGATGGATGAACCAACTAACCTAAACCCAACTCTCAAACTTAACTAATTTCAAAGGAGATAATTAAACATTTCACTTAAGTCATACATGAGTCAATGTTTATATATAAATAAAAGGAATATGCAGAACTTTTTTTAACTAAAATATCCCCAGAAACTAAAAGTCATTGTCCAGAACCTTAAACAAACATTGTCTAAGATATCCAATAAATACTACAAATAGTAAAGTAAGAGAGTTCCATTATCTGGAAGAGGGACAATAACTCATGGAGGATCCGTGGTAGCTTGGGAAGTAGTGCTCATCCTCTAGATCTGTGGTCAACACTGCTAGTCTAATCGAGGTCGAGTCTCAGCCTCTGGAACACAGTCTGCACTCAACAATAGAAAAACACAGGGTAGTATCAGTACAAAACACTCTGTACTAGTATGTATCATAGGCAGACCAAAAATAAGACATGAATATAGCAAAACATATAACAAGTAAAAAGAATTCAACACTTAGCAAATAATCAATCAACATCTAGTCTTTTCAAGTCAATTAAAATACAACACTCTCAACTTCTTAAGTCACTGAAACATCACTAAAAAGGTAAGAAATAAACACCTTCAACAATCATCTCACATATTGCTATTTCCACTAACTTCCACTCATATAGCCGGTATATCTAGTCTCATCTCAGTCCACAACCAAATTTACTACCGAAGATAGTATGGAAATAAAATATAAGAATAAAAGAGTAAAAGTGTGTACACACATGCTATGGATCTTATTTCTGCCCACTAGCCATGACCTATAGGGGACCCTAGGTGTCTATGTACCATACCAATATGGTATCCGGTCCATAACAACTGTATCAATATCAATATAAAAAATACTAGGCTCTCAGACCTATCCTTCATGAATACACACAGTGTGCAAGGCACAAATATACTTAGCCATTTCAGCTTACTTCTCACTTCCTATTTGTCTAGCCTATTCATACAAGCATAACTAGAACAACACATATAATTCAACCATATCCGAAGACCAATCACAAGTTATACAGTTCTACCACATAACATGTAATAAGATGTGTCTCAACTCCAATTAAAAACCATAACCTACCTCGAGTGAAGAATAACAACTACAAACTAAATCACCAAAGCCTTTTCCTTTCTTAACTCCCTGGAATGCACATGATCTAAAAATAACAATAATATAAGAGTAATTAGCCATTTACCCTTCATTTCATGCTTTTGGTATTCAACCTATCAATACTACCCATTAAACAAGGTCTCTAGAATTCCCCAAGGGTTAATTAATCATTAACTAGCCCCATTATATTCACAGAACAAATATTCAAAGGTTTTTACCCAAGTTCATATATTTTCCACCATTTTTATGCCTAAAGGTATCACATTTATGGAACCCAAGGTTAAGTTTAATGAAGTTAAAAACAACTAATTTCATGCTAGGAATCAAAAAGATACATCCTAGGATCAATTCTAGGTAATTTTATACCTACCCATAGGGTTCTTCCCCAAGTTCATGCTTTTACAGCTTAATTATAAGAATTCCACCACTAATCCTTCCCCCAAGGTCTAAGGAAGATTAATAATCATTAATCAAAGAGTTCTATGAATTACTTACCTCCAACAATGAGGATTTCCTTAGTTTTCTTAGAAAACCCACTTCTTGGAGCTCTAGAATGGACTAGAATAATGAGGGATATAACTCAGAAAATTGCAGGTCACCTAGGTATACTTCCCCATTTCCTTGTCATGACATACACTTTCTTCATTGCGATGGTTCATTGCGACGAGGATCATTTGTTACGATGGACTATTGCGATGAGGCATACTCTCATCATGGCAAAGGGCATTTTCCAAAATGTGGTGTTCTCACCTAAAATCCCTCATTTCACAATACACTCTATTTTAGGGACATTATAGATTAATCCTAATGCATCAACACTCATAACTACAGTTCTACGAACCCAAATTCAGTCCTGAAACTTCTTACAGAACCCTATGGCAGTTGGCTACCCAAAACTGGACACCACACTACCACACAATATCATACGAAGCACGAATCACTTCTAAGGCACATCACTCAATATTTTCATCTAAGCTCACCCTGGCCTTAGATTTTTAATTCTCCTTAGGGACTTTCTAACGGTGTACTTATGCCTTATTTCACTGTAACAATGTAATAGGTCATTACATTAGATACCAATTAAATATTTTTTTATCCTCGAACAACAACAAGAAGAAAAAAATAGGGAAGTGAAGGTTACCCAAATTGGCAAGTAAGTGAGGATACTTGTCCCGCATGTCTGCATCAGTCTCCCAAGTGGCCTTCTTAATAGGATGATTCTTCCAGTGGACTTTCACAGATGTAATTTCCTAAGTTCTCAACTTTCAGACATCTCAATCAAGAATAGCAATGGTCTCCTCTTCATAAGAGAGGTTTTCATCCAACAGGACCAAATCCAAGCAAATAATGTAGTCACCATCTCTGTGGTACTTCTGAAGCATTGAAACATGGAATATGGCATGCTTCCCCGACATATTAGGTGGCAAAGATAGTATATATGCTACTGGCTCTGAATTCTAAAGATTCTCAAAGGGCCCAATATACCTCAGACATAACTTGCCTCGCTTCCCAAACTGCATAACGCCCTTCATGGGTTAAACTTTGAGCAGAACTTGCTCGCCTTCCACAAAGTGCATGTCTCTAACCTTTTTGTCTACATACTCTTTATGCCAGCTTTGAGCCACTATAAGTTTCCCTTGGATGAAATTCACCCTTTCTATAGAGACTCTTACCAGGTCTGTACCTAAGGGTTAGGGTTTTTCTTCAAATGAATCAAACCAACCAATGGGATATCTACATCTTCTCCCATACAAGGCTTCAAATGGGGCTATATCTATGCTTGAGTGATAACTATTGTTATATACAAACTCTGTCAGTGCTAGATACTGGTCCCAATGACCCCCAAAGTCCATCACACGTGCATAAAGCATGTCCTCTAATACCTGAATTATACATTTGGATTGCCCGTCAGCCTAAGGGTGAAAAGTTGTACTCAGGTCCAACCTTGCACCAAACTCCTCATGTAACTTCTACCAAAAATCAGAAGTGAATTAGGTACCTCTATCAGAAATAATGGAGATGGGAACTCTATGCAACTAAAAGATCTCCTTAAGAGATATCTTAGCCAACTTGGCCGCATTATAAGTCACCTGCATAAGGATAAAGTATGCAAACTTTGTCAGGCTGTAAACAATACCCATATTGAATTGTACTTCCCTAAAGTCTTGGGAAGGCCAACCATAAAATTCATGGCTATTGGTTCCTACTTCCTCTTAGGAATGGTAATCCTTTGAAGTGTACCACCAGGCTTCTGATGTTCATAATTTACTTGCTGGCAGTTTTGGAACTTAGCCACAAAGTCTACTATATCCTTTTTCATTCAACCCCACCAATAGTGTTGTTTCAAATATCGATACATCTTGGTCACACCAGAATGTATGGAATACCTAGAACTGTGAGCCTCTTCTAAGATGGTGGGAATCAAATTTTCAACCCAGGGCACACAAACTCGCCCTTTAATTCATAAAACACCTTAATTATTAATGATGGCCTCTTTGGACTCACCCTGCAATACCTTGTCATGAATCCTACTCAATTTCACATCATTGAACTGCTTACCTTTGATCTGCTCACGAAAAGAGGACCTCGCCTCCACACATGCTAGTAAACCACCCCTTTCGGATACTTCTAGTCTCATGAAACTATTAGCCAGCGCCTGAATATTTCTAGCCAATGGATGCCTATTAGCGCTCACGTAGGCCAAGCTACCCATACTCTCAGTTTTCCGGCTCAGTGCATTAGTCAACGTATTAGCTTTACCCGGATGATATAAGATGGTGATTTTTTTTGGGAAAAAATGGTTTTTTGTTTTTGACTATTTTGAAAACTCATTTTGAAAACCAAGTTTAAAGTTTCAAAATATTTTCAAATAAAAGCAAGAGTCGCCACTTAGTTTTATAAAAGGAAAATCAAGAAAAACTTTTAAGAAATTTCTAAAATCTAAAACAGATAAAGATTTTAAAAATTTAAGAGACTAAGGGTAAAGGTTCAAATTAATACTCTTGAAAGGGTTTTAAGGCACCAAGAGTATCCGCTAACTCGCGGTTATCCAATCTTGTTTGAAAATAACTTATTTGACTAACCTTTGAAAATCTTGGATTTTAATTAAGGAAACATGGTGGATATAACTTGGTAAAAGAGGATGGATATTTTAGAAATGAAAAAAAATGAAAAGGATTTTTGTTTCAAAGAGAGGGAAACATGCTTATTTTTTGATAATTTAAAGTATAAGGTTTTGATCGTTTTGCATGAAGAAAATATAAGCAATTTATGAAAATTAAACAAGAAAAGGTTTGCTCTTTTGGGAAAAAATTCACTAAGTTAAAGTTAGAGTTCAAATTATACAAGTAATTCTAACTTTACAAAATAAAGAGGAGATAGAAGAGATAATTAAGCTTTTGGCTTAATTGATTTGGACTCTTGTCCACAACCTGTCCTAAATCTAATTGGGCTTAAATCCCATATGCTGCAAATTTTAGGACTTTCATGATTTTAGCCTTTGAAAGGCTACTGCTGCTGCTCATATGGTTTTAAACCCATTTTCCTCATTCCGCAACTTATGTGATTTCCTCGTGTTACTGTCTTCTTTGTTTGACGAGGCTGGCTCAAGAAATTTCGTTGAGTTTTGATCCAACACGAAATGCAAGGAAGGAGTTATGAGAGTCCAAGCAGAGTCGAGGTAGTTTCATGTGACAAAAAAAGGAAATAGGAATTAGTGAAAGAATGAGAAAATCATCACTAAGCAAATGGTTAATGAATAATCAAACAATGCACCTGTAAGCAAGTTTAAACATCAATAACACATTTAGTTATCTCCCGACTAGTAGCAGGTTGGCAAACAAGAAACCAGCAAATCCCTAAACTTGATGGTTTCAAAAAAAAAACTTCATCATATATTCTATCACATCTGGATGCTTAAATCTTTCAGAGAGCACATGGTTTGAAAGAACAAAGAAGAAAAAATGCACTCAAACGCATCCAGCTTTAGCTTAGAGAACAGAAATGCATCAGAACAGAGTTTTTTGGAGGTTCACTTTTTCTTTTAAACTTGTAAAGGGAGAAGAAAGGGGAGCAGACAGTGATCTTGGCGAGTTCAAAATAGTTCATTCATGTGTCAAGTAACTCAATTTGGCACCCTTTGTTTCGAAAATCATATTCAAATTCTGATAGAAATGTAGATTCTTTGAAAGAGGAGAGTCATGTAAATCAGCAAGCATTCAAATAATGAGACTAAATAGGGCAAACAAGTAGTATTGACGAGCTACTAGTCATGATAATCTAGGTCTTTTGCCAAATTCAAACTCAAACATTCTATTCTTGAAAAGGGACTCTAAGCATTCTATAGATGATGTCTCAATTACATAGAGGACAAATATGGCCAGGATGAAGGAATTGCACACGAGTTCTTGAACAATAATGAAGTTATGCCAGAGACTTCGTACTCTCACATTGTTCTCCAAAATCAAGTTTTTATTAGAGGTAAAATAATGCATTACAAGATTATTGTTCCAGGTTCTTTACCAACAGACACATTCAATTTCAAGTGAAGAGGAAACATGGATCAGAGGAGAGCAAAAAAGATTTAATCATCTTAAAATGAATTCCTAAACTAGCCAGCAGTTCAGGGTAAGAAAAGTGCAGATTTCAATGAGAAAGACTCATGATACAAAGGAGAGTAAACATTCAAATTAAATGGTTTAGCACATGAGAAGAAGACATACTTGAAATTCTGAAACTTGAATTGTAGAACATGAATTCTTCATAACAAGTTATACAAGTTCAAAAATAATGACAAGGAGCATCCAAAACTGATTCATGCTTATTTTAAAAACTAAACCCCAATCACGATTTTTATGATGAAGAAAACATTTAGAGGCAGTCATGAAAGGGTTTTTTGACCAAAACAACTTACTAATTTCCTTTTCAAAAAGTATGCAACCAACACTTTTGGAAGAACTAGGCCCAAGCAGAAAAACAAGTCATATTCAAGGTCTGAATATGTTAGGAACTTAAAAGAAGATACATGCTTCAAGTAATTTAAGTATACATAATTTATTCAAGAAGTATTATTATGCTCTTCCTACTTATGCTAATGACTAATGAAACATATTGCATTCAAGATTATTCTGTCGGATTTATTCTGTTTTGAGCAAAGAAAGAGAGTTTCAATCTTAGACAAGATCAAAATAAGGGCGGAGTAGTTTCATCTTTGGCAGAATTATGAAAGAACTTAGCATCTCATACACTTTCTGAAAGCAAAGAAAATAGATATTTTCCAGAGACTTGTTCTATGATCATCCTAAAACTCGAGAAGAACCAACACGTTAAACTCAGGTTCACTAGAGGCATGAAATTACCATGAAGGGATAGAATCACATACTACCAAGTAGAGTCAAGGAGCAAGGAAAATCGAATGAACTCTTCTTGAATCAGCCTAGTTCATGCTTAATTAATCTCTTTGAGCGAAAATCTTTTCACCAATACACAACAACATATATTTGGGTGCTCAAATAGCAGATTTATGCAAGCAAAACTCTAAACCTTTATCCAAAATTTCCATCACCACAATCACATTATCTCAAACAAGACCAGCTAAACCAACAAAAAAATTTCAAGAAATTACAGCACTAAAACAAAATAAAAGATACGAGAGAATAAGGTGTTTACCTTCTTTGGAGCAGCGAATGGAACTCGAACTTCATCAGAACGCTTCACCAACACCGGAAAAGAGATATTTAGGGTATTTTATAGACTATGAAACTTAGTAAAAAAAGGCATAAGTACCCGGCTAGAAAAATCCCTAAGGTGAGAATTGAAAATCTCAGGCCAGGGTGAGCTTAAATAAAAATATAGAGTGTTGTGCCTTAGAAGTTATTCGTGCTTTGTGTGATGTCATGTGGTAGTGTGGTGTCTATTTTTGGGTAGCCAACTATCATAGGGTTCTGTAGGAAGTTTAGGGGATGGATTTGGGTTCGTAGAACTTTGGTTATGAGCATTGCTGCATTGGAATTAATTTGTGATATCCCTAAAATAGAGTGTGCTATGAAATGAGGGATTTTGGGTGAGAACACCATGTTCTGAAAATTCTCCTTTGCTGCAATAAGAGGACACCTCATTATAATGGTCGGTCGTGATAAACGGTCCTCATTGTGATGACCAATCGCAACAAAGAAAGTGTCCATTATGACGAGGAAATAAGGTAGTATACCTGGGCGACTGCAGTTTTCTGGGTTATTTCCCTCATTATTCTACTCCATTCTAGATCTCTAAAAAGTGGGTTTTCCAAGAAAACTAGGACAATCTTCATCATTGGAGGTAAGTAATCCGTAGAACTCTTTATTTAATAATTATTAATCTTCTGTAGACTTTGAGGGGAAGGATTAATGGTGGAATTCTTGTAATTAAGCCCTATAAGCATGAACTTGGGTAAGAACCTTATGGGTTGGTGTGAAATAACCTACAATTCGCTCCACGGGAAACAACCACTAGGAGACGAAGCAAGCAGAGGATTTCGAGGCGGATATCGCCATGACACGGTAGTAGGGAACTAGCTGACTCATTAGTGTCATTCCTAGCTCTCTTACTAACCGCCAAATGTGCAAATTCCCACAGATTAAGCAAGGGTTATTCATCTAGCTCCGAAAGCACTGTCAGAATATCACTATACATCAGCGTTGGCTGCACTTTATGGTCAGCGACTTGTATATTTAACCCGACATACTTATTCTTTATCTTTGTCAATTTATGTCTCCTATCTCATCCAGTCTATAATTTATCCTCTCCTCCATAGTATCAATGCAGCCATGCACGTCCTTGAAAGGATCAACAACCCTTTTAATTGAGGCATCTACTATAGATTAGAATTTCTCGGCAAACTAATGCAGCTATTTCTTGAGCTATATTATTTTTTGAACCATTTTGGCAAAGTTCAACAGATGGAAGGCATAGATGGACTTCGGCTTAGGAAGTGGAGGTGCGGTAGTAGTGGAGGTGGATGGAACATTAGAGGTGAAAGGAATTGAGATATCAACCCCACAAGGAGGCAACAGTGCACGACTGGAAAGTCACCTTAAGGTGACTGCAGCTTCTTCCCTAGCTGAAAGAGTCACCTCATTAAGACTAGCCTGTGGTGATAGAATCTAACCCTTGGTCATAGCATTCTCAAGCATAACAAAAGATAAGTGGAAGAATAATACAAAAATCCAATAAAGAAACATCAATAAGGGTCTAAGAGACACATAACATACAATATCCAAAAAGGTAACTCAAGTATAAACTATGTCTGAAAGCCTCTAGTCATAACATAAAGAGTTGCTAGGACAAGACCCTAGCTAACTCGGAGTATAGAAGTAAAGCTATCATAAGGAAAAACATAACTAGTCCTTGAACAATGAGGACTCACCATAGCTGACTAAGGAGGTGGCCTGAGACTCTAGCCACGAAGCTGAGAAGGGGTACCTGAATCTTCATCATCAAAGGATGCAGCGCAATATACGTTAGTACTATGGGGTCGTATTGGAATTGGGACCCAAAAGAAACTTGGGCATTTATTACTTGATCCTAGGATGTATCTTTTTGATTCTTAGCATGATAATAGTTTTTTTTAACTTTATTAAAGTTAATGGGGAACCTTGGGTTCCATAAAGGTGAAACCTTTAGGCATAAAAATTATGGAAAAGGTATGAACTTGGGTAGAAACCTTTGAATGTTGGTTCTATAAATACAATGGGGCTAGTTAATAATCAATTAACCCTTGGGGAACTCTAGAGACCTTGTTTAATAGGTAGAATCAATGGGTTGAATTCCTAAAGCATGAAATAACGGGTAAATGGCTAAGTACTCTTATATTATTGTTATGTTTAGACCTTGTGCATTCCGTAGAGTTAAGAAAGGAAAAGGCTATGATAATTTAGCTTGCTGGTGTTATTCTTCACTCGAGGTAGGTTATAGTTTTGAATTAGAGTTGAGACTCATCTTATTACATGCCATGTGGTAGAACTGTATAACCTGTGATTGGTCTTCGAACATGATTGAATTATATGTGTTGTTCTTTTTATGCTTGTATGAATAGGCTAGACGAAACGGCTAAGTATATTTATGCCTTGGGCACTGTATGTATTCACGAGGGATAGGTCTGAGAGCCTAGTATTCTTGATATTGATATTGATACTATTGTTAGGGATCGGATACCATGCTGGTACGGTACATGGAAACCTATGATCCCCTGCAGGTCATGGCTACTGGAAGAAATAAGACCCATAGCATGTGTGTACATACTTTTACTCTTTTATTCATATATTGCATTGCATGCAATCTTTGGTAGTGAATTTGGTTATGGACTAAGATGAGACTAGAGATACCGATGATATGAGTGGAAGTTAGTGGATATAGAAATATGTGAGATGATTGTTGAAGGTGTTTATTTACTTTCCTTTCTAGTGATGTTTCAGTGAATTATGAAGTAGAGATTGTTTTGTTTGAATTTACTTGAAAATACTACCTGTTCACTGATTATTTGCTAAGTGTTGAAGTCGGTTTACTTGTTATATGTTTTGCTACATTCATGTCTTATTTTGGTTCATCCTATGATACCTACTAGTACATAGTGTTTTGTATTGATATTACCCCATCCTCTTCTGTTGTTGAGGCAGACCGTATTCCAGAGGCTGAGATGCAACCTAGATAGAGTAGCAACATTTACCACATATCTAGAGGGTGAGCACTACTTTCTAGGCTATAATAGACCCTCCACGAGTTTTTGTTTGTCATGACAAATTTTGTATTAGAGTCCCGGGTTTGTTGATCTCCTCATACTAAAATGAGTCTAGTAGAGTCTTACGGAATGGTACAAATACGTCTATACTTCTCTGTAGGAGGCTACAAGACTTTAGGAAACCTCAACTTCTTTCATTCCTTGTGATATAACTTGATTCCAATTGGTATCTGGAGATCCAATTTGGTATCTAACTCTTTCAATCTTGTTTTTGCAGATGGTGAGGACATGTTTATCTGAAGCTAGAGAAGAAGCACTTGAGTTGGTAGTTGAAGGTGCATTTCATGGTAGAGGTAGAGTGAGGGGAAGACCTAGCGGAAGGAGGGGAGGTGCACCTGCCAGGGGTGGAGCGTAAGACAAAGCTCAGGCTCAAGAGATATCACTATCTCCTCCTTGTCAGGAATAGAATCCTGAGGTAGTAGTGGAAGAAAGGGTTCTAATTGAGAATGATGAAGCAGCACCATCCCAGAAATTAGGGGCAATACTAGTTCAGGGAGGTGTAGCATAGGTTCCTATACCAGCAGATGTGAATCAGCATGTCCTTAGCTTCCTGAGTGGACTAGTAGAGAATCGGAGTACCCCTGCCATGCCTCCAGTACACCATCCAGTAGCCAGTATGCTGCAGTTGTGGCCCCATGGATGGATGCAGCTTCTGAGGTATGTATGTTCCCACGACCGATGATATGCCCATAAATGACTGGTAATGAGCATGATTTGTTTTACCAGCTCATAAAAATGAAGCCGTCGGTGTTTCATTGGTCAGAATATGAAGACACCTATGAGTTTATCATTGATTGTCATGAGCGGCTACACAGGATGGGTGTTGTCAAAATCTATTGGGTTCAGTTCATTTCATTTTAGTTATAGGGTAATATGAAAATGTGGTGGAGAGATTATGTGGAATGTAGGCCTATTGGGGAACTCCCGATGACTTGAAACCAGATTTACCAAGTCTTTCTTGAGTAATATATCCCACACACTCTAAGGGATAAGAGAGATATGAATTCAGAAACATTGAGTAAGAGGATTCATCTGTGGCTGCTTATGAGGCATGTTTCCATGCTTTGGCCTGTTATTCTTCATAACTGATTAGTACTAAGGAGGAATGAATCCTCCATTTCATTAAATTTTTGAACACATGGCTACAAATTTCAGCCTTGCAGGTGGCATCTTCTGGTTAGTCCTTTTAGGAGGTGGTGGAGTTTGTTAAGAATGCTGAAGGCGTGAAGTTAGAGAGTCATGCTAAGATGACTTCAAAGAAGCCTCAAGCTGGGGGAAGTTTCAGTGGGCAGTACTCAAAGGGTCAGGGCTCGCAGGGATACCCTACACGCCTCATTCAGTCATTAGTGCATGTGTTTACTGGGGATCCATCAGGGACCAGCCAGCCTCCTTCTTATTTTGGTGGGTACCTTACTTTATCAGCCCCGGTGCAATGTATTATTAATGACCATGCATGTTTTGAGTTTGATGAAGTAGTTTTGATAGGAATCATCCATAGGAACTTCAGAATTGAAAAGCCAGCCCGTAATCACTCCATCTTCGAGGGTAATTATAGGGGGAAAGGGGTGAAAACAGGGGGGGGGAAACAGAGGACCAAAATGGGTAGAAGACTTTGAAGAAAATTTCGAATTTGAACTCCCCCAGCCAAATTGCGCCACATTTGTATATCTTAGTACAAATTCGAGCTAATTTTGCCGCGATTTTAGGGGAATGAACATTGGAGATGCTAGCTGTTGATTTCTGGATTCTTTTAGAACCACACAGCGCATCATCTTTATACAATAGACAGAGATGAATGGATTTTAATAGAGGGGTGATGATTTTTGGATTTTTGGGGTCGTTTTCTGGAGTTTCATCGTTGTTTGAGCTAGGTTGGACGGAGAGTTGTACTGGGTTTTTTTGTTGCTGTTGAGAGAGGAGAAAGACACAAAAGGGGGAATTTAGTTGTCTGTATGTGTAAAATGAGAAAGGAGAAAAAGGGTGTGAGTATCAGGGTGTGTTGGATTGGGACTGGACTGGGTCAGGGAAATAAAAGGGGAAAGGGAGGTGGGCTTAGCGGGTCAATTGGGTTTAAGCTGGCCCAAATCAGCTGAAAGGCAAATGAGTTATAAGGGTGGTTTAAGTAATGGCCACATTTGAAAAATATGGCCATTTGGTCTTTAGGAAATAGCCAAATTGGGAGAAATTAGATGAAATTCGACTAGGATTTAAACGATTTGGAGAATTAGGCTATAATAGGAACATAGATAAAGTACTTAAAATCAATCACTCGAGCTTATTTAACTTTAAATTAATTGAAATAATTATTGTGTTTAACACATAATTACCTCTCTTAACAATTATGAAAATTAATTTCTTAATTAATCTCTCATTTTGAATTAATTTTGGGGGAAAATCAAGCGTTAATCTCTTAAAAGATTTTTCTTATGAAATTAAATTTTTAAATAGTTCTTTAAGTAAACTTATATAAATTTCACATAATTAAATATGAAAAATATATATTATTACTCAAAACTATTATAAAGCTAATTTGGAAAATGTTTTATCCTTTTTTTACAAAGCAATTATTTTGAAAATTATTTAAAATTTAAAAAGGCTCAAGATTAATTTGTAATGTGGAGGGTAAAAATTAGGTGTCAACAACTGCACCTCCCTTTGTATAGGGTGGATGTAAGGAACACTCGGCAAAGGGAATTGACGTTCCCAATTTTATCCGACCACAAATTCATCTTTCAGAAGCGATTGGTTTTAGCATGAATTTTAAGGAATCATGGCCGAACTCCGGTATCGATTTTCCTACATATCCCAGGTTACAGGAGAACTCAGGTCACTTGTAGTTCAAGATGCTTGATTTTATGCACGGTTTTCAAAGAAATTCAACAGCTTCCCGACCTCGGATTAAGGAGAGACTAGAAAGCTGGAGAGTAAGAAAATTGGGGGGTTTGGAATGCAACCGAGTTTTCAACACAAAGCCCACCTACATATCCCAGGACTTAGGAATCAGGTTGCTTTTAGTTTGAATTAATCGGTGGAAAAGGTAATCTTTCTGTTAAGATAACCTTTGGCTCAGGATGAGTGATAAATAAATTGACTTATGGAAAAGAGGGGTGCAACCTCTTAACCATGAATATGGTGCACTTCACACCCATAGGTAAGATTTTACCTGGACATAATTTCCAAAGCTCGAGGTGTATTGTCACCCGTATTTTAAAGAGGATGAAAGTTGCTCCCAAAGTGAGTTAGAAAATACCCTGGATGCGAAACTAAGACCTAATGACAGGAAATACCCACATGCCTTCTGATAGGGGTGTGGTTTGATGGCGATGAAAGTCATTCCTCAGCTTGTGTCCAAAGAATTTGATATCCCTCTTCAGACTATGTCCCAGTTTGCTGCTAAGAAAAAGTTCCACATTGTGATGCGTCCTTTTTGGCGTAGTCCGCACCTGTGGTTTTGCCTTGAGAATTTATCCTTCTCGAATGCTCTCAACAACATCTCAAAACAAAACTTTTAGTAGTAACATAATTCTATTTGGATAGATAGTTTTCTTTGTCATACCTCATCCTTGGATTACGTACAAATCCTGTTTTGTCATGTCGTTTGATGAATTTCGTACCTATTGTTCTGGTTTGAAATATTCATCCTCTCGGATGTTCTTGGAAATATTTTGAAACACAATTGTTAGTAGTAAAGTAATTCAATAGTGAAAGATAATTTTGTACCTTATTTTTTGCATTCATTGCTTTTTGAAGAAGATGTCATCCTCTCTTTCTCTGACTTAGGGAAATAACGACTTTCATGACGAGAATATGATAACCTTCATAGCTATTGGATAGGATTGCCTTCGTGGTGGTTTTTGAGTATGATGACCTTCGTAGTCGTTGTGATGTAATGGTCTTCTTAGCCATTTGCGATGTTCTCTTGAACATGATAGACTTCATGGATATTGACGGTAGTCTTTGCATATGCCTTTGGGGTAAATCTTGCACATCATCCATATCAACGCGACTAACAGATATTCCCTGAATTGTCAGGATTTGGGTAATCTAGCACATCATCCAACTTTGGATAGAGGCGGCTTATAAATGTCCATTAATTTGTCAGATTTTGAGTAATCTTGCACATCATCTGACTTTGGATAGAGGCAATTAACAGATGTCCTTCGAATTGCTAGTTTTTGGGAAATCCTATACTTTTATCCAATCTTAGATGCAACGCGACTTACAGATTTCCCTTGAATTACTAGCCTTTGGGTAGTCCTGCACAATATCAACATGGATATGTCATGGCTTATAGATAACCCTTTGGACTATCATTTTTTGGTAGTCTTGCACTTTATCCAATTTCGGATATTATTGCGACTTACGCATTACCCTTGAACTGTCAATCTTCAGGTGATCTTTCACACTATCTGATTTCAGATATCGCTGTGTCTTATAGATAACTCTTAGTCTGTCAAGTTTTGAGAAATCTTGCACACTATTCAATTTCAGACATCGTTGTGACTTACGGACGACCTTTGGACTTCTAAGTTTAGGAGATCTAGTTCATCGTCAGATTTGGATGGCGTCTTATAGACATCCTTCAGACTATATGCTTTTAACCTTGATGGCAAGCATTATTTGATCATCGGAGTGACAAGGCCTTTGCCACATGATCAAATATAGTTGCATCTTCTGGTGATCGATGCCTTTGAATGTATAAACATCCTTCGTCATCTCTATGTAATAATAAATAAGGGTGCATAAATATCCTCGATGTTAGACTCTACCATATTACGCGATATCAGATATGAATATGCTGGATGCCAGACTCTGTCATCTGGGCATAAGAATAATAATATCCTCAATGTTAGACTCCACCATCTCACGCGATATCAGATATAAATATGCCAGACTCGGCATAAAAGGAGGCAAATAAACCGTCAACGTCAGACTTCACCATCTCACGCGATATCAGATATAAATATGCTGGATGCCAGACTTGGAATAAAAGGAGGCAAATATACCCTCAATCTCAGACTCTACGGTCTCACGCGATATCGGATATAAATATGTTGGATGCCAGACTTGGCATAAAAGGAGGCAAATATACCCTCAACGTCAGACTCTGCCGTCTCACGCGATATAGTATATAAATATGCTGGATGCCAGACTTGGCATAATAATGATGAAGCAAAGATATCCTCAATGAAGACTTCACCATCTCACGCGATATCGAACATAAAGATGTTGAATGCCAGACTTGGCATAATAATAATGAAGCAAAGATATCCTTAACGTCAGACTCCGACGTCTCATGCGATATTGGATATAAAGATGCTGAATGCCAGACTTGACATAATAATGATGAAGTAAAGGTATCCTCAACGTCAGACTTCGCTGTCTCATGCGATATCAGATATAAATGCTAAATAACCGACTTGGCATAATAATGATGAAGCAAAAATATCCTCAACGTCAGACTCCACTGTCTCACGCGATATCAAATATAAATGCTATTGGGTCAATCCTGTGCATCAAGTGCAACTTAAGGATGCCTCTGAATGTCATCCTCTTTGAAACCGACCGGTAGAGAAAAATGGTCTTCGCAGCAAATGTATCTGCGGTATTAATGATGATGGTCCTTGCGACATGGTCCTGGTGACATAGTCCTCGTGACATGGTCCTTGTGACATGGTCCTTGTGACATGGTCCTTGTGATATTGTCCTCATAACATTGTCCTCATGGCATGCAAACATGATGATGATGTGGATGATTGTGCAATGGCATGCGTAGCAGTTGCAGAAAACATCACCTTTGATTTTTATATTGTCCTATTTACTCTTTTGTGTGTACCTATGCTCAAGGCAAATAATTAGTAGACACAGTGTCGCTCTTACTAGTGACCACAGTCAAAGTTGAAAAACTTTAAAAGACAACTTTTATTTCAAATGTGAATGAAATGGTCATGCCAATTTCTGGGGACAACCACAAGTACCATTTTCGAATATCATTTGTTCGTGGTGATTTATGACTTACTGGGGATTGGCGGAGAATGTCACCGATCTCTCATTTAGTGTTCTAATTTTGAAGTTACCTAAAATGTCCTGATTTTCTTGGGGACTTGAGGAAGTTGTCGATCTATCTTTACTTAATAGCTCTTGCGAACTACAAGAAGATTCGCCCTTTCTAGGGACTTTTGCCTCTTTGGCTCCTTCCCACCATTATGGCTTTTATCGCCAAATTTGGGGCATCTGGTCTTGTTGTGTTTCTTTGAATGCATTGGATAACATAGGGCTTTCACTGATTTCTAACACACTTTTTAGGACAATCTGCATCCACAGAAAAATTGTTAGTTTTTAGTGAAACTGATCTGTGTTCACCTCCTTCGATCTTTTGCTCCTTGCTTTATCTTTTCTGGGTGCTTTCCACTCTCGGATACTCATCGTCTTCGACTCCCCGTGTTATAGTAGACAAAAGACAAAATCAAATTATAAAGGAGTAAAATTAATCTTTTGCAAAGATTTTTTCAAATAATTTTTTTGGAAAACCAAGATTTGGAAAGGATAGTTGGGAAAGGTCTCTTCCCATCATGTCATGTGCTATCTCAACGACCGTCCTTTACTCGAGGCCTTGATGTTTCTGACATACTACTGGCGGACTCTGGAGATCCTTTGTCGTCCTATCCAGGGAGTTCAAAAATGTTTTTTCGAGAAATCTGTCACAGCTGGGGATTAATCCACCTCGGACTGGGGTTTTTGAAGTAGACTCTGATCTCTTGGTGTTGGAGGATTCTTTGGAGTTTATTTCTGAACTCTTGAATGAAGTTTTGGTGGAAATTTTGAGGTCCTCCTCAAAATTTCTGCCCCAGTTAAAGGTTTCATGATGAATCTCATTCCATTGATAACAGACTTGACACTCTGTGGGAATTATGAGATTTTTCTCGAGATTCACTTTAGTTGATCTTCAACATATTTTGTATTCCAACTTACTTGGAGACGATCTTCACCTTCTGAATTTTTGAGATTCCTTTCTCAAAAATTCTGCCCAATTTCCATTTCCTGGGTGATATGACCGAGCAGTTGTGGCGCCTACATATCCCATTGAAGCAGGAATCAGGTCAGACGTAGTTCTCATACTCGTAATGGGAGAATGTTGGAAATGGATAAAGGGATGACCGAGGCTGACAAAGGCCGCCTACGTATTATCTTATTCTTGAGAATTCAGGTCGAACGTAGTTCAAGAAAGGGAAAGATAGATTTTTCTAAGGGATAGACCAAAGCCGACATATGCCGCCTACCTATCTCATTCTTAAAAATTCAGGTCAAATGTATTTTGTACATAGAGGATAAGGATATTTTAAAGATATACAAACTAATACAATCAGAAAGTGCTATTACAGGGAAAGAAAATGAAAGAAAAGCAATCCTCAGGCATAGTATCTCTTCACAGCACCAGAATTTATCGGTTTATTCCATACTTGACCATCTATCTCGGACAGAATCAAAGCTCCTCCGATAATAATTTTTGGATGATGTACAGTCCTTGCCAATTTGGCGCAAACTTTCCTTTGTCTTGTGTGAAGGAAGGATTAATTGTCCATTCCCTGGATTGAGTTCTTGATTGACCAATAAATTTTGGGGGATGATGTTTGCGCTCATTCTCGTCCTATTATTGTAGGACAAGTCAAAGATGTCGATGTAGGGCTTGAGCAGACTAATAAGTTCTTTCTTTTGTGCTTTTGACAAATGAACACCGACGCCAATTTCTTCAACTTGACTGTTGCCTCCCAGATTGACCACCTCAAACTCTTTTAGGTGGGGCCTTTCCTGGTCTTCAAAGTTCTTGTACTTCTCGGTTGTTCATTCCAAGACCATGATTTCTTCAACATACCATTTGAAATCATCATCGTATAGCTTGGTTTGTTCGTTAAGCTCTTAACATAACATGACAGTGGCATGTTTTAACTTATTATTACAGAAAGCATAATCAAAGCAAGTAAGATAATGACTAGGAAACATATAGCAAAGTTTTCGCAATAAGGGAGGCTTTTCTTTAAAATCCAAAAATATTTATAAACTATGACTATAACCCACATGAATGCAGGTCCATGCCTTTTGGGAAGTGATAAAATAGTACGAGGAAATTGAAAACATAAAGGGTGGGTCACGGAGCCTCATCCGGACCATCACCGATTTTTTCATAAAACAGAGTCTTTGTCTACCCAGACAAGTGAAGAGTCATGAGGGGAGTTGTGGCCCAGTTCTGCAATTCTTCGCCAGGCCTGACATCCCTGATTATATTTGCTTTGGGGATTTCTTTTGTTATAGCATTGCGTTTCTCGAACAGATCTCCTATTCCATCCTTTAACTCGTCGCTTGGGGGACCAATACAAACCGGGAATGATTGATATAAGTGAGGGAGTGGCTTTGGCAATCCCAACTATTTCTTCTCCTTGTCTTCTTGGACTACATACCCAAAACCTATTCTGGGACAGTTGACCAGGGATCTTTATTGGTTTAATCGTGCCGTCAGAATTCTTGCCTAACGCAAAATATGGTTAATATTCGCTCTTCAACATCGTGGTTGCGAGCATCTTATAGATAGGCGGCATTGAATCTTGAGGAGCGAGATCTTCTCTAGTGGCATTGATGATCTCTATGGTATAGAAATTCCTTTCCCTCGGTACTTTTTTAATCACGGGGACACAACTATTAGGGAAGCTCAGGTGACTCCCTTCACTGTGAACCACCACCTCATGCTCCTCCCAAATAAACTTTACTATTTGATGCAAAGTTGATGGTACGACTCCAGCTCCATGGATCCATGGTCTCTCCAAAAGCAAGTTGTAGCTGGTAGTAATACCTATGACTTGGAATTCCGCTTGGAACTCAGCGAACCCCATTTGGATGCTCAAACTGACCTTTACGATAGTGTCCCTTTGACCCCCATCAAAGGCTTCCACATTGATCCTGCTCTGGAAAACCTTTCCCAAATTATAGTCTAGCTGAGTAAGCGTGGCCAATGGACAGATGTTCAAACCTAAACCATCGTCAATCAGAACCTTATTCACGATCTTTTCTTGACATATAACAGTAACGTGCAAGGCTTTGTTATGCATTATCCCTTCGAAGGGTAATTCAACAATGCTAAAAATAGCTACAGCCTTTTCCCACACTTCCTGTTTCTTAGGACTAACCGACACTATCGATTTAATCACCGTCCATTCTTCATCAGCATCTATCATGCTAATCGTAGCTCCTCTATGATTTGGGAATGGGTTGTTATTAACATTTGGCGGTGTTGTATGTAGTGTAACTACCCTTTGATCAATTAAATCCTTAATTTTATGTCTCAGGTTAATGCAATCTTCGGTAGCATGTTTGTCTCCTCCAGAATGATAAGAACAATGTCGATCAGCCCTGAGAAACGAGAATTTGTGTTTGCAGGTTTGGGCTAAATAGGATGGATAAATCTGGCAGCCTTCAATCTCTCATGTAACTGAGTTCTGGTTTCAGCTAACTGGGTGAAAGTCCAAGGAGTTTTCTTTTCCAAATTTGGACGAGGGAGATTAGCATTGGCGGGAGGGGGAACCTAGTGATTGTTCTGGTTCTCGGGAGCCTTCTGATACACTTGGAAGTTTTGAGGTGGAGCTTGGTAAGTGGATTGCATATTTGTTTGTGGAGCTTGGTAAATTGGCTGCAAATTTGGTTGTGGAGCTTGGTAAATGGGTTGGGTGTAAAACAACAGTTGAGTATTTTGTAGAGTCAGGGGAGGGGTTGTTGGAACAAGTGATTTTTATAGTTGGCTCCGAAGGGTTTTTACGATTTTGGGCTAGGACTGGAGGATACTGAAGATACCTCTTCCCTTTTTTTTCTGGGAAGTCCTGCCGATCCTGAGGATGTCGTGTCTTTGGTAATCTTGCCTCTATGAATACCTTCTTCGACAATTTCACCAATCTTAACTAGGTCGGCAAATTTTGCTTTAACTGCTGATTTCATTTTGTTATAGGACTCTGACTCTTGAGAGCGCATAAACACCGCGCTTATCTCCTCTTTGGTCATAGGAGGCCGAACTCTTGCCGCCTCCTTTCTCCACCGATAGGCATAATCTCGAAAGTCCTTATTTGATTTTTGTCGAATACGACCTAGAAAGTATCAATCCGGAACAACTTCTACATTATACGCGAACCTCTCAACAAAGTCTCTGGCCAGATCACTCCATCTAGACCACTTCTTCAGTTCCTGAGAGGTGAACCATTCTAAAGCCTCTCAGCTCAGACTTTGGCTGAACAACCTCATTAACAAGGCGTAGTTCTTCCTTGTGCCAACCATTTGGTTGCAATAGCTTCTCAGATGAGCCTCCGGGTTCCCAACACTATTGAAGGTCTCTAATTTGGTGGTTTTGAATCTGTGTGGGAGATCCAACTCCGGATGAATGCAAAGATCATCGTAATCATATCCCTTCTCATAAGATGAACCTCGGGATTCCCTGTTCCTAAATATTTCCTCTTTCATCTTTGCCATGTCATGATCACGCTTCTTCTCTATAGACCTTCACTCTTTCTCCTTTTTCTCATAATGGTCTAGCTCAAGATTTTCTGGGAGGGAGGTATATGGCTCAACCATAGCATGGAAAGCAAGAGGTGGCATATTCTGTACTACTAGAGGCTGGACATGTGGAATGGCATTTGGGTACGTGGGGGTATAGTTATGTGGGTTAGTTAGATTGGGATGCTTATTCTGGGAGTCATAGGTGTTTCGTGGCGTACTTTGGTAATTTGGAGGGAGTTTATGTGGATTGTAGGGGTTACTGCTTTGGTTAAGGGGCTGGATAGGAGGAGTATGAGTTTGGTACAAGGACCTGATATGACCAGGGTTATTGGAGGTAGGTTCGTTGGAAGGCCTGGGAATGGAGGAGGAAGGGATATCTCTTGGCTGGTTCTCCGTCAATGAAGAATTGAGTGAAGGAATCTAGAGAGGGGGTTGAGAGTTGCCCAGAGCTGGAGTGTTGGCAGTACTAGTCAGGCTAGCCATATCCTTGTCTTTCTGTACCTCTTCTTGCATTTTCTCTAACTTTCTTGCTAGTTCTGTGATCATTTCGTTCTTCTCGATGATAATATTATCTCTTACAGCCAAAACATTTTCTACCTCAATGTCAGTCATTTTTCCCTTAGAGAAGCGACGGCTAGAGGAGGAATCTATTTGTGCCTTTGAATGGGTGAATTAGGGATGTTCGGCCAATTTTATCAACACAGATCAGTTTCTATTACCTGTTGAAATAAAAACAACTCAAAGGCCGATATGTTAGATTCCATTGGTGATAATCACTACAAAATATCCAACTGGAAATAAATACATAAAAAATTGTTTTTTAAACATGTAAAGCTTCTTTCATCAAGGTAAATTTATCCATGGGTGTTTGAGGATTTGATGGACAGGAATTTTCCCACCAATTTTGGATAAGTGGATTCTATCAGGAAAGTTAACTTGTCGAGTCTCTGCCTTCCGATGCTTGTTTTGTAACGTTTGATGTGTCTTCTGAACCTTTTTGCATTTCTATTAGAGTGGGAAAATGAAAATTTCTTCAAGATAGGGGACGGGCACCGAAAGGTTGTAGTGCATATAGGTAAAGTTTGTTTTCCGAAGAAGACTTAAAAGGATTTTAAGAAGTCTTTGGATTTTTCTGGGGAAATTTGAAGAACTCCAAGAGCAATTTTGGTCGGACTTTGAACGGTGGGATTTTATCCTACCTATGGGTTCTAAAATATTCAAATAGGAGTGGATCAATTCACCTTTGATTTGGGCAACACACATAAGCATGTAAGACAATTGTATCACATAACAGTTTATGATGGGTCCTATACAAATATGTGACCTTTTTATGCCAAAGGTAGGCCTAATGAATTGAAGGATATGTATGTCATTTGTAAATGTTCCAGTGCCCCCGAAAATATTATATACAAACCGATTAAATGAAATGGGGATACAAAATGAGGTAAAAAGGAATGTACATCAAAAATCAGTCCCACGCATGGGTACAATCCTAAACTAAGCCGTTGTGGCTAGTCCTTCATTCTCGAACTCCTTGTACTTCTTGGAATTTCAAATGCCTTTCGGATGGAAATCTTCTCTTGATAATGAAGAACTATCTAAAAATTTCCAACCTCGAGGAACAATGGTTCATACAACCCAACATCACAGCCTTCAATTAAACACATAAGGGATAATTGTTCTTTCAGGCCGTGGGCCTTTTCGAACACAAGGTGGTCTTACTAATGGACCCGATACCCCTTAGATATCGGATCAACTTAGGTCAATGCCTAAGCAAGGGATTTGGTTTCACTCTAACCTGAGTTTACTAGAATAGGTTTTGAAATTGACCGGGAACCCGGGCAGACAACCACGGGCTAAAACAATAAGTGACCGTTAACCGACCGCGGGTAAACTACTTCACTCGTCTGTTTTTTGAAAAATTATGTTTTTTGTTAAGAACAATTGTAAATACTTGCATAATCATCTTTTTACCCCTAATGCATTCTAATATTTTTCCAAGAGAGATGAAAAATGTCATGAGCAATTTATATTTTGCGGAAAAATAAAAAAATAAGGAAAGTAATAAAGCTTACTAATTATTACAATTTGAATAGTTAGTCAAATAAGTTAGTTGCAAACAATAAGGTTAGAACCTAGTTGAATAGTCCCCAACAGAGTCGCCATTTCTGTTTTTGGGAAAAAATAGTTTTTGTATTTGACTATTTTGAAAACTCATTTCGAAAACCAAGTTTAAAGTTTCAAAATGTTTTCAAATAAAACCAAGAGTCGTCACTTAGTTTTATAAAAGGAAAACCAAGAAAAGTTTTTAAGAAATTTCTAAAATCTAAAACAGGTAAAGATTTTTAAAATTTAAGAGACTAAGGGTAAGGATTCATATTAATACTCTTGGAAGGGTGTTAAGGCACCAAGAGTATCCGCTAACTCGCGGTTATCCAATCTTGTTTGAAAATAACTTATTTGACTAACTTGTGAAAATCTTGCATTTTAATTAAGGAAACATGGTGGATATAACTTAGTAAAAGAGGATTGATATTTTAGAAATGAAAAAAACACGTAAAGAGTTTGTTTTAAAGAGAGGGAAACATGCTTATTTTTTGACAATTTAAAGTATAAGGTTTTGATCATTTTACATGAAGAAAATATAAGCGATTTATGAAAATTAAACAAGAAAAAGTTTGCTCTTTTGGGGAAAAATTTACTAAGTTAAAGTTAGAGTTCAAATTATACAAGTAATTCTAACTATACAAAATAAAGAGGGGATAGAAGAGATAATTAAGCTTTTGGCTTAATTGATTTTGACTCTTGTCCAAAACCTGCCGTAAATCTTATTGGGCTTAAATCCCATATGCTGCAAATTTCAGGACTTTCATGATTTCAACCTTTGAAAGGCTACTGCTGCTGCTCATATGGGTTTTAAACCCATTTTCTCATTTTGTGACTTATGTGATTTTCTCGTACTGTTGCCTTCTTTGTTTGACGAGGGCGTCTCAAGAGATTTCGTTGGGTTTTGATCCAACAAAAAATGCAAGGGAGGAGTTTGAGAGTCCAAGCAGACTCGAGGCAGTTTCATGTGACAAAAGAAAGGAAATAGGAATTAGTGAAAGAATGAGAAAATTATCACTAAGCAAATGGTTAATGAATAATCAGACAATGCACTTGTAAGCAAGTTTAAACATCAATAACACATTTAGTTATCTCCCGACCAGTAGCAAGTTGACAAACAAGAAACCAGCCAATCCCTAAATTTGATGGTTTCAAGAAAAAAAACTTGTTCATAGATTCTATCAAATATGTATGCTTAAATCTTTCAGAGAGCACATGGTTTGAAAGAAGAAAGAAGAAAAAATGCACTCAAACACATCCAGCTTTAAATTAGAGAACAGAAATGCATCAAAACAGAGTTTTTTGGAGGTTCACTTTTTCTTTTAAACTTTTAAAGGGAGAAGAAAGGGGAGCAGACAGTGATCTTGGCGAGTTCAAAATAGTTCATTCATGTGTCAAGTAAATCAATTTAGCACCCTTTGTTTCGAAAATCATATTCAAATTCTGATACAAATGCAGAATCTTTGAAAGAGGAGAGTCATGTAAATCAGCAAGCATTCAAATAATGAAACTAAATTGGGCAAATAAACAGTATTGACGAGCTACTAGTCATGACAATCTAGGTCTTTTGCCAAATTCAAACTCAAACATTATTTTCTTGAAAAGAGACTCTAAGCATTCTATAGATGATATCTCAATTACATAGAGGCCAAATATGGTCACGATGAAGGAATTACACATGAGTTCTTGAACAATAATGAAGTTATGCTAGAGACTTCCTACTCTCACATTGTTCTCCAAAATCAAGTTTATATTAGCGGTAAAATGATGAATTTCAAGATTATTGTTCCAGGTTATGTACCAACAGACACATTCAATTTCAAGTGAAGAGGAAACATGGCTCAGAGGAGAGCAAAATAGATTTAATCATCTTAAAACGAATTCCTAAACTAGCCAGCAATTCAGGGTAAGAAAAGTGCAGATTTGAACCATAAAGAATCATGATCCAAAGGAGAGTAAACATTAAAATTAAATGGTTTAGCACATGAGAAGAAGACATACTTGAAATTCTGAAACTTGAATTGTAGAATATGAATTCTTCATAACAAGTTATACAAGTTCGAAAATAATGACAAGGAGCATCCAAGACTGATTCATGCTTATTTTAACAACTAAACCCAAATCACGATTTTGATGATGAAGAAAACATTTAGAGGCAGTCATGAAAGGGTTTTTTGACCAAAACAACTGACTAATTTTCTTTTCAAAAAGTATACAGCCAACACTTTTGGAAGAACCAGGCCTAAGCAGAAAAACAAGTCATATTCAAGGTCTAAATATATTAGGAACTTAAAGGAAGATACATGCTTCAAGTAATTTAAGTATACATAAGTTATTCAAGAAGTATTATCATGCTCTTCCTACTTATGCTAATGACTAACGAAACATATTGCATTCAAGATTATCCTATTGAATCTATTCTGTTTTGAGCAAAGAAAGAGAGTTTCAATCTTAGACAAGATCAAAATAAGGGCGGAGCAGTTTCATCTTTGGCAGAATTATGAAGGAACTTAGCATCTCACACACTTTCTGAAAGCAAAGAAAATAGAGATTTTCCAGAGACTTGTTCTATGATCATCTTAAAACTCGAGAAGAACCAACACGTTAAACTCAGGTTCACTAGAGGCATGAAATGGCCATGATGGGATAGAATCACATACTACCAAACAGAGTCAAGGAGCAAGGAAAATCGAATGAACTCTTCTTGAATCAACCTAGTTTATGCTTAATTAATCTCTTTGAACGAAAATCTTTTCACCAACACACAACGACATTCATATGGGTGCCCAAATAGCAGATTCATGCAAGCAAAATTCTAAACCTTTATCCAAAATTTCCATCACCACAGTCACATTATTTTAAACTAGACCAGTCCAACCAACAGAAAATTTTCAAGAAATTACAGCGCTAAAAATAAAAAAAAGATACAAGAGAATAAGGTGTTTACCTTCTTTGGAGCAGCGAACGGAACTCAAAAATCATCGGAACACTTCACCATGGCCAGAAAAGAGATATTTAGGGTATTTTCTAGACTCTGAAACTTAACAATTCTTTGAAGCTAGAGAATGGTTCTCCAAAGAAACTTCAGAATTGCAAAGCCAGTCCTTAATCCCTCCATCTTAGAGGGTATTTATAGGGGAAAGGGGTGAAAACGGGGGGAAAATAGAGGGCTAAAGTGGGTAGAAGACTTTGAAGAAAATTTTGAATGTGAACTTCCCAACCAAATTGTACCATGTCTATACTATCTTAGTACAAATTCGAGCTAATTTCGTCGCGATTTTAGGGAAATGAATGTTGGAGATGCCAGCTGTTGATTTCTAGATTCTTCTAGAACCACACAATGCAACATCTTCATACAATAGACGGAGCTGAATGGATTTTAATGTAGGGGTGATGATTTCTGGATTTTTAGGGTCGTTTGCTGGAGTTTCATCATCATTTAAGCTGGGTTGGACGGAGAGTTGTACTGGGTTTGTTTGTTGTTGTTGAGAGAGGAGAAAGAGACAAAAGGAGGCGTTTGGTTGTCTATGTGTGTAAAATGAGAAAGGAGAATAGGGGTGTGAGTATAAGGGTGTGTTGGATTGGGCCTGGACCGGAACATGGAAATAAAAGGGGAAAGAGAGGTGGGCTTAACGGGTCAATTAGGTTTAAGCTGGCCCAAATCGGCTGAAAGGCAAAGGCGTTATAAGAGTGGTTTAAATAATGGCTACATTTGCAAAATGTTGCCATTTGGTCTTTAGGAAATAGGTAAATTGGGAGAAATTAGATGAAATTCGACTAGGATTTAAATAATTTGGAGAATTAGGTTTATAATAGGAACAAAGATGAAGCAATTAAAATTAATCACTCGAGCTTCTTTAACTTTAAACTAATTGAAATAATTATTGTGTTTAACACATAATTACATCGCTTAACAATTATGAAAATTAATTTCTTAATTAATCTCTCATTTTGAATTGATTTTGAAGAAAAATCAAGCGTTAATCTCTTAAAGGATTTTTCTTATGAAATTAAACTTTTAAATAGTTCTTTAAGTAAACTTATATAATTTCACATAATTAAATATAAAAAATATATATTATTACTCAAAACTATCATAAAGCTGATTTGAAAAATGTTTTATCCATTTTTTACAAAGCAATTATTTTGAAAATTATTTAAAATTCAAAAAGGCTCAAAATTAATTTGTAATGTGGAGGGTAAAAATTGGGTGTCAACAGTGATGCCATAATCTTTGATTAGTTTCATCCACCTCCGCTGCCTTAAGTTTAAGTCTTTTTGGGTGAAGACATGTTGCAAGCTATGGTGGTCTGTGAACACTTCAGAATGGACTCCGTACAAGTAGTGTCTCCAGATCTTCAGAGTAAAAATCATGGCAACCAATTCTAAGTCATGCACGAGTTAGTTTTTCTTATGAACCTTGAGTTTCCTTGAAGCATATGCAATGACATTCCATTCATGCATCAACACAACACCTAAACTAGATCGTGAGGCATCACAACATACAATAAAGTCTTTACCTTCAACTGGTAAGGTAAGGATAGAAGATGCGGTCAACAAAGTCTTAAGCTTTAAAAAGCTCTTCTCATATTCATATGACCAAACAAATCGTATATCTTTATGATTCAAACGGGTCAGATGAGTTGCAATAGATGCAAAATCCTTCACAAACCTGTGGTAGTAACCTGCCAACCCCACAAAACTACGCACCTCAGTCACTGAAGTAGGTCTAGCCCAATTCTTAACTGCCTCTATTTTCTGTGGGTCAACCATCACTCCTTCTTTTGAAACTACATTCCTCAAGAAGGACACATAATATAGCCAAAATTCACATTTGGAAAAAATTTCATACAAATCTTTCTCTTTTAGCAGTCCCAATACAATCCCTCGGGTGATTACCATGCTCCTCCTCAATCTTGGAGTATACCAAAATATAATCAATGAAAATTATGACAAAAGAATCGATATAAGGCTTGAATATTCCATTCGTTAATCCCATAAAAATAGCTAGGGCGTTAGTTATCTCGAATGACATCACAAGAAAATCATAGTGCCCATATCGGGTCTGAAACGCGGTCTTAGGAATACTTAAAGGTCGAATTTTCAGCTAATCGTAACCAGACCTTAAGTTAATCTTAGAGAATATTGAAGCTTCCATAAAACTGGTCAAATAGGTCATCAATGCGAGGGACAGGGTACTTGTTACAGACAGTAACCTTATTCAGCTTTTTGTAGTCTATTCACATGCTCAAACTACCATCTTTCTTCTTAATAAATAACACTAAAGAACCCTATGGGGAGGAACTCGGATGGATGAACCCCTTACTAAGTAACTCCTGTAACTGAGCCTTAAGTTTTCTCAACTCAAACGGTGCCATTCTATAGTAAGGAATAGAGATAGGATGCGCATTTGGCTCTAAGTCAATATAAAAGTTAATATATCGGTCAGGTAGCAAGACAAATCTGTAGGAAAGACCTCTAAAAATTCACAACCAAAACTGATTCGATAGATGGGACACAGAACTAGTGTCCTAAAGATAGGTTAGGAAGGGTAAACATCCCATCTCTATTAGGCTCGGAGCATGAAGGAAGGACACAAACTTCAGTGCAGTAGGTTTATAATTACCCTCCAACTCTAACCTATCTAAAATATGTGAGCTACTAAGGGTACTAAGTGAAGCCCCGAGTTGTGACATGCCCTCCAGAAAAAAAAGAAGATAAACCAAAAAGTTGTGTAAGACCAGTGTAGTAACAAAACCTGCCCGATATTGGGCTGGCCCCACGCCCTTCGATTCATGCTAAATATCCTCTAACTCAACTTATGTCTCTAGTGATGGCACCCTAGTCTGGGCTCGAGCTGGCATCATAGATTGTGCCCTATCTCAGCCTCTACATCGACCTCTGCCCCATCCCCTAGTTGGGGCTCTAAATATAGGCGCAAGGACCTCGTCCTCACCTGTCGCCAATCTCGTCTGAACCATCTGAGAAAGAGTAAAATAACTAAAATTTAGAAGTTAATAGAATCAACGACGCACGATAAGGAATCAATCAAGATGGAAATATTTCCAAAGAATGCCCTATAGCATCCCGCAAATAGGACACATACGTCATCATACTAATCCATGAGACTCTACTAGACACTTGCTCTTGTACTAGTATGAACGGTGAATCTAAAGCTCTAATACCATGCTATCACGACTGGAAATTGGGCAATGATGGCGCCTACTAAAAGTGTCCAGTAGGAAAGCCAAAACCCAATAAACAATACTATATATGAAACTAATATAGATAAAGAAGAAGTTTGATACTAGATAAGAAAGGACTACCAACATAGATATATACATAACGGTAATAAATATACAAAATGGGCCCTGTAGAGACCAAGAAGGGCAACATAAATACATTAGAACTAAACCCCGAACCTGGTGTCACCGGTACAAGGGCATCTAAAGTACGAAAGTAACGCTATATGGAGTGCTAATGTCTACCAAAATACAAAATAAAAACAGTATGAGTAGAGGGAAAGAGATAAACCCCAGACACCAGGAGCTCACTAGGGTGGCTCGTACTAGGTGTTGCATCAGAAAATGATACAGAATTGTAGTATGAGTACCAAAACATGGTGTACTCAGTAGGCATCATAGGCCGATCGAGATCAAAAGATAATATATAATTTAAGGAATATGAAGGCTAAACAGAAACAAAAACTAACCTACAATCTCATACAACACAAGATAATGATGAAGATAATAATAATAATAATAATAGGGACAAGAATAATCACTTAAATTCAAATGTAGGAAAATGCAATGCATTATAGGATGTTATGATGCAGTATGCAGACGATGTAGTGAAAGCCCAGAATCTTACCTCCGATCCGCCCAGAATCTCATATTGGACGTACAAACTAAAAATAACATAGAAATGAACCAGAATCTTTCATCAGACTGAGCGACACAAATGGACCAGAAATATTACATCAGATCGATTAGTAATAATAACAGTCTTTCTAACTCAAGAAAACCAGTGAGAAAATAATGCAATCATTTCTAAAATCCTAAAATCATAATAATGAAGTGAAATATCTCTTTCTGAAAAATAAAAAATCCAGTAATTTCCTCAAAACAAGCCAATAACCATGAATATGCTTGTATGAATATGTGTGAAACACCTTAAATAAATACAGACATAACATTCAAGGCAAAACACCCTCCAAACAAGGCAACTAACCTACAACTCCGTCCAACCTCAAGCTATGGCCTCAAGCCCACAACTACACTATATACGGAAAGAAACACAGAAAAATAGAGCGATAAAGTAAAAATCAGTAGTAAAAGACTACTATACCACAAAAACGTCCTCAAACCTATACTAAGGATTCTAGACTATCCACACTAGAGAAATAGGAACCTAAACTAAGGATAAACAAGATATTATTATTCTACGGTCTCGAAAATGGATAATAATTCAAAAGAAGAACTTAAAGCCTTATTCTACCCTACCACCTACACTAACATTGATACAACTTATAAAATATAAAATCTAGCTGAGCTATGTCTAAAGGAGGTAAACCGTAACCCACCTTAGGGCTGAGCACAAACTATCACTCATGTGCCCTCCCCTTATGAAAAGCCTTGAATTGCAGCCATGCTATCATAAACATATTCTAGGAGTCAAAATGGGACCAACAATGCCCAAATTGATATAAAGAATTTTGGGTTGGAAATCAAGTCAAGAATCAACCCTCAAGGCCTGCTAACAAAATCATAAAATGAGCTCCACAATTATGCTCCCCATGAGGTAAGGGACACATGTCCCAAGTTTGAGCAAAAATGAAAGTATTTTCGTACCTCAAATGGTCCAAAACATCAACTTTAAAGTTAAAGAAGATCATGCAAAAAGAGACCTAAATTGGAAATGGAAGGTGGAGTTAAAGTCTTAACGCATAATAGAAAGAGAGGGAAGAAATCTACGTCAAATACATGCAAAATCAATAAATAATGGTGAATACTTCTCTCAACCGAGCTTGGAACAATGGTGGAATGTTTTCAATATTTAGAAGAAAATAGAGAGGAAGTCCTTTTGAAAGGAACCAGTGATCGTCGCTCCTGCGGAAATATCATCGTAGGTACAATGCTACTGGAGTGGAAAAAACTCCAAAGGAACAGAGGTCAATGAAAACCTCCAGCTTTGCACGGGCGGACATTAGACTATAGGCGCGATCCTGTAGTGCCGACCAAATCTCCATAGGAGTGGAGGCTGCATACATCACCAACCATCGCTGGTGCGGCAGCTTCTCTATCAACACGACTCTACTTATGTGAGCCAAGCTCTACAAAAGTGACTGCACCTGCCAACTTCACCAACTCAACAAGTCTCTGAACGGACCCTCGAGATTCATTCAATACCTCGTGAACACAAGACATACATGCTACCCAACTGGAAATGGCATTCCAAACTCAATGGAATCATTGAAATGACGACCGGGGGTCATCTTGATGAAATGTTGACCAAAGACAACACTTTTCTAGTTTTACCCAAAAGTCACCCAAGTTTCCAAAACAAATCCGGAAGCCTTGGGACCTGAACCAAAGGTCCCACCAGCCTAAAGTCCATGTTCTGGATCTAACAATACTAATGGAATTTTAATCTGAACTTTTTCACTCTGAATGTTGAGTAAAGTCAAACCTTTCAACTTTAAGAGTTCTAAAATAGGAAAACTCTTCTAAAACTCGACTAAGTGCCTTAGAAGCGTGCCACCCATCCGATTAAGTCAAACTAACCATGTATAAGTTACTAGAAGGGTCGAATTAGTCAAACTAACCATGTTAAGGCTTACAACTCTACACGTGAGAGATTACTTCAACAAAGATGCCCGATATGCATAATTGAACATAAGAAACTCAAACTTTCAATTCTTGAAGTTATGAAAAAAGATCTTTAGCATTCAAGAGGTTGAGTTTCAAACCATTTTCTCCCACTACCAAATCAGATTACTAGTAAGCCTCAAAAAGATGTCGAGACTATCCAATGCATAATACTACACAAGGAAAACAAAAACATGACTATCAATCAAAACAAATTTCATCAAATGCATACTCGTAAAGGGGTGAGACAGATTTAAAGAGGAAGTGAGTTATTTAAAGAATCATACTCCGTCTCATAGTCTTATTCTTTGAGAATAACCACAAAGTTACTTCAATACTACAGCTCAGAAACCTTGTATGGCATAGAAAACCATAAAAAGTCTTAGAACCTGACTTAAAACAGTTCCATCTATCAACCTGGAGGACTATTTTGGTCACCAAAGAGATAGAAAAAACATACCTCAAACAAAGCAAAGATCATGGGCTAACAAAGAGCATCTAGGTAAGAATCGACAGAGAATTAACACATCACAAGCAATCTTATTAAATATGAGTTCAATAGGGGCTTCACATGTCCCTCTCATGTCACATAAACAAATATACCAATCACATACTCCTAAACAAACATCAAGAGAGAAAAACGGAGAGTGTCGAGTCATAGGAGCACCTAGTAGAGTACAAACCAATTGGTTCAAACCCTCTCCCTGAGCTCAACCATTCCTCAACACTCAACCCATCACTCTTCTTAATCAATCATCCCAAAACAATGTTCAATCCTTAATTCGACAACAAAACTCAACACATCAAGATCACAACAACAAGTTAATTGCAATAAGAACAAGAAAAAGTAAAGTGGAAAAAAAGGATACTTTACCTTTTCCAACGCAGGAACCAAGACGATGAGTTAAATTTTTGGGATCACTTTGACTTTGCAATGAACCTCTGATTTTAATGGCAAGAGAAAAGGACCCTCCAGAATACCATTAAATTTCAGAGAAAAGAGCTTATAAAAGCTTTCAGACTCTACAAAAACCTCTACGAATTTCTTACTAAAAATTCCAAAAATCGACCTAAAATTCCAATTTTTTGACCTCTAGTTTCTGGACAAAATTTGACCCTTAACAGTGGAGAAGGCTTGGGGTATTTATAGGGGAATTCAGGGCTTGATTGAGGGGGAAAATGCTGATGGATAAATTAGAGAAATTACTTGAAATATTTTTAATTCAAATACTGATCCTTGCTGACCATGAATTTGAGGCCACGTCTGTACCTCTTGGTACAAATTCAGACGAAATAGGTGAGTTTTCACCAAGATTTATGGATTCTAACATTATAATTCATTGAGGTGTAATCTTCTAGAAGATTGGAGTGAATACGCGGTGTACGCCTGACGGAATCCAAGGGTTTTGGATGGAATTTTGATAGGGTTTGATGAATTTTTTCATCGTTTGAGGATGTTTCAGGCGTCGTTTGTTGATCTGTTAATGGAGCTGTTTGAGTTCCTAGGTTGATAGTTGTTGTTCTCTATTAGAGAAGAGATGGGGAGAGATAAGAGAAAAAAGGAGTAAGGGGGGAGCGCGTCATAATTATTCTGTGCGTCCTTTCTGTGGGAATTAAGGAGTGCATGTGAGGTGTAAGGAGTATATATGAGTGTGTATATATCTACTGATGAGAAATATAGGGAGTGGGCTGGGTCAGTGAGTATTTAGGCCAGGTTTTGGGACTGAATTTGGAGGCTTAATGAGTCCAACTTAGAGGTTCAAATGATATAGCCTAATTAATTTAAGAAGTGATAAAATTGGTAAATCGAATTAAAATGGACTAGGTTTTAAGTAAATTAAATGAGCTTCTAATTCCAACGATTTAAAATAATTATTTCATGTACAACATAATTATTTTATTTAAAATTAAAAGACTAATTATTTGTTTAGTCTGTAATTGTAAATCAATTTTGAGGGAAAATAAGGATTTTTTTAATTCAAGCACTATTTTCACCTAAAACTGGTCTTTGGAATATTTTCTTAAATAAAAATTATATAATTTTATATACTTAGATACAATAAATATATATATATATAACAAAGTCAACCCAAAATTTATTTTGAAAGTACCTTAATTTCATAAAACAATTATTTAATAATAAAGAAGCTCAAAATTAATTCAGGTCGTACAGGACAATAATTGGGTGTCAACAACTATTGTGTATGGAATGACCCAATTCGGAAGATGTCATACCCCTGAGGAATTAGCCAATGAGTCATACTATAGGGACCATCAAAAGAGGTTAATCACCAAGGGCAAAGCCGAAGAATTTAGGAAAAGAATGCAGTCAAAAGAGTATTAAATTGTGGAACATTAGGAGAAGACTTCGGCTCAAATTTTAGTATGGGGATTGATCGTGAGTTTGAAATATCACAGGCAAGCCTTGTTGAAGGTTCTTTATGAAGCTTACGTGCCCGCAGGTACAAGAAGTGAGAGCTTGGATGCCATGGTAAGCAGGGTTATGAGAGGCCACCGGATTTGCTTTAGTAAAGTGGACTTGTGTTTCGAGGAAATAATGCATAATAAAGCTCTGCATGTCAAGATAGGATTGTTAATAGAGTCCTTATAGATGAAGGTTTGAGCCTGAACATTTGCACGTTATCTACGCTTACTTAGTTGGACTATGATACAAGGATAATTTTCCATAGCAGAATCAATGTAAGAGCTTTTGATGGAGGTTAGAGAGACACCATTGGAGGGGTCAACCTTTACATCCAGTCAGGTCGTGCAGAGTTCCAGCCCAAATTCCACGTAATGGATATCATAACAAGCTATAATTTACTCCTTGGGAGGCCATGGATCCATAAAGACGGAGCTAACCCCTCGACTATGCACTAGATGTTGAAATTTGTGTGGGAGTGCCACAAGGTGGTCATTCATGGTGAAGGAAGCCATTTAATCCATCCAAAAATTCGTGTCCTTGTGATAGAAGATATCTCACGAGGGAGTGATTTATACGCCGTGGAGATTGTGAATGTCACTAAAGAAGATGTGACTCCACAGATGTTGATGCCTCCAATCTACAAGATGCTTTCCACTACTATGTTGAGAAGTAGTTTTAAGCCAGGGTTTGGCCTAGGGAAAACTCTAACGACATCATCAAACTGATCATGATTCCAGAGAAGGTCTTCTAATATTGTCTGGGATACATGCCAACCAAGGAGGACGAAGACAAAACTACAAAGAAGAAGGTAGATTCATGTCACGGCCCAACTACTTGGATCATGCGGGCACCTACTCTAATCTACCTAGATAGGAGAACCCTTACCACCCATTAAAAACATGTATGCGGAAGTAAATAATAAACCATAAGAATTGCCTTTAATTATTAAATCCAGTTACAAAATATTTGAATACAATGAAACCTTTTAAAATACAACAGAAACCCTTCCCAAGGAACTAGTCTAAAAAGGTACAAGAGCTGCTAAGAGGGAGTACAAAATCAAGACACAACTTCTATTGTAGGAGCAAATAACAGAAGCTATTGGAGATCTTTACTGCGTCATGCCTGAAACATCTACTGAATCCTGCAACCAGACTATACCCAAAAAAGGTATAGCAAGAGTACTATCAATACAAAAAATATGTACTGGTAGGTATCATCAGCCGATCAGGGTTAGATTACGTAAACACAATAGAGAAATCATAGAAAGAAAGCATGACAACTTATATAACATTTAATCCATATCACTTCCATCCACTTATGCTGTCTTTATCCCTCATATTACCTATGAGTATTTTCATCCTTATCCTCATCAACTAACAACCGATAATTCAGTCAAATCTAATCAATATTGACAATAAACCAAGTCAAGACCCTGACTACCAATCATTAACCAGGTCAACAACTATGACTCTATAACAATAACTTACCCTTATATCAAATCCAAGAGTAAGTATATATATATATATATATATATATATATATATGCCATTCTTCTACATCCCTAGCCTAGACCACTCAAGGATCCCCAATATATGTCAAGTAACCAGACCACACAAAAATCCCATAACAACAGCTATAATATAACCCGATCCACTCATAGAACCAATATAAACAACAACAATAATAATTATCATAAACTCGATTGACTCATGGAAATGTCAAACTTATCAATATCTTGTACATACATGTTAACGGTCTTATGATCGCCCACTAGTCATGACATGCAGGGGACAAACTCTTGTACATGTACTGTACTGGCATGGTACCGAAGCCAACCAATAAATCATAGAAATTATACCAGCGTAGTACCTCAGCCAACCAATGATCCATAGAAACTATATTGTCATGGTACCCGAGCCAAACAATGAATCATAGAAACTGTACAGGCATGGTACCCAAGCCAACCAATCCCGTGAAGATATCTAAGTACCGGTACATCCCATGATAACAACAGATATCACAACCACAATGAGAATAAGCAATCATACTTGTACAGTCAACAAGCCTTTAATATAACCTCATTATATGTGATTAACACTTAGGATATCATTTAACAATTACCTTCCTTAAGTATGCCTTGCAACAATATACAACCACTCGACCACTTGGTCAACTCGAGTTAATTATTTTATGTAAACAACAATCATGCATTAACACACCAAATCACAAGTAGACATGGTTCATTGTTTTGTCCATTATAGCATGTCCAAAGACTAACCCCTAGCTTATTCAAGTAAACAAAATAAGCTATAGTCATCAATTTCAAATATTCATTTTAGGAGTGCCCATTCAACCCAATGGAGTCTGAACTCTTGTTCCACATGCATAAATTCATTCACTAATCCTATCCTCTTTTATTTATACCAAGATCGAGAATTTTGCTATTATCTAGCAACCTTTACATTCAAGTCATTACTAGTTTAAAGCCCCTACTCTATTCGCCAATCATTCAACTCTATTCAACTTATAATCTAGTTGAAGTCATACACCCTTATATCTTTTACTTTCTAACCCTTAGTCTAACTTGACTTTAGGCTAATAAATTACGTGACCATCTCCTCATACCATAATCAGTTCTCATCACTAACCTTAAGCAAGATTATCCCATATTCCAAATACACATAATACCAAGTTCACCCTTTTTATGGTAATTAGGTTGAAACACTAGATTATAAGCTCACACAATCTCCTTAGCATCTATATTCACATAATCCACACAATCCACACTACAATCCACCATGAAGTCATACAAATATAAAACAGCCATCAAGGATTCATACATTAACATATCAATACATAATTAGTTCCTTATTACATTAATCACATATTTTGTCCATCCAAACTTCGTGGTTGTGGGCCTAATGCATAATTTCTCCCGTAAAATCTATATTATGAGTTTGATTTCTAACCACAATGTACTACTCATAAACCAGTACCTACTTGGGCGCCAAGCTACTGCAACAAGTAAGTTTAGCCACTTATGATCTTCCTTCTTCTTCATATTTCTGAAGGCAAAAGCATCTAATAACAACAATTATAAGAATAATTAATAAATTACTCTTCAAACAAATACATTGAAAATTCAAACCCACTAGTTCTACCCTTCAATCTACTCAAAACTCTATGTTTTGGAATGGTTAGATCAAGTTTTAGTCCCAAGGACATAATGTATCAACACTAACTCAAATTCAAGGGATTTTCAACCTATTAATTCTCTTTACACCAGAAAATTTCACCTAGGTTAACTTTCTATACCCCACCATGATCAATCTAATGTTATTCTAAGGATTTTAGAATCAAACAAGTGTTAGATTGATGGAAGGGCTTACCTTGAAGGAGAAAATCAATGGAAAACTGAAGAAATCGCCCCTCCATTGCCCTAGCCTGAACTTGAATGAGTTTGGAGAGTAAAATAATGTTTTAAATCTAAAAGTTGCATTTAACTGCGCGTAGCCGCTGTAGTGACCCTGCTATAGTGACCTAATCCTGCTATAGTGGCCTAAGGTTTTCATCATGGATAGTCGTCAGTAAAATGATCATAACTTTTTACTCCTGAAGCGGATTAATGAACGGTTGGTGAAGTTGGAAAGAAGACTCAAAGATCTTTAATTTGGTGGGTATTGGCCCCTATAACTCCTTATATTCTAGGAGGAGTGCTAGTTCAAATTTGACTTTAGTTTAAACTTAGCCTAGAACTAAATCTGTAAGGACAATTTCAACTTAACTTTGTGCTATGGGCATTGTATGACCTTAATTCATAACTAATGTACTCACATACCAAGGAATTTATTCTAACACCTGTGACAAATGAGATTCGTATACCTTTACCACAAATAGTTTCAGTAACAACATAATAGGTCATTACAATTTAGAGCTGTCAAAGCCATTACCTCACCTCTATCGGTCTTTCCCATTATGTGATAAGCCTACAAGCGATGGTCTTAGAGATGGAATAGAGAGCATGTTTGAAGAATGCAATATTATATTGGAAGAACTCCTTGAAGTATTAGGAATCTGAACACCAAACAAGGGGAGCAGTTGCAGAATTGGAACTCCACTCCACTCGTGACTCCCCGATTGTCTTAGTAGAAAGGATAAATATAATTTTTTTATAAATCAGTGATGGTGTGGATGATACCCGAGGCCCACCCTTTGTATTTATTTCCCTCAGTACTATTTTTACTGCTTTCCAAAAGGCATAGACCCGTACTCGTGAGGGACATAGTCAATGTTTGTGAATATTTCCAAAATTCAATGAAAAGCCTTCCCTATTTCAAAATATTTACTGTTTATTTTATCTAACACAGTTTGTTTCTAATTTCGGTAATTATAATTTAAAATTTACCAATATTATGTCATCTCAAGAGCTAAATGAATAAACAAGATAGATGATGATGAATGTAAAGAGTATGATAAAGATTTTAAAAATTGAGAGAAGTCATACCTAGAAGAGATTTAGATGGTTAATCTTGGAAATGATGGCCAAGTTAAAGAAACAACAATCGATGTTATTATAACCCAACCCGTCATGAGTGGCACCCACCCAACCCCCAGATGAGTGAACCAATAGAGTTCAACCCTTTGCCCAGACTAAAAGCCTAAAACCATTAACAGAAAATAAACTAGCAATCAAAGTAAGCAAAAACTATAGCGTAATCATTAACCTGCAAAAAATTCCACCTAGGAACTGAAAGTCATTGTACCAAACATCAGTACCAATATCTAGAATACGGGGATGCAACCCCAAAAGAAAATACGAAGTAGTTTTAAGTCCGAAACAAGTGGACTGAAACTCTAAAGATAACCCAAGGTAGCTCGAATCAAGCAGCTCACCCTTACAAGTCAGAAGCCGTCGGCACTAAAGGTGAGGTTGTGTCTCAGCCGCCGAAAGATTTCCTGTACTCAACAAAAGACAAGCAAGTGCAGTATCAGTACACCACCACGGTGTACTGGTAGGATCACCAACTAATTTCCAGATAAACAATGTATAACAGTATAACAATATCAAGTATAAGGTATGGGAAACATGCATAAATAGCCACAGACACACTTAGACTACAAGTCTCTACTCAGCCTGCTCCCGCATGAATCCACCACCTAACTCTAAGCCACAACTGTATTTCATTAACTACACCTTTCCATCTAGCCTGGACCCATCCTGGGATCCCCTTCTAGACTACATACGTGTACCTTGAATCAACCCGGCCTAAACCAAGACCAACACAAATGTCAATGAACAACCCGGCCTAAACCAAGACCAACACAACAGTTAACCAGAATTTCCCTGGCCTCTCAAGGACCATCAAACTAATAACATATTTTAATAAGCCACCCGGTCCACTCACGGAACCAATATCAATCAATGCAACACCATAATAACAATGCAATGATGCAACAAAAGTAAACCCGTACCAGGCGTGGTACCTTTGCCAACGAAGTGTTATAACAATACCAGGTGTGGTACCCATGCCAACCATTTGTTATACCCGTACTAGGCGTGGTACCCGAGCCAACCGAATATCAATAATCCACAGTCAAATGCATGAGCAAACAACTTGTAAACGAATAAGCAAATACTGTTCAAATCACAGACTGTAAGGCAGAAAACTTAAACATTCTATACAACTTTCCTAAGAAATGTAATTCATACAATCACTTAGTTATGAGTACAAAATATACAACATTCACAGGAATTCGTAAGCCATCACCTACCTCAAATGATCCAAGCTCTATTCGACCCGAGATTTCCATTGTTCTGGATTTCTCTCTCGTTCTTGGTCTAAAAACAACACACATTACATACAATTAACACACAAGGACTGCACATTACTTGGATTATACCAAATCCCCAAACCCCAGGCCACCCATGATCATCCCACCCTTTTCTCGGGATTTTCCACCATTAATTCTCCTAGTTCTATCATTTTTATGGATAAAAACAGAGAATTTGACAATTTATGATCATTTTAGCATACTTTTATCAACACCCAAGAACGTACATGCTTGGAACCCCCTTCCTTCCTCGAATTCCACCATTCCTAGGTTATGTCAACCTTTTCCCAAATTCTCTCCTAGAAATTATACCGCATAGGAAACGTAATACAAAGATTGGGGAACAAAAACCTTACCTTAAGGAAGAATTTGGATGGAAAAAGGAAGAAAAACGCCTGGAATTGCCTAGCCCTTCTCCCAAAATGAAATTGTGAAAAGATTAATATTTTGGGAGTTGTTTCTGCATTAAAATCCTGTTGGCCCGCTATAGCAGTCCCCGCTCTACTATAGCAGTCCCGCTATAGCAGATGACTACCGCTACGGCGGTCTTAAGCGGTGTTGATCGCCCTTGACCACCGCTATAGTGGTAATTTCCACCGCTATAGCGGTGGCCGCTATCGCGCACAGTTGCGCCTGTCACAGATATAATATCCAAAAATCTCCTAATTTTGGCCATTTTACAACACACTTGCTTTCTTCGATGACCCAAAATAACCTCTTCATGTCGAACGCGATTCCGGGAGTTGTACTTACCCAAATTTGATTTCGGAAAGTCCCCCGGACTTCTTTATGTCTTGGCTATGTGGAAAACAATAGCTCAACACAACACACAAAGACCAATCCTTACCCATATTTCCCTAGACTCTACCTCACTCCAAAACCGACCGAGGCTAGCCTAGCCCAGAATTTCAAACTCCCAAACTTGGAGTTTTCTAACTCTAAAACTTGGCATGATTGGACTACCCATAACGATGGACCTGGTCGTTACAACAGATACCAGTTTACCCATCGATCATCCCTGAATGATCAAACCCAAAATTATGGAAATAAAAGGAAGGAAGTGTAGTACCTGAATCCTTATATAGTTGAGGGTATTTGTCCCGCATGTCCATCTCAGTTTCTCAAGCGGCTTCCTCAATCGGATGATGCTTCCACTGAACCTTCACCATATCAATCACCTTTGTCCTCAACCTTCAGAAATCTTGAGAAAGAATCAAAACTAGTTCCTCCTCATAACAAAGATCCTTATTGAAAAGTACTGATGAGTCGTGGCTTTGCGGCGCTTTTGACGCTTAAAACATGGAATTTGAGCATCCCCTTTAGTGATTTTTAGTAAGATTTGATGTGTTTTGGAGTCTTGCACCGGAAAACAAGTTTCGGAGATAGTGTGCAGAAAAAGACTTATAATTGGGCAGACACTGACTTCCACGACTCATAACCACGAGTTGTCAATCATTCCACGAGTCATGGGAGTCAGTCGTGGAGACATTACTGAAGCATGAGTTATGGCTTGAGTTCTATGAAGGGATTCCATGAATCGTGGATAGGTCCACGAGTCGTGAACCTTGGTCGTGAAAAAAGATCAAAAGAGGAACAAAATAGCCTGTGTTCTACGGATGGTTCCCATGAGTCGTGATCTTGTTCACAAGTCGTGATCCATGCTCGTGGAACCTGATCAGAGAAGGGGCAAAGAGTCTGAGTCCTACGTCCCAACTCCACGAGTCGTGATCCATCCTATGAGTCGTAGACTGCTGTCGTGGAAAGGAACCCACAGAAGAACAAAGTTGCCTGAGTTCCACGAGTACTGTCTATGAGCCGTAGAAGCTCCCATGAATCATGGAATGGTCTCGTGAAAGCTGCCGACTCTAGTTTCCCAGTTGTATTAGGAAAGGATTTATTTTTGTCTATAAATACTTTCCCATAGGTTTTTATTTACGGTTGTTACACGGTATTTTTGATGGACTTTTCGGATAGTTGTAAATTTATTTTGGTGTTGAATTCAAAGTTTAGTTCTTGGCAATTCAAAGTGTTCTTGAGAATATTCTTTATTCTTCTTTGTAAGTATCTCTTGATGATTGCTCAAATAAACATTGATTGCATGCTTATGAACATGAGTAGCTAAATCCACAACTAGGGTTGTGGGAACCATGAAGGATTAACGAAGAGGCAAAGTACTTAGGTAATCTAGGAAGGTGTTTATTGCATGTATTGTTCTTTCCTTCGCTTTGATTGCTTTTTAACGGTGTACAATGTTAGAACTCGCCTTATCCTTACTTGTAGGACCAAGGAGGTAACGGATGGTAAAAGGGTTGTAAACAACGAGATTCAAGGCTATCAACTCTCGTCTAATAGCTTGACCTTGTCCGGAAATAGCTAATCTGGGATCAAGGGTAAGGGTTAGTAAAGCAACACCCTTGGCCGGACCAAAGCGTGTGGTGAAATTCACCTAGTTGCCGTACTAAGGAATTAGGTGAACCTAACTTACCGATTCTCCATGCTAAGCACTAAACTAGTTAACCAAGTACAAAAGCCTTACTAAGTTATGATCTCATGAGGAACACGACCCTAGTCACTTCTCTTATTGATAGCAACTGTTGAAATTAATCTCTGTTACTTGTACTAATTCACATTACGATCTTTACTTGTTACTTTAAAAAAAAACCTTTAGCGGTATATAAATGACTAAAAGACTGAGTAAACACTAATCGACCATAATCCTACCATATTCCCAGTGGGATCGACCCCAACCTTTAGTTGGGTTCTATATTTGAACAGCGACCGCTTGCGCTTCTTTTAGAGGTATAATTTGGGTGCATCAAATTTTGGCGCCGTTGCCAGGGAATACGGCTTAGGACTAAGAGAGATTGTGTTTATTTCACTTATAGTCCTTATTTTCTGATTTTACTTTTTCTGTTGTTTTTGTTTTGATCACAGGTTGCACACTTGTGCATGCCAAGCACAAGGAGTCAAGGCAACCCCTAATCTCTTACGATCCGGAGCTTTCCAGAACACTGAGAAACATGGCTAAGGATGGAGAGCACAAAACTCCAGAGCAGATTACAGCTCAGTTAATTGCTGAAACTAACCAACAGAAAAAGGATGAAGCAGCACGCCAGAAGGAAGGCGAAGATGCCTTTGCTGCCGAAGATGAGATAATTGCACAAGATCTTGCAGCTAGAAATGCTGCAGCTGAGTGAGCAAGACATGGAAGGCAGCAAACGGTCCGGGACGAGGCAGTACCTTGTCGCGCCCCATATAATAGGTGTCGACAAATGCAGCAGCAAAGGCAGGCTCCTCTATATTATGATGTAGATGATTATGATGAGGAGGAATATGGCTCCACTGGGCCCATAGTGCTACCACCATTGGCTAACGGGACAAAGTTTGATATTACTAGTGCCATGATTCAACTGTTGACCATGAAAGGACTCTATTCAGGAAAGCCCACTGAAGATGCAATTCTATATGTGAATAACTTTGTAAGCATCAGCAAATCGTATAACATGCCAGGAGTGGGTCAAGAGGCTATCAGACTGAGGTTGTTCCCATTTTCATTGACTGATGAGGCAACTGCATGGCTCTCAGAACTGCCTGATAGTTCCATATACTCATGGTATGAGCTAAAGACTCAATTTTTTGGAGCAGTTCTTTCTTCCATCAAGGATGTTGCAGCTGAAGCAGGAGATATATAATTTCAGGCAACTACCTAAAGAAGCTCTATATGAGGCATGGCTGAGGTTTAAGAAGAAGATGAAGCAAGTTCCGAGACACGAAATCCCTCCCAGGCATCTAATGGAGATATTCTATAAGGCCCTAAATGCAAACACTAAAGCTGTAGCTGGTACTGTGACTGGAGGTGCATTCATGGAAATCACATACCCTGAAGCTGCAGAGAGTTTTGATAGGGTCGCAAATACAAATCGAGCATGGCATATGAGAGATGCGGAAACGTCAGTAGGTACTTATGCAGTTGGCAAGTCTGTGGATCCTAATGAGATAGAAGATATTAAGCAGACACATGCTGAGATAAACACGACACTTGGGTTGCTGGCAAAGAAATTCCTGGCTGAGGGAGTAGAAAAAGTTAAAGCGGTAGGTTCTCAAAGCAAAGCACCAAGGTCAGGTGGGTACTCATCTGAAGAAGAAATTGGTTATCTGAATGATCAAGGGGCGGGTTTCCGGGCCTCTGGCCAAGGAATTCAAGGTCGGAATAGAGATAGGGATAACTACTACAATAGGTCCAGTTACAGAGATAGAGCAGATGGTGACTGGCAGAAGGATAGGTACAAGAACGAAAGAAGTAATCTCTATGTTCTGCCTGCAGCTCACGAAGAGCAGGCTGGACAAACCACCATGAGAGATCTGATCAATAAAGTGTTCCAAAAGGTTGACTCCACGGATGCGAGTATGAAGGAGATAAAAGTTACACTCTCAAGTATTAATCAGAAAATAGAGTCCCATGCTGTCTCCAGCAAACAACTTAACGCACAGATGCATCAGTTGTCAACCAACCAGAATCCACGCCAAAAAGGTACCCTCCCAAGTGACACAGTTCATAATACGAAAAATAATTAACATGTTATAGCGGTGACCACTCAGAGCGGAAAGCAGACTGTTGATCCTCCTATGCCTATTGTTATTGATAAGCCAGCCGAAGCTGAAAAGGATGATGCCAAAATTGTAGCCGGGTCTGAGGATAAAGATAGTGGTGAAAGGTCGTCTGAAAAGCAGCCTTCTGAAAAGAAGGAGAAAAGCAAAGAAGTTGCACCAATCCTGAAACCCATGCCACTACCTCCTCCTCCTTACCCCCTGAGGTTGAAGAAAAAGATCGAGGATGGAAAATTTCACAAGTTCATCTCCATGCTGAAGCAGTTGTCAGTCAATATTCCTTTGGTCGAAGCATTGGAACAGATGCATGGTTATGCAAAATTTATGAAGGATCTGGTGACGAGGAAGAGAACGATCAGTTTTGAGCCAGAAAATAATTTGCACCACTGCAGTGCAATAGCATCCCGTTCTATGGTACAGAAGAAGGAAGATCCTGGAGCCTTCACCATCCCGTGCACTATTGGAGCATTCTATTTCACCAAAGCTTTGTATGATCTGGGTGCTAGTATAAATCTGATGCCGCTTGCAGTCTACAATCAGTTGGGATATGGATCTCCCTCTCCAACTATGATGCGGCTACTTATGGCTGACTGGACGGTGAAGAGGCCTGTGGGGATTCTGTATGACGTGTTGGTAAAGGTTGACACTTTTATCTTTCCCACAGATTTTGTTATCCTAGATTGCGAGGTTGACTTTGAGGTGCCCATTATCTTAGGACGACCATTCTTGGCTACTGGGCGTGCTTTGGTTAACTTAGAAATGGGTCGGATAAAATTCTGGCTAAACGATGAAGAGGTGACCTTCAATGTGTGCTAGTCGATGAAGCACCATAATGATATGAGAGTGGTGTCAGTGATTGATGTAGTTGATGAGGACTAGATGATCGTACCTATTGAGGAGTGACTTGGTGTATAAGCCCTTGCAGCAGTCATCATGAAATTTGAGGGTAACGACATTGATGAATATGACGAGATGGTTGCAGCACTTACAGGTTTGGGATCTTACACTTATGCACCAAGGAAGTTGGATTCACCGGCTCATCCATCTATTGAGGAGCCGCCAGTCTTGGAGCTCAAAGCACTGCCAGCTCATCTTCAATATTTATTTTTGGGAGATAATGAGACTTTTCCAGTAATCATTGCTGCAGATTTGGGTGAAGCACAGGTTGAGGCTCTGGTTGCAGTATTGAGGAAGTTTAGGAGAGCTATTGGGTGGACCATCGCAGACATTATTGGGATTCTGCCTGGAATCTGTACTCATAAAATCCAGCTTGAGCCTAATTTTGTTCCATCTATTGAGCATCAACGTAAGTTAAATCAGCCTATGCAAGAAGTCGTCAAGAAGGAGATCATAAAGTGGTTGGATGCAGGTGTGGTTTACCCAATTTTTGACAGAAAGTAGGTGAGCCTGGTTCAGTGTATACCAAAGAAAGGAGGGGTTACTATGGTTCCTAATGCTAAAAATTAGCTGATTCCGATGAGGCCACTGACAGGCTGGCGCATATGCATGGATTACAGAAAGTTGAATGCGTGGACTAAGAAAGACCATTTTCCAAAACCATTCATGGATCAGATGCTAGACCGTCTTACAGGTAGAGGTTGGTACTATTTTCTTGATGGTTATTCGAGGTATAATCAGATCTCTATTTCCCCCAAAGAACAAGAGAAAACCACATTCACATGCCCATATGGGACGTTCACCTTTAAGAGGATGTCGTTTTGTCTTTGCAATGCACCAGCAACCTTTCAGCGATGTATGATGTCCATCTTTTTTTATATGGTGGAGGACACGATAGAGGTATTTATGGATGACTTTTCTGTGGTGGGTGACTCTTTTGAAGATTGTTTAGATCATATGGGTTGTGTGTTAAAATGGCGTGAAGAGTGTAACCTAGTGCTGATTTGGGAGAAGTGCCACTTCATGGTCAAAGAAGGCATCGTACTTGGTCACCAAATTTCAAAGAAGGGCATAGAAGTTGATAGAGCAAAGATTGAGGTGATTGAAAAATTGCCCCCACCAGTTTCTGTCAAAGGTATCCGGAGTTTCTTGGGTTATGTAGGTTTCTATCGGAGGTTTATCAAGGACTTCTCCAAAATAGCAAATCCATTTTGCAAGTTGTTGGAGAAAGAGGTAAAATTTGTATTTGACGATGCTTGTCTCAAGGAATTCGAGTGCCTCAAAGAGAAGTTGGTTACAACTCCTATCATAATTGCTCCTGATTGGTCGCAACCATTTGAGGTTATGTGTGATGCTAGTGAGGTGGATATAGGAGCAGTCCTAGGCCAAAGGCGCGAGAAGATTCTTCATCCTATTTACTACGCTAGCAAGGAACTTAACCTGGCTCAGAAGAACTATACAGTGACTGAATAGGAACTCCTTGTTGTGGTCTTTGCCTTCGAGAAATTCAGATCTTATTTGCTTGGCACCAAGGTGTTGGTGCATACTGACCATTCAGCTCTTCGTTATCTCATAGCGAAGAAGGAGGCAAAACCAAGGTTGATTAGATGGGTGTTGCTGCTATAAGAGTTTGAATTCGAGGTTAAAGACCAAAGGGTGCAGAAAATCAGGTGGCAGACCATTTATCTAGGTTGGAGGAATAAGCTATGCTGAAAATGAATGATGAGCTCGAGATTGATGATTGGTTTCCTGACAAACAGGTGTTGGCTGCTTCTCAGAACTTGATCCCATAGTTCGTGGACATTGCCAACTATTTGGAAAGTGATTTAGTGCCTGATGATATGTCCGTTCACAAAGGAGAAAGTTCATGTCTGACGTGAAGAAATACTTTTGGGAAGAGCCGTTCTTATTTTTTGTCTGTGCTGATACCATGATACAGAGATGTGTGACGGAAGCTGAGATGATGGAGATATTGGAAGCATTCCATTCAACCCCTATTGGAGGTCATCATAGTGGTATCCGGACGGCCCATAAGATTTTACAGTGCGGCTATTATTGGACGACTATTCATAAAGATGCCCATGAGTTTGCAAAGGCTTGTAGCAGGTGTCAGAGGGAAGGAGGCATATCAAGGAGGCATAAGCATCTTATGAATCCCATCCTTGTGATTGAGCTATTTGATGTGTGGGGCATTGACTTCATGGGGCCATTTATGCTATCTGACGAGAATCGGTATATATTGGTAGTTGTTGACTATGTGTCTAAGTGGGTGGAAGCGGTTGCGCTTCCAAGCAATGAGGGTAAATGTGTCACAGAGTTCTTGAAAAAAAACATTTTCTCCAGATTCGGTATGCCAAGGGCCATTATTAGCGATGGAGGCTCTCACTTCTGCAACAAGTTGTTTCGTGCCTTGCTTGAGAAATATGGAGTGAAACACAGAGTTGCAACCCCTTATCATCCGCAGACTAGTGGGCAAGTGGAGGTCTCCAATATAAAAATCAAGTCAATCCCGTCCAAGACCGTTAATGCAAATTGAAACGATTGGTCGCGGAAGCTTGAAGATGCATTGTGGGCGTACCGGACTGCGTACAAGACTCCAATAGGCATGTCTCCATACCAGCTTGTGTTTGGTAAGGCATTCCACCTTTCGGTTGAACTAGAGCACAAGACCATGTGGGCCTTAAAGAATCTGAACTTAGAGTGGGGTACAACATCATTGCAAAGGCTAGGGAAGCTGAATGAGTTGGATGAGTTCTGACTGAATGCATATGAAAATTCAGCTCTGTACAAGGAGAGAATGAAGTTGTACCATGATCGGAAGATAGAGAAGAGAGATTTTCAGCCATGTGACTTGGTCCTGTTTTTCAACTCTAAACTTCGCTTGTTTCCTGGAAAGTTGAAGTCCAAGTGGATTGGACCCTTCAAGGTGGTGCAAGTTTTCCATCATGGAGCTATTGAACTTGAAAACCTTGAAGGGAAAAGGTTCAAAGCAAATGGGCAGCGGATCAAAGCATATTTCGGCACAACCGAGGAAGTCAAGACAATTGAAGCTTGGAGGATAGATGAGTTCGTTCCAACCAAGGAGCTTGATGAAGTTTGAGTAATCAAGAAACTTGCGTCGTGCCGTGATGTTAAATCAGGCTCTACATGGGAGGAAACCTATGATGTTGTAATTTGGCTCTGATTTACTTTATGTTAGTTATAGTGTAAAGACTATAGAGTGTTTTGGTGAAGTATGAGTAGCCAAAACACTTGCGTCATGCCGCGACGTTAAATCAGGCGCTGCTCTGGAGGCAACCCAAGGCTAAGCGTCTGCTATATGTGCAAAAATAGGTGGAGTAAAAGTGCAGGAGAAAATCAAACTCGGAAAATAGGTAAGTCAGGGTCCACGAGTATGGTTCACGGATCGTGGACCATTCCACGAGTCGTTGAACCAACTCGTGGAACTCAGGTGATTATGGCCAAGTGCAGAACAGCTTCCACGAACTGGCTCCACGAGTCGTGAACACAATCACGAATCATGATTGGCAATCGTGGAAATTAGAGGAAACTTGGGTGGTAGGACATGCTCCACGAGACCCTTCTATGAGTCATGGTTTGTTCCACAATTCGTGAACAGGACTTGTGGTGTTCACCCGCTTCACCCGACCCGACCTGCGACCTGAATCATTTAAAACATCCAAAAATTAAATGTTTCCCCCATTATCTTCAACCAAACTGACATCAAATCCCTCCTATTTCCATTCCAACAGCAAATCTGCCACTCAAATCCCGGAAATTCCACGAAATCACTCCCAACGTCTTTCCCCCACAAGCCGTACTACTGTTTCTTCACCAAGCGGGTTTGTGAACATAGGCGGTCGTAGGTCGAGGTTGCTGCTCTTAATCGTCATCAACTACTCCCATTCTTCCCAAATTTCAAAGGTATGAAACTAGTTCTAAACCTTTCTTGAGATTTTGGAGAAAACAACTTGACCTAGGGTATGAAATTAGGTGATTTACTTGTTTAAACACCCTAAGGTATGACAGTTGTGGAATAAGTAAGTTAAATATGGTTGAAATTATGCATGAAAGTGTGAGAAAAAAAATCACAAAAAAGATGCACCAGTTGGTTTTCCGCTGAACAGTGGTCACGAGTGCTTTTTACGGCTAGTGGTTCATTCCACAAGATGTAGAAAGGATCTGTAGACAATACACAGGAAATCTATTCTCAGGTATGATTCCTACAAGGGTCGTCCACGAGTTGTGATTGTTTCCACGAGTCATGGATGGCACTCGTGTTTATCAGACCTGCAATATAAAATAAAGGTCAGATTTCCACGAGGGGCATCTACGAGTCGTGGTTTCATTCATGAGTCGTGGATGCAACTCATGGAACTCATACCTGCAATCAATCTCTGCTACCCAGAAACCACGAGAGGTTTTCATGAGTCATGATTATTTTCACGATTCGTGTACCTGACTCGTGGAACCCAAGTTCAGTAAATTTCAAGATTTTTTTTCTTGGTTTGGTTGTACTGATGTTGCCCTCTGCAAGTACTATGAGATCGAAGAACACAAAAGCATTCAAGGTGGCGGCTAATCAATTCCAATCTAGACTCCATGACGAACCGGACGAGTCTACCATACATGAACCTGAGTCAAGCGGGTCGAAAGAAATATATGAGATCCAGCCTGACCCGGATGTAGAGCGACGGACCATGAGATGTGGGTCCCAAACACAGGCAACTGAGGAGGCTGCACTTCAGCTAGCCATCACCACCATACCACAAACAACGACCACTCCTCCCCAGTATGAAGAGGGAGAGAGTTCGTCCGAAGAGGGTGATGGCAGCCAGGAGAGCAACACAGGGGCCGGTACTGACGATAAAAATGCATCTGATGATGGTGAGTCAGCATCCGGTGATAAGATCTCTTCTAACCTGGTTGTCCTTGCAGCTGCACGATTGACACAGGCAGAGGATGATAGAGCACAGAGACCGGAAGCACATGCTAATCAGAGATGGTGTTTTTCGGAGATGCAGGCCATATACATACAGGGAATTTCTCAGTCCGACAAGGGCCTCCCCAAAAGGGGTATCTTCAAGGTGCCACAGATCCGGACTGAGGGCTTAGCATCCATCCCCGCTATTCAGGCCACGTTCAATCACTACCGGTGCGGTTGGATGGCTGATCCCCCAGGTAGCTATTGTCTTATGCATCCTATAAGGCCACAACCACTCGACTACTTGGACCAAGACAACGATAGCAGGATCTACCTCCACTCACCAGTACTTTAGTACGGTTTGCACCTGTGGACATCTCTGAGCGGACTTTCCAGCGGTTCTTGTTTGGACCTGCACATGAGTTGCAGGTCGACACAGTAGAGTTTGACAGTAAGATGAAGATTGTCCGAGATAATTCAAGAATGAGAGACCCGGTTCAACGAGCAGATTTGTTGAGATAGGCTATAGGTTACATAGTTGACAATGGTGAAGATGCAGAATGGGTTCTCTGCGGTGACATAAAGAGGGCAACATTGAATTTTTCTAGAAAGTTCTAGTGGGCCATTGTCCGGACTGACATCTATCTGAATAATTCGGACAATTCCCTGACACCTGGCCGTGCAGTATTAGTGGAGAGCATCATGGCAAGGTATGATATTAATTTTCCACGCTGCATACTGGAGGAAATACATGAGCGGGCATTCAAACCGCACACTAGCATACCCTTCCCCTGTATGATTCAGCATCTATGCATGGAGTCGGCAGTCTCGCAGATGTACGACATTGACCACACTAAGGAGGTGACTCGCATTCAAGATTCCGGGTTGATCAGAGATGTGATTAACCCGGTTGCACACCGACGAGCTTCATCCTCTATTTTGGCTAGCACTTTGCGAGTTGAGGGGTCATCCGCTGCACGAGACCCACTTGATATGCATGAAAGAGCGGTAAGTGTAGCGGATGAGGGTACCACAGCCACTGCTCTAGCTTCAGCACCTTCGACCTCTCAGCCACCATCAGACATCCCTACCGCGCCCCCGCGCACAGCTTCTTCAGGTAGGATTACTATTGATGCCAAGTTTCTCCAGAAGCTCATTTCTCGCCAAGCTGAGATGCAGAAACAGGTGAATGACTTAATGGACCAGCTCCAACCATGGGTACGATCCACTGTAGCGGCCGCAGAAGAGAGGATGAAAGATGAAATCGATCGGGTTGCACTAGAAATAGCGACACGGGTTGATGCTTTTGAGCACTGAGTGAATACTCGGCTACAGTCTATATAGAGCCCGGACTTGGGTCATATTCAGGATGATCTATCCCACCTCTGGGAGGATATTAGAGTGGTGGACACCATTCAGACTCTGGCTATGCCATCCTTTTCTGTTGAGGTTCCAGCCCCCACGCGCCGTATAGTTGATTTATTTGTTGATTCAATCTGTTGGGGTTGTGGAGGACCCTAAGAGATTTAAGATAGACATCTCTATGGCCATACGGCTCTCCTTAGATGATATGCGTCTCCGTGAGGAGACAAAGCGGCAAAGGCTTAGGGGTGCATCATCTAGTTCAACTCCCGGAGGTGGAGGAGCCGCACCATATGTTATTGGGAGTTCAGATTTGGTCACTACTTAGAGGGCATCTACTGATGTCCCTTCTCTCATTAAGACATTGAGCGCGACGGCCACCATCATCGCCATTGACATTGCGATGGGTACCACATCACCGGCCCCACACATTTCATCGGACGCCGATGCTTAGGTGCCATAGGTATGTTCCTACCTCCCTATGATTCTACTTTTCTTGATGCATTGAGGACAATGCACATTACTTTTTGGTGGGGTGGGGGCAGCCGTTGTCTGTATTTTGATAGGTCGTTTGGTGAAGTCTGAGTATCTAAAAGACTCGCGTCATGCCACGACGTTAAATCAGGCGCTACATGGGAGGCAACCCATGAGTTTGGCCCTGGTCCCTCTTTGGACATCGTGTACCTCAACTCAGGCAAATCGCCTAAGTTGAGGGTGGCTACTATAGAGGTGAGTGAGAAGTAGGGGTATGAAAAGAGAAGGTTAGTAATGAAAAAGGGAAATAACGGGTGCGACGGGCATGATAAAGAAAAGAAAAGCAAAGAGAAAAACAAAGAAAAAGAAAAGAAAAGAAAGAAAGAGAAAAAGAAAAAATGAAAAAAGAGTTGAATTTGAACCAATAGCCGCACCTGTCACTTGTTGAAAAATAAAAAGGGAGAAAAAAAAAGAGGAAAAGAATAGAGTTGGTACGATAAGTGGAGAAAGAAAAAATAAAAAATAGCGTAGTGTCAAGGAGGGTTTAGTCACTGATTTCCATATCTACCATACCCGTCCCCAAGCCTACATTACAAGACAAGAGAAGTCCTATAGTGATCCTAATCCAATTGTCTGAAAGCCGAGGCATAGAAAATAAGGGCAAGCCTATGGTATTGTGCACGCATTGCTTGAATATCTATTGTGAGTGGGAGTGTCTTTGTTCAGTCCCCGAATTCTTCATGATATTATGGTGTGATTGGGACTTCTTTGTGGTGAGGGCACTAGAGCGACTTTGAATGCTAACTGTTAGCGTAAGTCTCATATGTGTATGCTACGTCGTCTGTGGATAGTATAATGTCATTCCTGGATCCTCTTGTGTTGTCTTGATAGTCAAAACACATGCACTGGTTTTGTATTGTAAAGGGAGGAGGGATACTTGTTATGAACTAAATCGCGAAATCATATGACTGTTGTAGTTCCTAGTTTTCTTTTGTGATAGCGTAGTTCTAGGATAGTTTTGTTTCGTCACTTGAGGACAAGCAACGACTTTAAGTAGAGGGTGTTGATGTGACGTGGCTTTGCGGCGCTTTCGATGCTTAAAACTTGGAATTTGAGCATGTCCTTTAGTGATTTTTAGTAAGATTTGATGTGTTTTTGAGTCTTGCGCAGAAAAATAGGTTTCGGAGATAGTGTGCAGAAAAAGACTGATAATTGGGATGAAACTGACTTCCACGACTCATAACCATGAGTTGTGAATCATTCCACGAGTCGTGGGAGTCAGTCGTGGAGACATTACTGAAGCATGAGTTGTGGCCTGAGTTCTACAAAGGGTTCCACGAATCGTGGACAGGTCCACGAGTCATGAACCTTGGTCGTGAAAGAAGATCAGAAGAAGAACAAAACAACATGTGTTCTACGGATGGTTCCCACGAGTCATGATCTTGTTCACGAGTCGTGATGCATACTCGTGGAACCTGATCATAGAAGGGTCAAAGAGTCTGAGTCCTACGACCCAACTCCACGATCCGTGATCCATCCTACGAGTCATAGACTGCTGTCGTGGAAAGGAACCCGCAGAAGAACAAAGTTGCCTGAGTTCCATGAGTACTATCCACGAGCCGTAGAAGCTCCCACGAATCATGGAATGGTCTCGTGAAAGCTGTCGACTCCAGTTTCCCAGTTGTATTAGGAAAGGATTTATTTTTGTCTATAAATACTTTCCCCTAGGTTTTTATTTACGGTTGTTACACGGTATTTTTCAGGGACTTTTTGGATAGTTGTAAATTTATTTTGGTGTTGGATTCAAAGTTTAGTTCTTGGCAATTCGAGGTGTTCTTGAGATTATTCTTCAAGATTCCTGTTTTATTTGTTCTTCTTTGTAAGTATCTCTTGATGATTGCTCAAACAAACATTGATTGCATGCTTATGAACATGAGTAGCTAAATCCACAACTAGGGTTGTGGGAACCATGAAGGATTAACGAAGTATGCAAAGTACTTAGGTAATCTAGGAAGGTGTTTATTGCATGTATTGTTCTTCCCTTCACTTTGATTGCTTTTTAATGGTGTACAATGTTAGAACTCGCCTTATTCTTACTTGCCGGACCAAGGAGGTAATGGATGTGAAAAGGGTTGTAAACAATGAGATTCGAGGCTATCAATCCTCTTCTAATAGCTTGACCTTGTCCGAGAATGCCTAATCTGGGATCAAGGGTAAGGGTTAGTAAAGCGACACTTGCGGCCGGACCAAGGCGTGTGGTGAAATTCAACTAGTTGCCGGACCAAGGAATTAGGTGAACCTAACTTACCAATTCTGCATGCTAAGAACTAAACTAGTTAACCAAGTACAAAAGCCTTACTAAGTTATGATCTCATGGGGAACACGACCCTAGTCACTTCTCTTATTGATAACAACTGTTGAAATTGATCTCTGTTACTTGTACTAATTCACATAACGATCTTTACTTGTTACTTTAAACCCTCTCCTTTTGCGGGAAATAAATGACTAAAAGACTGAGTAAACACTAATCGACCATAATCCTACCATATTCCCTATGGGATCGACCCTAACCTTTAGTTGGGTTCTATATTTGAACAGCGACCGCTTGCGCTTCTTTTAGAGGTGTAATATGGGCGCATCAAGTACCTCATCCCACTTGATGATGTAATCCCCATCCCCATGGTATCGCTTAAGCATGGATACATGGAATACTGGATGGACGCCCGACATACTAGGTGGTAGTGCTAACTTGTAAGCCAGTGGATCCACAATTTCAAGAACTTCAAACGGACCGATGAACCGAGGGCTAAGCTTGCCCTTCTTACCAAACCGCATAACCCCTTTCATTGGTGATACTTTTAAACAATACATGTTCACCAACCTGAAAGTCCATGTCCCGGACCTTGCGATCTGCATACTCCTTCTGCCTGCTTTGCGCAGCTAGCAACTTGGTTTGTATGCCCCTTAACTTTTCCTGTGCTTCCTTCACTAAGTCTACGCCCAGAGGCTTCACATCGCCTTCCTCAAACCACCCAACCGGTGATCTGCAGTTCCTCCCATACAGGGCCTCGAACGGTGCCATGTCAATACTAGAGTGGTAGATGTTATTGTATGAGAATTCGGACAACGGTAGAAACTGGTCCCAATGACCCCCGAAGTCCATCACACATGCTCTCAGCATATCCTCCGATACCTGGATTGTCCTTTCTGACTGATCATCAGTCTGAGGATGGAAGGTTGTACTAAAGGTGAGTTGTGTACCCAACTCTTTATGTAACTTGCCCCAGAACTTAGAAGTAAACTGCATATCCTATCTGAAATGATGAACAGTGGTACCCCAGGCAGTCTCACAATCTCCTTCACGTAGATCTTAGCCAATTGCTGCGAATTGTAATCTACCCTGACCGGAATGAAATGAGCAAACTTGGTCAGCCTGTCAACAATGACCCAAATTGAGTCATACTTCCCCAAAGTCTTGGGAGGACCCACCACGAAATTCATGGCTATCCTTTTCCACTTCCACTTTGGAATTGGCATTCTCTGAAGTAGTCCTGCAGGTCTTTCATGTTCGTACTTTACCTGCTGGCAGTTCTGACATTTGGACACAAAATCAACTATATCCCTTTTCATCCCGGGCCACCAGTAATGTTGCCTCAAGTTCCTGTACATTTTGGTCACACCCGGATGAATTGAGTACCGCAAACTATGAGCTTCTGCCAAGATTTTTTGTATCATATCATCCACCCGAGGAACACAAATCCTCTCCCTGAAATGCAACACTCCACCAAAGTCTAACATGACATCTCTGGACTCCCCGGATATTACCTTACCTCGCAACTTACCAAGTTTCGGATCCTAAAACTATTTTACCTTTATTTTCTCTATGAAGGTGGCCTTAACCTCAATGCTGGCCAAAAACCCACCTTGATCTGAAATGCCCAAGCGCATGAACTTGGCCTCCAAAGCCCGAATCTCCTTAGCCAAAGGTCATTTGGATGCCCCCAAACAAGCCAAGCTACCCATGCTAACAGTTTTCTGGCTCAATGCGTCTGCCACCATATTAACCTTACCTGGATGGTACTGAATTGTCACATCATAATCCTTCAATAACTCCATCTACCTCCTCTGCCTTAGATTCAAATCCTTCTAAGTGAAAATGTTCTGCAGACTGTGATGATCTTTGAATACCTCACACTTGACACCATAAAGGTAGTGTCTACAGATTTTCAATGCAAAAACCACCGCTGCCAACTCTAAATCGTGTGTCGGGTAATTCCTCTCATGCACCTTCAACTTCCAGGATGCATAGGCTATCACATTCCTATCCTACATCAACACAGCACCCAAACCAGAATGTGAAGCATCACAATAAATAACAAATTCTTTACCTTCAACCAGTAAGGACAAAATAAGGGTTGTGGTCAAAAGTGTCTTGAGCTTTTGGAAGCTCTCCTCACACTTGTCGGACCACATGAATGGTACCTTCTTCTGTGTCAGTCTGGTAAGGTGAGTAGCAATAGAAGCAAAATTCTTAACAAACCTCCGGTAGTACCCCGGAAGCCCAACAAAACTCCTCACCTTGTTCACAGAGCTAGGCCGGACCCAACTCTTGACTGTCTCAATTTTCTGGGGATCCACCATCACCCCTTTTTCTGACACTACATGCCCCAAGAATGCCACAAAAGTCAACCAAAACTCGCACTTAGTGAATTTTGCATAAAGCTTTTGGTGCCTCAAGATATACAGCACAATACAAAGATGATTAGCATGCTCCTCCCTACTCTTAGAGTAGATCAAAATATCATCGATGAACACAATAACGAAGGAATCCAAGTAAGACTTAAACACCCCATTCATCAAACTCATGAATGCTCCCCGCGCATTGGTCAAACCAAATGACATTACTAGAAACTCGTAATGCCCATATCGAGTCTGAAAAGCAGTCTTTGGAATGTGCTCCGGCCTAATCCTTAACTGATGGCACCCCGACCTTAAGTCAATTTTGGAGAACATTGATGAACCCTGAAGCTGGTCAAACAAAACATCTATACGGGGTAGAGGGTACTTATTTCAGATGCTCACCTTGTCCAACTGCCTATAATCTATGCACATCCGCATACTACCATCCGTTTTCTTTACAAATAAGATCGGAGCATCCCAAGGCGAAGCACTGGGACGTATAAATCCCTTATCTAGGAGTTCCTGCAGCTGAGTCTTAAGTCCCTTAACTCGGCCGGAGCCATATGATATGGAGGAATGGAAATAGGACGAGTGTCTGGCTCTAAATCAATACAAAAATCTATGTCACTGTCCGGAGGCATACTAGGAAAGTTCGCTGGAAACACCTCTAAAAATTTAGAAACCACTGGAACTGACTCAATAGGAGGAGACTCCACACTATCATCCCGGAGGTGAGCCAAAAAGGCTAGACACCCCCTCCCCACTAGCTTCCTAGCCTGGACAAACGATATTATCTTAACTGGCTTAGACATGTACACACCTTCCGCTCTAGTCTATCCTTACCGAGAATTTCTAGAGCCACAGTCTTGGTGTTACAATTCAACACAGCATGATAAGGATATAGCCAGATCATACCCAAGATAATATCAAAATTAGCCATATCCAGAATTACCAAGTCTACCCAAGTATGTAACCCCACAAAAATAACAGAACAGTCACGATATACATGAGTCACAACCACAGACTCTCCAACTGGGGTAGAAATATAGATGGGGGAATCGAGGATATCACAAGTCAAACCCAGCCCTAAAGAAAAACTCACAGACACATAAGAATAGGTAGAACCTGGGTTAAATAATGCCGAAGCCATTTTTTCACAGACAAGAACAGTACTTATGATCACCGCATCTGAGGCTTCCACCTCAGTCCTCCCTAGAAAAGCATAGCAATGTGCCTGATCATCAATCTGGGCAACTTCCTGGGCCGGCAGCGCCGCACCCCTGCCTGCGCCGCCATTCCCTCGGTCTCTCCGGCCTCCCTGAAAATTACCTCGCCCACCTTGTGGATGGCCCCTAGCATTACTGCCTCTACCTGACGGGACCACTGCTCTAGTATGCTGTAGACCCTGATACCTGTCTGCCTATGTGGACACTCCCTCTTAAAGTGGCCTAACTCAGAACAATGGAAGAAACCACGGTCAATAGTAGGTCTGCTAGCGGATGTATAAGACGCTCCCTGGCCTCTAGGAGCTAAAGACTGAGCTCCCTGACTACCATTTATAGTAGCTGGCAGAGCTGACTGAATAGGACGGGCTGAATAAGCCTGCTGATGCTGGACCCGGGAGTATAAACCACCATAGTTTTGCTCATTCCGGGGCTTCTTGGCTAAATCCTTAATCTGCCCCGCTTGCCTAACTCCCTCAATCTTCTTCACATAATCCACCATATTATTAAATCTCTTTCCTGAGGAAGTCATATGCACCGACAGTACCTTCAGATCACTATTCAGACACTTGATAAACAACTGAACTCATTCCTCCTCGGAACCCAACATCTATGTAGCAAAATGAGACAACGCATGTAACTTAGCCTCATAAGCTGAGACCGACATGCTACCCTGCTCCAAGTTCAGAAACTCATCTTTCTTCTGGTCCCTCAAAGTACGGGGAATGTACTTCTCAAGAAACAACATATGGAACTGCTCCCAATTTAGTGGAGGTAGAATAGAAAACCGACACTCAACATGAGACCTCCACCACTGCTTGGCATTACCGTACAGCTGAAAAGTGACAAACTCCACCCCATGTTGACGTACAATACCCAACTTGTGCAACCTCTCCTGGCAATCCAGGATGAACTCATAGGCATCCTCCTTGTCTGTACCCTAAAACATCGGAGGTTTCTTCTTAAGGAACTTAGTCAGCATCTCTTGCTCATTACCACTCATTATTGTTCCTAGCATTGGCCTGAGGAGATCAGTTGTGCCCGAAGTTGCGTACATCCTTGGTGTTGTAGTAACCGCTGGCTGAGTATCCAAGGCCTGATTTGCATAAGCTGCGGGTATGGCCCCAGCACTAACCAACCCACTCAGAATATCCCACGCCTGCTTAAAAGCATTCGGTGTCATAGTAGGAAGGCCTGCACCCTCAATCGGTGCCGCCTCCTCTTGAGCCCCTCCATCCTTTACAACCACTTCTTCTACGTCCACAGCCACATGCTCTTGAGGTGGGGAAGGGTTTACCTCGTGTGAAGTAGAAGCCCAAGCTCCACCCCTGGCGGGTGCGGCTCCAGCTCATCCCCTGCCCCTTCTCCTACCTCTGCCATGAACTATCGGGCCCGCTGTTGGGACCGCTGGCCTTGCTTCATTATTCCTTGTAGTGACCATCTGCGAACAGAAGAGTGAATGAGGTTAGATACCAATTTTTATCACCAGATACCAATTGGAATCGAGTTATAGCACGAAGGAAAGAAGGAAGAAATAGTTTTTCCTAAATCCCCATAGCCTCTCGAAGAAAAGTACGGATGTCTCCGCACTGTTTCGCAAGACTCTACTAGACTTGTTTGGTACGATGAGATCAACAAACCTAGGCTCTGATACCATCTTTGTCACGACCCAACCCGTCATGAGTGGTACCCGCCCAACCCTCGGATGAGCGAACCAATAGAGTTCAACTCTTTGCCTAGACTAACAGCCTAAAACCAATAATAGAAAATAAACTAGCAATCAAAGTAATCAAAAACTATAGCGTAATTATTAACCTGCGGAAAATCCCACCTAGGAACTGAAAGTTGTTGTACCAAACATCAATACCAATATCTAGAATACGGGGATGCAACACCAAAAGAAAATACGAAGTAGTTTTAAGTCTGAAACAAGTGGACTGAAACTCTAAAGATAACCCAAGGTAGCTCGAATCAAGCAGCTCACCCTTGCAAGTCAGAAGCCATCGACACTAAAGGTGAGGTCGCGTTTCAGCCTGCAGAAGATTTCCAGCACTCATCAAAAGACAAGCAAGTGCAGTATCAGTACACCACCACTGTGTACTAGTAGGATAATCAGCCAGTTTCCAAATAAACAATGTATAACAGTACAACAATATCAAGTATAAGGTATGGGAAACATGCATAAATAGCCACAGACACACTTAGACTACCAGTCTCTACTCAGCCTGCTCCTGCATGAATCCACCACCTAACTCTAAGCCACAACCGTATACCATTAACTACACCTTTCCATCTAGCCTGGACACACCCTGGGATCCCCTTCTAGACTACACACCTGTACCTTGAATCAACCCGGCCTAAACCAAGACCAACACAAATGTCAATGAACAACCCAGCCTAAACCAAGACTAACACAACAGTTAACCAGAATTTCCCTAGCTTCTCAAGGACCATAATACCAATAACACATTTTAATAAGAAACCCGGTCCACTCACGGAACCAATATCAATCAATGCAACACCATAATAACAATGCAATGATGCAACAAAAGTAAACCCGTAGCAAGCATGGTACCCGTGCCAACCAAGTGTTATACCTGTAACAGGCGTGGTACCTGTTCCAACCATTTGTTATACCCATACTAGGTATGGTACCCGAGTCAACTGAATGTCAATAATCCACAGTCAAAAGCATGAACAAACAACTTGTAAACCAATAAGCAAATACCGTTCAAATCACAGACTGTAAGGCAGGAAACTTATATATTCTATACGACTTTCCTAAGCAATGTAATTCATACAATCACATAGATATGAGTACAAAATATACAACATTCACATGAATTCATAAGCCATCACCTACCTCGAATGATCCAAGCTCTATTCGACCCGAGCTTTCCCGTGTTCTGGATTCCTCTCTCGTTCTTGGTCTAAAATCAACACACGGTACATATAATTAACACACAAGGCCTGCACATTACCTGGATCATACCAAATCCCCAAACCCCAGGCCACCCATGATCATCCCACCTTTTTCTCGGGCTTTTCCACCATTAATTCTCCTAGTTCTATCATTTTTATGGATAAAAACAGGGAATTTGACAACCTATGATCATTTTAGCATACTTTTATCAACACCCAAGAAGGTACATGCTTGTAATCCCCTTCCTTCCCCAAATTTCACCATTCCTAGGTTATGCCAACCTTTCCCAAAATTCCCTCCTAGCAATTCTACTGCATAGGAAACGTAATACAAAGATTGGGGAACAAAAACCTTACCTTAGGGAAGAATTTCGACAAAAAAGGAAGAAAAATGCCTGGAATCGCCTAGCCCTTCTCCCAAAACGAAATTGTGAAAAACTAAATGTTTTGGGAGCTATTTTTGCATTAAAATCCCGTCGGCCCGCTATAGCGGATGACTACCGCTACGGTGGTCTTAAGCGGCATTGACCTTCCTTGACCGCCGTTATAGCGGTAATTTCCACCGCTATAGCAGTGGCTGCTATCGCGCATGATTGCGCCCGTCATGGACAGAATGTCCGAAAATCTCCCAATTTTGGCCATTTTACAATACACTTGCTTTCCCCGATGACCCGAAACAAACCCTTCACGTCGAATGCAATTCTGAAAAGTCCCCCGGACTCCTTTATGTCTTGGCTACATGGAAAACTAGTTCAACACAAGACACAAATACCAATCCTTACCCGGATTTCCCTAGACTCTACCTCGCTCCAAAATCGACTGAGGCTAGTCTAGCCCAGAATTTCAAACTCCTAAACCCGGAGTGTTCTAACTCTAAAACTTGGCACAATTGGACTACCCGTAACGACGGACCTCGTCGTTACATATGTTCACTTATAAAAGCACATAAGAGAGAGCTTATAAGTCTACTAAAGCCATACATCAACATATTTGACTAGTCCTATGATAATATTCTAGGACTGAACACAAACATCATTTCTCACAAATTACTGCTTAATCCAGGAAGGAGGACAATTGATGCTAAAGCACATTTTCCTCCTATAAAGATAAGCCCAAAGGAAATTTTGTGTCAAATTGGCAAGAATCGTATATGGTCCGCAAGCTATCATACAGAAGAGCTTTGATTTTGTCTGAGATAGATGCCTAAATATGGGAAAAACTAAATAACTCTGATGTTGTGAAAAGATACTATATCTGAAGATGGTTTATTTATGTTCCTTTCCCTATAATCACACTTTCTACTTGTAATCGTTCTATTACTTTTATAGTATCTTAACATCCCCTATCCTCTTTTTACAAATTACATTTGACCTGAATTCTCAAGAATGGGATACATAGGTGGCCTATGTTGGCTTCGGTCAACCTCTAAGAAATTTCTATCTTTGTATCTTTAACTGCGTCATGACCTGAATTCCCAAGAATGGGATATGTAGGCGGTCTTTTTCATCTTTGGTCACCCCTTTAATCATCTCTAATTTCCACTATATTTTGAAAACTATGTTTGACCTGATTCCTTCTTTAACAGGATATGTAGGTGCCAGAACGGCTCGTTCATACCCCAGAAGTTGGAAATTGGGGCTGAATTTTATAGAGGATCTCAAAAATTCAGAAGGCAAAGATCATTTTCTAGAAGTCAGAATGAAGATTGTGCAAAATAGTGTAACTGAAATGAATATCAAGAAAGAGTCTCAAGATCCCCCCAGAGCTTCTAATCTCCTATCAATAATACATGGTTCATCGTGAAACATCTAACTGGGGAGAAAATTTTGGGAAGGGCCTCAATATTTCCATCTAACTTCATTTATGAGCTCAGAGACAAATTTTGAGAATTCCCCAGCACCAAGAGATCAGAATCAACTTCAAAAATCCACAGCATCAGCAAAGTCTAAAGCAGACTAATCCCTAACTATGATAGATTTTTTGAAGAATCATCATTAAATATCCACCTATGGTGTTGAAAGAATCTCCTGAGCTCACCAACAAGATGTCAGATGTATCAAGACCTCAAACAAAAGGAGTTTATAAAGTTAGTAAATGACATGACGATATTGGCAGATACCCCTCCCAATTATTTTTCAAAATCATTATTTTGCAAAACTTATTTGAAAAAATCTTTATATCAAAATACCCTTTGGTAAATTAATTTTGTCTTACATCTACTGTGACTTAGGGAATCAAGAAAAGCAGTCAATAATGACAAGAACCCAAAAATGGCAAGACATGAGAAGATAGCCAAAGGAGGTCAACACAGATCAGTCCCACCAAAATAAATAATTTTTCTGTGGATGCAGGTTATCCCAAGAATGACAAGGGATCAGTAAAAGGCTCCAATTATTCAGTGTATTCCTTTATTTAAAGGAATACAGTGTGGCTGAATTCCCAAAATTGGCAAGAAAAATCCAAGATGATTATAAAGAACCAAGAGCGGTGGAGTTTTCCAGAACTAACAATTTTTTTATGGTTGGAGGGACCATCAGATAAGGATAGAGTGATGACATCCTCCTTAATATCCAGCAAGTCATGAATCACGATGAACATCTGATGTTCGAAAGTGGTATTTGTTACTTTCTCCAAAGGAAGGATTTGGTCATAATTAAAATGACATTTCATTTGTCTATCTACCTCGAAAAGAGGATAGTACCCGTAAACAAAATTGTTCGATTTCCATAAGCTTTTCTTGAAATTTTGACTTTAATTGCTAGCTAAAAGTGAGGTTCTATCCACTAATCATTTGTTCTAAGTAAAGACACATGTGAAAGTCATTCAACATGTCAAGCACCAGGTTAAAGGTGATGTTTTGTGGCAACTACCGTGAAAAGTCATTTATGGGTTTATCTTCGTCTTAAGGGCCACACCGCAAGGACCATCATCTCCAAAATTGCCTCATGGGCCATTTACTTATCAACGTTTATGTAACACTTGTAAGTCATAACAACAGAAATATGCAAAGTGTCAAAGCCGCAACAATGAAAATGCGCACATCGTAACACTTGTAAGTCACAAAACTGAGAATGTGCAAAGTGTCAAAGTCATAACAATGAGAATGTGCACATCATAGCACTTCTAAGTGGCAACAACGGAAATGCAAAAGTGTTCAAGTTGTAATGATGGAAATGCGTGAAATACCACACTTGTAAGTTGCAACAAGGGGATTGTGCAAAGTATCAAAGCCGCAAAATGGAAATGCGCACATCATAGAACTAATAAGATGCAACAATGGGAATGAGCAAAGTGTCCAAGTTGCAGCAACGGGAATGTACACATCATAACACTTCTAAGTCGCAACAGTAAAAATGCGCAAAGTATTAAAGTTGCAATAACGAGAATGCATAAAATATCACACTTATAAGTCACAATAATGGAAATATGCAGAGTGTCAAAATTGCAAAAACAAAAATACACATATCATAACACTTCTAAGACAGAACAACGGGAATGCCAAAACTCCACACTTGTAAGCCACAAAATGAGAATGTGCAAAGTGTCAAAGCCACAATAACAAAAATATGCATGTCATAGCACTTATAAGCCACAACAATGGGAATGCACAAAGTGCCAAGTTACAATAATGAGAATGCGCACCAGGAACAACACTGCTAAGTTCCAATAACGGGTATGCGCAGGCAGCCACAAGATCATTATTATCATATACCACAAAGCCACTGCTCTTTCTTATAACAGGCACCAGGAAGCAAGGCATCTCCACCCAAGAAGACAGTATACACAAATATCATAAGAGACAATACCTCTCTATATTCATTATATTTTCTACTAATCAAATCTCATTTCAAATTTTGTCAAGAGCATCAGAAAGGATAAAAATCTCAAATCAAACCACATGTGCGGACTACACCAAAAAGGACGTAGAGTAATATAGAACTTTATCTCAGCAGCTTATTGGGACATAGTCCAAAAAGGAATATGCGAATGGGAGAATCACTTCCACCGCCATCAAACCACACACCTATTAGAAGGCATATGGGTGTTTTTATTATTTTCAGTTTCGCATCCAGAGTAATTTCTGAACCCACATCAGAAGCAATATCCTCTTCTTTTCAAATCTGGATGATGATACACCTTGAGCTTTAACAATTATATCCATGTAAGTTTTTATTTATGGGTGTGAAGGACTCCATATTCATGGCTAAGTGGTTTCAAGCCTCTTTTTCATTACTTGATTCATTTGTCATTCATTCTGAGCCAAAGGTCATCTTAGCATAAAAGATTACCTTTTCAATCGATTGAGTCAAACTACAAGCAGCCTAATTGCTTGAATCTCAGGATATGTAAGTGAGTTTGATGTTAAAAACTCGACTGCATTTGAAAAATTATTATAATCCTCTTATTCCTCATTTTCTGATTTCTCCATAATTTAAAGCAGGGATAGATTATGAATTATTTAAAAATCATGCGTATAATCAAGCATTATGAATTATAAGTGGCCTGAATTCTTATTTAACCTGAGATATGTAGGAAACTCGATATTGGGTTCCAATCACATTTTCTTAAAATTTGTGCTGAAACTAACTGCCTTCGAGAGGTGAATTTATGGTCGGACAAAATTGGGATCATCAATTTCCTTTGCCCAAGGTTCCTTGCATCCACCCTACCCAAAGGGAGGGACAATTGTGAACACCCAATTTTTGCCCTTCACAGTCTGAATTAATTTTGAGCTTCGTTAATTATAAATAATTTTAAAATAATTATTTTATAAAATTAAGAAATTTCAAAGTCAATTTAGGCTGATTTTATCATTTTTAAGTAAAATATATATTTTTATATTAAAATGTATGGAATTATATAATTTTTTTAGGAAAATATTTTGAGAGTCGATTTTGTTGAAAATAGTGGTTAATGTGACTATTTTCCTTTGTATCAGCTAAGAATCAAATTGGTTCAATTATGAAATTAATCAAGTTTTATGGTAAAATAATTTTTTAAATTTTGTTGAAATTATGAAGCTTTGAAATTAGTTGAATCTTTAAATTTGTCTCAACACATCTTAATTTGTGGCCAAATTAATTGGATCACTTGTTACTTTGAGGGAAAAGGACACCACATGGCCATTTGGCCATATTATTTCCACCAAAATGGCCATTTTCAAAGTTATTCCATGGGATAGCCACTCGCCCAAACTATTTCCAATTTGTAGCCTTTGATATAAATATGTATAGAAACTGTATAATTATTGTATAAAATATGTATATATATAATATTTCTATAGAAATTGTATAAGATGTGTATCGAAACTATATAATTATTGTATAGAAACTGTATCGGTATAAGATTTATATAGAAACTGTATAATTATTGTTTATAATATGTATTTTGTATATGATTGTAATGACCCTTCCGGTCATTTACACGTTTTTGCCTTTCTTGTACAATTAGAGCTTACTTGTAGTGGCCCAAGTCATTTATGGCTTGTCGGGACCGGTAGTTCGGTGCCCGGGCCGTTTATTTGGTCTTTATGGTCGTTCCTCATTTTAGATCTTCAACTTTGGAAATCGTTGACTTCCATCAACATTCTTGGTAATATCAAAGAATTAAACCAAGGTTCTAGGTCAAAGGAATTCCTTACTCAAATGTTTGAGTTAAAGAAATGCCTCGTGTAACACCTCGCCCGTTTGGAAGGTTTAAAGTAACCCGTGCCTTTGGGGTAAGACTAATAGTGTCTAATATACTAAGAAGGATGTGTTATGAGGTATTGTAATGGCAAAATGCTCGTATGATAAGTTTTGAAGTCAAGCAAGTTGCGAAACAAAAGTCGGAAAAAGTTATTGTAAATTCCTTTAAGGAATTCTCTTCAAATTTAGGTTAAATTTCATGGGGTGTTTCTCCCTATATATAAATATTTAGTGGGGCCCCAATATACCAAATCGAAGGTCTATGAGTATAGTTTCTAACGCACTAAACCGTTCATCCATACGACTTCAGAATAGAGAGATATTCACATTTTCGTAAGACTGCGCAAGCAGACACGTCAAGGTGGGGCCTACGTCCTAAGTCGGTTCAGCTTATAAAAGCCGATTTCTCCTTCGTTTTAACCCATATTTTTCACCCAAAATTCTTATAAAATCAGAGTGAAAGTCCATAAATAATCCATGGACTTTTCTCCTTTCAATTAGGAAGTTTAACGAAAGTTGCTCTACGTCGCGAGATCGTCATTTTGGTATAGTTTTCCCCATCGATTTCATGGTGTATCTTCGTGGGTGTTGATGCAGCGAGCTAGCAGGTGTTTTCTTAGTATTTGTCAGTAGCTATGGAGTTATTATTGTGAGGTATGGATCCCGTACACTTATCTATTTATTGGATCAAGGTTTTAAGCTTCTAGTTATGAAAAGTTGTTGTTGCCGATATCTTGTAGTAGTTTCTTGTTGATTTTGGATCTGTATGTTGTTCCTGCAAGGAGGCATGTTGTTAATCTTGGTATATTGAATATTTTTATCAAGGAATCTCTCCCCTACAACCCTCCTTCGTATTATATGTTCTAGTATTGTTTTATGGATTTCTGATCCACGAAGCGGTATTTTGGATTTGTGGCTTTGGACAGCCCCTTTATCTTGTTATGTTTTGTTATTGTTGTGGTGTTCTGGTTGTGGTAAGGTGCTGGAGGGATTGGGAAATTGTCGATTCTTTTTGGGATCGCATACGATAATGATTGGATTGGACAACGTGAAGTACGCCTTGAAATAGTTCCTCGGGAGCTCGTCGCTCCTTTGAGATGTGGTTAACATATTATTGTTGGATTTAGCTGCCATTTCTTATTGTTATTGGCCTCATTTTATGTTTTGGATTTGGCTGGTCGCGAGTGTGACATTAACACCTTATCAAATGGCTATGGCTCGTTCTTGCAGCCTCGTTGATTCTAGCAATGGTTCCATTACCTTGGTTGGTCAGGCTTCATAGAGATGCCTTTGGGACTTCAGTTAAAGTGTTTTTGTAATTTTGAGCTTTCCAGAGCAGTTTGAGCCTGGACGACGCCGTTCCCGGAGCTAGTCATCGGATGACAGGTAGGTTATGGGTTTCCCCTATCTAGACTCTGCGTATATAGGCTATAACAGCATTAATTAGCATCCTTGGATGGGTTGTAATAGGTTGGTACCCCAGACCTTGTCCGCCTTTCGTCCGTCTATTTCATACGTTGTTTGTAGTATTCGCGTAGTAATGTATATTACATTTGTGGTCCTGTGTGGCCTTGTATTGACTCTGGAACATAGATGGTGGGCTATTTGGGAATGTCCGCGAGTCCCAGACATAGAGATTATCCTTTTAGGTTGGTTATGTCTGCTGAGTAGCTATTGGGCCTGTGCAGGGCTGATAGAAATTGTTGTGAGCCATTGGGATACTTTTATATTTGTGTCCGAGAATATCATCCATGAAAAAAGTTTTCCCCTGTATGTTTTACTATAGTTATGGCTGTGAGCCACTACTAACAGTTTTCCTTAATTTGCATGGCCCTGGGGGCCGTTTTTTGTACTGTTGTTGATAGAAAAGGGGATTTTTGGATGTTTTCGCACTGATTTTATTAATGGTACTAGTCTCTGTGAGGTAGAGCACCAGACTTGATTTTATTAGTGATACTAGTCTCTGCGGGGCAGAGAACCAGACTTGATTTTATTATTGATACTAGTCTCTGCGGGGTAGAGCACTAGACTTAGTTTACTATAGTTTTAGAATCGGTTATGCCCGGGCACCCTTGGAGGGGTTTTTGAGGCATTTTCTACTTCTTTAGTCGTGGACAGGGTCTGGGCATGCATACTTGAGACTGGGTCTCTATTTTGATCCCGGACTTGCTTCCAAATGACATGTCTTGATATTGAGTTTTAGTATGGGGTCGGGGACCTCCTTGGACCTTGCTGCTCCGGGCCTGGGGCTTCGGGCTGCATGCGCCAGATGGAAGGGTATACGATGGAGTAGAGGTATACAGGCTGAGTCCTTTCATGGAACCTACCTGCTGGGCTCGATTGGCATCGGGGGAGGTACATACAGAGGTTCTATTTCATATCATATCATATCATGCATTGGATTCCACCCTTGTTTGCTGTGTGTTCAGTGTATGATCCGGTAGTATGGGATGCCGGAGGGTTTGTTTTCACTTGATTGTGTTTCTCGGTTGTATGGGCGACCGTTGGGACTGTAGGTAGACTATATTTACTCCTATTTTTACTTAGAGCTTGTCTTGGCACCCGGTTCTTGAAATATTAGTGATGGCTAGACTGTTGAGGCTTTGGTTATTGGATTTTTGATTATTGAGAGGGCTTTGGAGTACTATCTTATTGAGGCAGTTTGTGTGGCCTTCTGAGCAGAGTGTGAGACTCTGGTTCTATTCTTTTGGGAAGCTGAGTGGTATCTCTCGGTTATTGTGGCCTAGTTATTTCATCCTAGGGTTGTACTTGTGAGGTGATCCCCTGGTTATGCTATCATATGATTGGATTGGTGTTATGATTTCCTTATACTGGTTGATTCCATTTTAAGTATGTTAGACTGCTCTCCATTTTTTCCTTCCACTTGAGGTTACCAGTATACCGCTATTTTCTCAACTCTCTCTCTACTTACTTATATTGTTGTGTAAGGACTCCAGGTGCGTTCTCCTTTCCTTCACCTGTGATTTTGTGTAATTGTATCTCTGTGCTAGCATGTGTTACTTGAAGCTCTTGGTTATGGATGATCTGTGCTAGCTCCTTGTGCCTTTCTTATTGCCTCAGTGACTGCTTTCTTGCTATCTGTTACTTACTGCTTTTATATCTTATATGCGCTCAGTCGGCCTATGATACCTACTGAGTACCCGTGGTTTTGGTTCTCAAACTATACTTCTGCACTTTTTTGTGAAGATATTAGCTGAGCTTTCGCCGTTGATCACGTTGGAGACTCTTGCACCTTTTGGATCTTTGAGACTAGGGTGAGCGCCTGACGGTCGGGGCTTGTCTACATCTCATCTATTGTACTGTTTCTCCTTGTACTTTCGGAGGTAATTTATGTTGTATTTTGTTACTACTAGCACTTGTATTCTATTAAAAGCTTCTGTACTATTGATACCAAGTCTTGGGGTTGGTGTAGTTTCCTTTATGTATTTATATTCAAGTTTTGCTTTTGCTTATTTCTGCTTGCTGGTGCGTTTTGGTTAGGTAGTAGCCCATTACTAACCGTTCTGGGCTACGGGAATTGGTTCGCCTACTAGAGATTATAGGTGCCATCATGACTTGAGAAATTGGGTCGTGACAGCTTGGTATCAGAGCTCTAGGTTCACACATTTTCGCCTTTCTTGTACCATTAGAGCTTACTTGTAGTGGCCCAAGTCATTTATGGCTTGTCAGGACCGATAGTTCGGTGCTCGGGCCGTTTGTTTGGTCTTTATGGCCGTTCCTCATTTTAGATCTTCAACTTTGGAAATCGTTGACTTCCGTCAACATTCTTGGTAATATCAAAGAATTAAACCAAGGTTCTAGGTCAAAGGAATTCTTTACTAGAAAGTTTGAGTTAAAGAAATGCCTCGTGTAATACCTCGCCCGTTTGGAAGGTTTAAAGTAACCCATGCCTTTGGGGTAAGACTAATAGTGTCTAATATACTAAGAAGGATGTGTTATGAGGTATTGTAATGGCAAAATGGTCGTATGATAACTTTTGAAGTCAAGCAAGTTGCGAAACAAAAGTCGGAAAAAGTTATTGTAAATTCCTTTAAGGAATTCTTTTGAAATTTAGGTTAAATGTCTTGGGGTGTTTCTCCCTATCTATAAATATTTAGTGGTCCCCCAATATACCAAATCGAAGGTCTACGAGTCTAGTTTCTAATGCACTAAACCGTTCATCCATACGACTTCAAAATGGAGAGATATTCACATTTTCGTAAGACTGCGCAAGCAGACACGTCAAGGTGGGGCCTACGTCCAAAGTCGGTTCAGCTTATAAAAGCTGATTTTTCCTTCGTTTTAACCCATATTTTTCACCCAAAATTCTTATAAAATCAGAGGGGAGTCCATAAATAATCCATGGACTTTGCTCCTTTCAATTCGGAAGTTTAACGGAAGTTGCTCTACGTCGCGAGCTCGTCATTTTGGTATAGTTTTCCCCATCGATTTCATGGTGTATCTTCGTGGGTGTTGATGCAGCGAGCTAGCAGGTGTTTTCTGAGTATTTGGCAGTAGCTATGGAGTTATATTGTGAGGTATGGATCCCGTACACTTATCTATTTGTTGGATCAAGATTTTAAGCTTCTAGTTATGAAAAGTTGTTGTTGCCGATATCTTGTAGTAGTTTCTTGTTGATTTTGGATCTGTTTGTTGTTCTTGCAAGGAGGCAGGTTGTTAATCTTGGGATATTGAATATTTTTGTAAAGGAATCTCTCCCCTACAACCCTCCTTCGTTATTATATGTTCTAGTATTATTTTATGGATTTCTGAGCCACGAAGTGGTATTTTGGATTTGTGGCTTTGGACAGCCCCTTTATCTTGTTATGTTTGGTTATTGTTGTGGTGTTCTGGCTGTGGTGAGGTGCTGGAGGGATTGGGAAATTTTGCGATTATTTTTGGGATCGCATACAATAGTGATTGGATTGGACAACGTGAACTACGCCTTGAAATAGTTCCTCGGGAGCTCGTCGCTCCTTTGAGATGTGGTTAACATATTATTGTTGGATTTAGCTTCCATTTCTTATTGTTATTGGCCTCATTTTATGTTTTGGAGTTGGCTGGTCGCGAGTGTGACATTAACACCTTATCAAATGGCTATGGCTCGTTCTTGCAGCCTCGTTGATTCTAGAAATTGTTCCATTACCTTGGTTGGTCAGGCTTCATAGAGACGCCTTTGGGACTTCAGTTGAAAGTGTTTTAGTAATTTCAAGCTTCCCGGAGCAGTTTGAGCCTGGACGACGCCGTTCCCGCAGCTATTCATCGGATGACAGGTAGGTTATGGTTTTTCCCTATCTAGACTCTGCGTATATAGGCTATAACTGCATTAATTAGCTTCTTTGGATGGGTTGTTATAGGTTGGTACCCCAGACCTTGTCCGCCTTTCGTCCGTCTATTTCATACGTTGTTTGTAGTATTCGCATAGTAATGTATATTACCTTTGTGGTCCTGTGTGGCCTTGTATTGACTCTGGAACATAGATGGTGGGCTATTTGGGAATGTCCGCGAGTCCCGGACATAGAGATTATCCTTTTAGGTTGGTTATGTCTGCTGAGTAGCTATTGGGCCTGTGCAGGGCTGATAGGAATTGTTGTGAGCCCTTGGGATACTTTTATATTTGTGTGCGAGCATATCATCCATGAAAGAGGTTTTCCCCTGCATGTTTTACTACAGTTATGGCTGTGAGCCACTACTAACAGTTTTCCTTAATTTGCATGGCCCTGGGGGCCGTTTTTTGTACTGTTGTTGATAGAAAAGGGGATTTTTGGATGTTTTCGCACTGATTTTATTAATGGTACTAGTCTCTGTGGGGTAGAGCACCAGACTTGATTTTATTAGTGATACTAGTCTCTGCGGGGCAGAGAACCAGACTTGATTTTATTATTGATACTAGTCTCTGCGGGGTAGAGCACTAGACTTAGTTTACTATAGTTTTAGAATCGGTTATGCCCGGGCACCCTTGGAGGGGTTTTTGAGGCATTTTCTACTTCTTTAGTCGTGGACAGGGTCTGGGCATGCATACTTGAGACTGGGTCTCTATTTTGATCCCGGACTTGCTTCCAAATGACATGTCTTGATATTGAGTTTTAGTATGGGGTCGGGGACCTCCTTGGACCTTGCTGCTCCGGGCCTGGGGCTTCGGGCTGCATGCGCCAGATGGAAGGGTATATGATGGAGTAAAGGTATACAGGCTGAGTCCTTCCATGGAACCTACCTGCTGGGCTCGATTGGCATCGGGGGAGGTACATACAGAGGTTCTATTTCATATCATATCATATCATGCATTGGATTCCACCCTTGTTTGCTGTGTGTTCAGTGTATGATCCGGTAGTATGGGATGCCGGAGGGTTTGTTTTCACTTGATTGTGTTTCTCGGTTGTATGGGCGACCGTTGGGACTGTAGGTAGACTATATTTACTCCTATTTTTACTTAGAGCTTGTCTTGGCACCCAGTTCTTGAAATATTAGTGATGGCTAGACTGTTGAGGCTTTGGTTATTGAAATTTTGATTATTGAGAGGGCTTTGGAGTACTATCTTATTGAGGCAGTTTGTGTGGCCTTCTGAGCAGAGTGTGAGACTCTGGTTCTATTCTTTTGGGAAGCTGAGTGGTATCTCTCGGTTATTGTGGCCTAGTTATTTCATCCTAGGGTTGTACTTGTGAGGTGATCCCCTGGTTATGCTATCATATGATTGGATTGGTGTTATGATTTCCTTATACTGGTTGATTCCATTTTAAGTATGTTAGACTGCTCTCCATTTTTTCCTTCCACTTGAGGTTACCAGTATACCGCTATTTTCTCAACTCTCTCTCTACTTACTTATATTGTTGTGTAAGGACTCCAGGTGCGTTCTCCTTTCCTTCACCTGTGATTTTGTGTAATTGTATCTCTGTGCTAGCATGTGTTACTTGAAGCTCTTGGTTATGGATGATCTGTGCTAGCTCCTTGTGCCTTTCTTATTGCCTCAGTGACTGCTTTCTTGCTATCTGTTACTTACTGCTTTTATATCTTATATGCGCTCAGTCGGCCTATGATACCTACTGAGTACCCGTGGTTTTGGTGCTCATACTACACTTCTGCACTTTTTTGTGAAGATATTAGCTGAGCTTTCGCCGTTGATCACGTTGGAGACTCGTGCAGCTTTTGGATCTTTGAGACTAGGGTGAGCGCCTGACGATCGGGGCTTGTCTACATCTCATCTGTTGTACTGTTGCTCCTTGTACTTTCGGAGGTAATTTATGTTGTATTTTGTTACTACTAGCACTTGTATCCTATTAGAAGCTTCTGTACTATTGATACCAAGTCTTGGGGTTGGTGTAGTTTCCTTTATGTATTTATATTCAAGTTTTGCTTTTGCTTATTTCTGCTTGCTGGTGCGTTTTGGTTAGGTAGTAGCCCATTACTAACCGTTCTGGGCTACGGGAATTGGTTCGCCTACTGGGGATTATAGGTGCCATCATGACTTGAGAAATCGGGTCATGACAGCTTGGTATCAGAGCTCTAGGTTCACACATTTTCGCCTTTCTTGTACCATTAGAGCTTACTTGTAGTGGCCCAAGTCATTTATGGCTTGTCAGGACCGATAGTTCGGTGCTCGGGCCGTTTGTTTGGTCTTTATGGCCGTTCCTCATTTTAGATCTTCAACTTTGGAAATCGTTGACTTCCGTCAACATTCTTGGTAATATCAAAGAATTAAACCAAGGTTCTAGGTCAAAGGAATTCCTTACTCGAAAGTTCGAGTTAAAGAAATGCCTCGTGTAACACCTCGCCCGTTTGGAAGGTTTAAAGTAACCCGTACCTTTGGTGTAAGACTAATAGAGTCTAATATACTAAGAAGGATGTGTTACGAGGTATTATAATCGCAAAATGGTCGTATGATGAGTTTTGAAGTCAAGCAAGTTGCGAAACAAGAGTCGGAAAAAGTTATTGTAAATTCCTTTAAAGAATTCTCTTCAAATTTGGGTTAAATGTCTTGGGGTGTTTCTCCCTATCTATAAAGAGTTAGTGTGCCCCCAATATACCAAATCGAAGTTATACGAGTCTAGTTTCCAACACACTAAACCGTTCATCCATACGACTTCAGAATAGAGAGATATTCACATTTTCGTAGAACTGCGCAAGCAGAAACGTCAAGGTGGGGCCTATGTCCTAAGTCGGTTCAGCTTATAAAAGCTGATTTCTCCTTCGTTTTAACCCATATTTTCACCCAAATTTCTTAGAAAATCAGAGCGAGAGTCCATAAATAATCCATGGACTTTGATCCTTTCAATTCGGAAGTTTAACGGAAGTTGCTCTACGTCGCGAGCTCGTCATTTTGGTGTAGTTTGTCCCGTCAATTTCATGGCGTATCTTCGTGGGTGTTGATGGAGCGAGCTAGCAGGTATTTTCTGAGTATTTGGCAGTAGCTATGGAGTTATTTTGGTGAGGTATGGATCCCGTATACTTATCTATTTGTTTGATCAAGATTTTAAGCTTCTAGTTATGAAAAGTTGTTGTTGCCGATATCTTGTAGTAGTTTCTTGTTGATTTTGGATCTGTTTGTTGTTCTTGCAAGGAGGCAGGTTGTTAATCTTGGGATATTGAATATTTTTGTAAAGGAATCTCTCCCCTACAACCCTCCTTCGTTATTATATGTTCTAGTATTATTTTATGGATTTCTGAGCCACGAAGTGGTATTTTGGATTTGTGGCTTTGGACAGCCCCTTTATCTTGTTATGTTTGGTTATTGTTGTGGTGTTCTGGCTGTGGTGAGGTGCTGGAGGGATTGGGAAATTTTGCGATTATTTTTGGGATCGCATACAATAGTGATTGGATTGGACAACGTGAACTACGCCTTGAAATAGTTCCTCGGGAGCTCGTCGCTCCTTTGAGATGTGGTTAACATATTATTGTTGGATTTAGCTTCCATTTCTTATTGTTATTGGCCTCATTTTATGTTTTGGAGTTGGCTGGTCGCGAGTGTGACATTAACACCTTATCAAATGGCTATGGCTCATTCTTGAAGCCTCGTTGATTCTAGAAATTGTTCCATTACCTTGGTTGGTCAGGCTTCATAGAGACGCCTTTGGGACTTCAGTTGAAAGTGTTTTTGTAATTTCAAGCTTCCCGGAGCAGTTTGAGCCTGGACGACGCTGTTCCCGCAGCTAGTCATCGGATGACAGGTAGGTTATGATTTTCCCCTATCTAGACTCTCCGTATATAGGCTATAACTGCATTAATTAGCTTCTTTGGATGGGTTGTTATAGGTTGGTACCCCAGACCTTGTCCGCCTTTCGTCCGTCTATTTCATACGTTGTTTGTAGTATTCGCATAGTAATGTATATTACCTTTGTGGTCCTGTGTGGCCTTGTATTGACTCTGGAACATAGATGGTGGGCTATTTGGGAATGTCCGCGAGTCCCGGACATAGAGATTATCCTTTTAGGTTGGTTATGTCTGCTGAGTAGCTATTGGGCCTGTGCAGGGCTGATAGGAATTGTTGTGAGCCCTTGGGATACTTTTATATTTGTGTGCGAGCATATCATCCATGAAAGAGGTTTTCCCCTGCATGTTTTACTACAGTTATGGATGTGAGCCACTACTGTCAGTTTTCCTAAATTTGCATGGCCCTGGGGGCCCATTTTTTGTACTGTTGTTGATAGAAAAGGAGATTTTTGGATGTTTTTGCACTGATTTTATTACTGGTACTAGTCTCTGTGGGGCAGAGCACCAGACTTGATTTTATTACTGATACTAGTCTCTGCGGGGCAGAGCACCAGACTTGTTTTTATTACTGATACTAGTCTCTGCGGGGCGGAGCACTAGACTTAATTTACTACAGTTCTAGACCCGGTTATGCCCGGGCACCCTTGGAGGGGTTTTTGAGGCATTTTCTACTACTTTAGTCCTGGACGGGGTCTGGGCATGCATACTTGAGACTGGGTCTCTATCTTGATCCCGGACTTGCTTCTGGATGACATGTCTTGATACTGAGTTTTAGTATGGGGTCGAGGACCTCAATGGACCTTGCCACTCCGGGCCTGGGGCTTCGGGCTGCGTGCGCCGGAGGGAAGGGTATACGGTGGAGTAGAGGTATACAGGCTGAGTCCTTCCATGGAACCTTCCTGCTGGGCCCGATTGGCACTGTAGGAGGTACATACAGAGGTTCTATTTCATATCATATCATATCATGCATTGGATTCCACCCTTGTTTGCTGTGTGTTCAGTGTATGCTCCGGTAGTATGGGATGCCGAAGGGTTTTCTTTCACTTGATTGTGTTCCTCGATTGTATGGGCGGCCGTTGGGACTGTAGGTAGACTATATTTACTCCTGTTTTTACTTAGAGCTTGTCTTGGCACCCGGTTCTTGAAATATTAGTGATGGCTAGCCTGTTGAGGCTTTGGTTGTGGGATTTTTGATTATTGAGAGGGATTTGGAGTCCTATCTTATTGAGGCAGTTTGTGTGGCCTTCTGAGCAGAATGTGAGACTCTGGTTCTATTCTTGTGGGTAGCTGAGTGGTATCTCTCGGTTATTGTGGCCTAGTTATTTCATCCTAGGGTTGTACTTGTGAGGTGATCCCCTGGTTATGCTATCATATGATTGGATTGGTGTTATGATTTCCTTATACTGGTTGATTCCATTTTGAGTATGTTAGACTGCTCTCCGTCTTTTCCTTCCACTTGAGGTTACCAGTATACTGCTATTTTCTCAACTCTCTCTCTACTTAGTTATATTGTTGTGCAAGGACTCCAGGTGCGTTCTCCTTTCCTTCACCTGTGATTCTGTGTAATTGTATCTCTGTGCTAGCCTGTGTTACTTGAAGCTCTTGGTTATGGATGATCTGTGCTAGCTCCTTGTGCCTTGCTTATTGCCTCAGTGACTGCTTTCTTGCTATTTGTTACTTACTGCTTTTATATGTTATATGCGCTCAGTCGTCCTATGATACCTACTGAGTACCCGTGGTTTTGGTTCTCATACTATACTTCTGCACTTTTTTGTGCAGATATTAGTAGAGCTTTCGCCGTTGATCACGTTGGAGACTCGTGCAGCTTTTGAATCTTTGAGACTAGGGTGAGCGCCTGACGGTCGGGGCTTGTCTACATCTCATCTGTTGTATTGTTGCTCCTTGTACTTTCGGAGGCAATTTATGTTGTATTTTGTTACTACTAGCACTTGTATCCTATTAGAAGCTTCTGTACTATTGATACCAAGTTTTGGGGTTGGTGTAGTTTCCTTTATGTATTTATATTCGAGTTTTGCTTTTGCTTATTTCTTCTTGCTGGTGCGTTTTGGTTAGGTAGTAGCCTATTACTAACCGTTCTGGGCTACGGGAATTGGTTTGCCTTTCTGGGGATTGTAGGTGCCATCATGACTTGAGAAATCGGGTCGTGACAATGATATGTATAAAAATTGTATATGTATCATTATTGTATTAATGCGTGTAGAAACTGTATAATTATTGTATATAAATTGTATCTTTGTTATATAGAATATGTATCTGTATAACATGTATATAAAAGTTGTGTCATTGTTGTATAAAATATGTATATTTATCATTATTTTATAAAATATGTTATTTTTATATAACGAATAAAAATACACTCTTTTTTATATTTGATTGATAAAAAAAGAGTGTAGCAATTACAATATTACAAATTTGTATTTGATTGTTAAAAAAACTATAAATTTTATGTGATTGTTTTTTTGGTAGATTTTTTTTTAAAAAAAAAAAGGAGAGCAATTTTTTTTCAAAACCAAAGCAGCCAAAAAGAAAAAAAAAAGCATCAGCCGCCAAAAAATAAAAAAGGTAACAAAACAGGAAAAAAAAAAGGAGACCAGCTGTCAGGATAAGGCAGCAAAATGGCTAGAAATTCCTTGGTCATTCACATGGCATTATTTTCAATCGAGATATTATTTTTGTCCTTATCCCATAATTTAATGGATCGTTTCATTCTCTACCAATTGGACCCTTTTATTCAAGGAATTCCCCAGGCCCAATTTCCATCAAGTGACCTAGCCCTCCCTAATACTCTTCTTCTTCTGATTGATTCTTCCAAAACACAATCAAACGACCTTATACTCTTCTTCTTCAACAACCAAACAACACCACCAAGAACTAAAACGACGCCGCTCCAATTCTCTATGTGTTTTACCACTCCTTTGCCCTAAAAATTGTACATGAACGCGTGCCTAGCACGAGAAATCGTACCTTGAAGCTTCTAAAAAAAACCTGAAATGGTATTATTTCAAACTAGTGAACTTGTTTTCACTTCGCGCGATTATAAAAGACGATGGTTAGTAGATTTCGAATAAGGTCATAAGTTACTATTTTGAACCAAAAGAAATTATGAACTTACGATAATTAAAAATTCATATAAAATACCAAATAAATATAAATTATAGAGAGAACGTATAAAAATAAATAAATAAATAAATAATACATCCTCCATACGACCTTAATCATTAAAAATTAGGGAAAAAATATGAAATCAATGCACAATTTTTTGAGCTCTTGTCGATATTCACTCCACAAACCGATCATCACTGGATAACCTTCCTCTTATTCTTTGAGTCAAATTAAAATATGAATATAATAAACACCAAAAACATAATAGCTGAAAAGATTAATGTGATTATTTCTACAAATTCTTAATGTGTCTCTATTTATAGGATAACAATATGTAATACCAAATAATGTCATCAATATGACTATTAATTATTTTATAGGTTATGATAATACAAAATTATGGAAATAATAAAAGTAAAAACCATTAAGTTTTACATTAAGGAAATGACTTTTTAGTTTCTTAACAATGCATATTTAATATAATTAAAACAATTAAAAGAGTGTTTTTTTTGTTTTATTAATATAGCACATAAATGAGAAGAAAATAGAGTAAAGTACAAAAAAAGGATAATTTTATTTCTTGGCTAAAAAGATGTGTCACATCATTTCCTCTATTTCCAGCTTTATTATCATAAAATAAGCACCGAAAACTGTAATGACCCTCTGGGTCATTTTCTGTTTTGCATGTTTTTCTACATTTTGAGCTTTCTCTCAGCGGCTATAGGTCATTTATGACTTGTCGGGACTGATGGTTCGATGCCCGGGTCATTCGTTAGGTAGTTATGACCATTTTTCTATTTGAGAACTTGAACTTAGAAAATCTTTGACTTCGGTCAACTTTCTTGGTAAACATGCTCGGAATCGAATTCTGATAGTTTCGTTGGCTCCAGAACGGGGATTTTGGCCTAGTGGACCCTTGGTCTGGGTTTGGAAGTTTTCGTTTTGGGTTTGTGTTCTTTTCTGTGTTTTCAGACCAGTTTGGCTTGTGGGGTTGACTTTGGTTAACATTCGGGGAAAATGACCTCAGATGAAAATTCATCAGCGTTGTTAGATCTGGAGTGTCGACTTTGGGCTAGAGGGACCTTTAGTTTAGGTCCCGAGGCTTTCGAACTTGTTTTTGGCCCTTGGGATCGTTTTAGGAAAGTTGGCCAAAAGTTAGTTTTGGGTGTGGGGCCAACTTTTCATTAAATCAAACTCCATTGGGATTTTTGTTGATTCCGTTGAGTCTGAAATACCATTTTCAATCAAATAGCTCAGCTCATTTGTGTTTGGAGACTCCGTATGTGTTTTCGAGGGTCCGTTGGAGAAAAGCTGCATTTTAGCTTTGTTGTTGGCAGCTGGTTGCTGTCATGGAACCAGCAGGCCATCGCCTATACGGAGGCATGACTGCCTACATGCAGAAGCACTAGTCGCCCCCCCTTTCGTTTGGCCTTCGCTTAGGCAGTCGACAGGCCACGTGCGCGCACCCGCGTGTGCGTTGGCTGGCCCACATATAAGCTAGGCAAGTGTCTGGCCTTCGCATGCATAGGTGCCCGCCCCTGTATGCATTGTCGCGTAGGCAGCGTCTAGCCGCGTTCGTGCAGGGCATGGATGGCAGCTTAAGTTGCCTTCTCCAACTCCTTTCTTCATTTCTAATTATTTCCCCATGCGTTTCCTCCATTAGAGTAGACCCTATAAGCTCCATTTTTGGACTCCAAACCTCTCTGTAACTTGTGGTAACAACTCCTACGATCCGTGGTCTTCCTTGCACTCGAATTTGGTAAGTTTCCTCCCTTGAATTCCTAATTTTCCCTTTTAAATTCCTTTTACTTAAATCCTAATCCTCAGGACAATCTATGATCATTCCACCCATCCCGGGGATTTTCCACCATTAATTCACCTAAATCTGTCATTTTTACGGATACATTAACCAAATTATGGCGAACAGATCATAATCGTACCCAACAATAATATTTAGGACCCAAGAACTTTCATGCCCTAGAAACCCCTTTTTTCTCGTATTCTATCATCCCTAGGTAATTCTAAACTCTCCCCCAAGCCCAAGTTTATAGTTTTTAAGGTATGAGAATCGAAACAAGGATATGGGGAATGAAAACCTTACCTTTTCGATGGAGTTTAGTGGAAATTCACTGAAAATCACCTCCCTTCATCTATGCCCTTCCCCAAAATGTTCCTTAGAATTTCTGAATATTTTTGGGGAAGTTTTTGCAATAATACTTACTCAGTCTGCTATAGCGGTCCATACACCGCTATAGCAGCATCGCCGTAGTAGAATCGATCGCCATGGCGGTGCTGACCGATGTTGATTTCAACTATAGCAGGAATTTCTCTGTTATAGCGACAACCGCTGTAGAGCAGTGTCAACCGTTATAGCGGTTGACACGGGATAGAAACTCATAAAATCCCCCAAAAGTGCCCATTTTATAACACACCTTAAATCCTGACATTTCGGAATAACTCCTTTATGTCAACCTCGATACCAGGAGTTTTACTTACCCGAATCTACTTCCGAAAAGTCCTCCAGACTCCTTAATGTCTTGGCTAACGATAAAACTAGGTTAATACAAGATACATTACCCAATCCTCACCTCAATTTCCCTAGACCATACCTTGCTTAGAAATCGTCTGAGACTAGCCTAGCCCAAAAATTTCCAACTCCCAAACCCGAAAGTTTTATAACCCAAAACATGGCAAAAAGGTTTACCCATAATGAAGGACCTGGTCTTTACCACAGATACCAATTAACCCATCATTCTTCCCAGAATGATCAAACCCAAAAAAGATGATTTAAAAGAGAGAAAGGGTAGTACCTGAATCCTCAAACGAGTGAGGGTACTTGTCTCGCATGACCTTCTTGGTTTCTCAAGTGGCTTCGTCAATTGGACGATGCTTCCATTAAACCTTTACCGACCTGATCTCCTTTGTCCTCAATTTTTGGATATCCCGATCAAGTATCACAATTGGCTCCTCTTCATATTGAAGATCCTTGCCTAGCAAAATGCAATCCCATTTGATAATGTATTCTCCATCTCTATGGTATCGCTTTATCATGGATACATGGAAGAGACTCCAAATAAAATGCGCGGTAGTGCTAACCTGTAAGACATTGGCCCTACAATCTTGAGAACCTTAAATGGACCGATATACCGAGGGTTGAGCTTGCCCTTCTTGCCAAAGCGCATAGCCTTGTCATTGATGAAACCTTCAATAACACTTGTTCACCAACATGGAAATCTATGTCTCTTACCTTGCGATCTGTGTACTCCTTCTGCCTGCTTTGGGTTGCTAGCAACATGGTTTGGATCCTCCTCACTTTTTCTTGAGCTACCCTCACTAAATCCACGCCCAAAGGTTTCACATCGCCTACCTCAAACCACCCTATGTGTGATCTACATCCCCTCTCGTACAGTGCCTTAAATGGTTCTATGTCGATACGGGAGTGGTAGATGTTGTTGTATGAGAACTCACACAATGGTAGAAATTGTTTCCAATGACCCCCAAAGTCGATCACACATGCTCTCAGCATGTCTTCCAATACCTGAATTAGCCTCTCTGACTGACCGTCTATCTGAGTATGAAATGTCATGCTGAAAGTGAGTTGAGTGCCCAACTCTTCGTGCAACTTACCCCAGAACTTGGAAGTAAACTGCATACCCCTGTCTGAAATGATGGAGAGTGACACCCCATGCAATCTCACAATATCCTTAACCTAGATCTTAGCAAGCTATTACGAGTTATAATCCACCCTGACCAAAATAAAATGATCTGACTTGGTCAGCCTGTCCACAATTACCCAAATAGAGTCATACTTTCCCAAAGTCTTAGGAAGACCCACCACGAAATCCATTGCTATCCTTTCCCACTTCCACTCGAAAATGGGCATCCTCTGAAGCAATCATGCAGGCCTTTGGGGCTCATACTTGCCCTGCTGACAGTTGTGACACTTGGACACATAATCAACTATGTCCCTTTTCATCCCAAGCCACTAATAAAGTTGCCTCAAGTCCCGGTACATTTTGGTTACGCTTGGATGAACTGAATACCGCGAACCATGAGCCTCTGCCTTCTAAATCACTTCATCGACCCGAGGAACACAAATCCTCCCCCTGAAACTCATCACCCCGCCAGCGTCTAACGTGGCATCCCCAGACTCTCCGGATACCACCTTGTTCTGAAGCTTGTCCAACTATGTATCTTGAAATTGTTTGGCCTTTATTTCTTTTATAAATGTGGATTTGACCTCAATACTGGCCAACAAGCCACCCTGTCCTGAGATGCCCAATTGCATGAATTTATATTCTAGATCTTGAATCTCCTTAGCCAATGATCATTTGGACACCCCTAAACAAGCCAAACAACCCATGCTAACTGCCTTCCGGCTCAATGCGTCTGCCACCATATTAGCTTTGCCCGGATGATATTGGATTATCACAGCATAATCCTTCAACAACTCCATCCATCTCCTTTGCCTCAGATTCAAGTCCTTCTGAGTAAACACATTTTGTAGGCTGTGATGGTCCATGAACACTTCAGACTTGACACCATAGAAGTAGTGCCTCCAAATCATGAGTGCAAAGACCACCGCTGCCAACTCCAAGTCATGGGTTTGGTAATTCTTCTCATGAGGCTTCAACTGCCTTGAAGCATAAGCTATAACATTCTTGTCCTGCATTAACACAGCACCCAAACGCGAATGTGAAGCATCACAATAAATAATGAAATCCTTACCTTCAACCGACAATGATAGAATGAGAGATATGGTAAGAAGTGTCTTATGCTTTTGGAAGCTCTCCTCACACTAGTCAGACCACATAAATAGTACCTCTTTCTGAGTCAACCTTGTCAAGTGAGTAGCGATGAATGTAAAGTCCTTGACAAATCTTTGACAGTAGCCTGCAAGCCCCCACAAAACTCCTCACCTTAGTCATAGAGCTAGGCCGAAGCCAACACTTAACTGCCTCAATCTTCTGGGGATCCATCATCACCCACTTTTCCAATACCATATGCCCTAATAAGGCGACTGAAGTCAACCAAAATTCACACTTGGAAAACTTGGAATATAGTTTCTGGTGCCTCAATATCCAAAACAATATGATTTGAATATCCTATTCATCAAACTCATGAATGTCGTCGGTGCATTGGTCAACCCAAACGACATCACTAGAAACTCGTAATGCCTATATCGAGTCCAGAAAGTCATCTTAGGGATGTCCTCAGACCTAATACTTAACTGATGATACCCTGACCTTAAGTCAATTTTTGAAAATACAGATGTACCCTGCAACTGGTCAAAGAGGTCATCTATGCGAGGTAAAGGATACTTGTTTTGTATGGTGACCTTGTTCAATTGCCTGTAGTCTATACACATCCTCATACTACCATCTTTCTTGTTCACGAATAACACCAGAGCACCCCAAGTTGAAGTACTCAGATGGATAAAGCCTGTATATAAGAGTTTCTGAAGCTGAGTCTTAATTTTCCTTAACTCTACCAGAGCCATGCGATAAGGAGGAATAGAAATTGGGTGAGTGTCCGGCTCCAAGTCTATAAAAAAGTCAATGTCTCTGTCCGGAGGCATGCCATGAAAATCCATCAAAAACACCTCTTGAAACTACTGAAACTGACTCAAATAATGAGGACTCCACACTATCATCTCGTAGATGATCCAAGAAGGCCAAACACCCTCTTCCCACTATCTTCCTAGCTCGAACAAATGATATGATCTTAGCCGGCTTAGGCCTGTACACACCTTTCCACTCTAGCCTATCCTTACCTGGAATTTCTAGAGTCAAGGTCTTAGTATTACAAATTAACACAGCATGATATGGAGACATCCAGGTCATACCCAAAATAACATCAAAATCTAACATGTTCAGAATAACCAAATCTACCCAAGTCTAAAATCCCACAAACACCACAGGACAATTACGATAAACATAGGTTACTATCACAAACTCTCCAATCGGGGTAGAAACATGAATAGGGGAATCAAGGACATCACAAACCAAATCCAGACCCAAACCAAATTTTGTGAAAACATATGACTAAGTAGAACCTGGGTCAAATAGCACAGAGGCCATCCTATCATAGATTAGAGTAGTACATGTGATCACTGCATCTGACACCTCAGCCCCAGACTTCCCTAGAAATGTATAACAATAGGCCCGATCATCAATCCGAGCAACTTCCTTGGCTATATGGGCCACCATCTGCCTATGCTACCATTTTCTCTATCTCCCCGGTCTCTCTGAAAGTTACCTCATCCACCCTGTGGATGACCTCTAGCGTAGCCACCTCTACCTGCTAGAACCACAACCTTGACTGCTGCTGTATCTGGTTACCTACCTGCCTGTAAGGGAACTGCCTCTTAAAGTGACCTGAATCACCATAGTGAAAGAATCCATGATCAAGAGTAGGCCTGCTAGTAGAAGTATAAGAAGCCCCCTGGCCTCTAGGAGCTGAAAACTAACTGGCTCCCGGACGACCACCTATAGAAGCTGGAAAGGCTGACTTAATAGAACGAGCAGAATACACCTGCTGGCTATGACCCCTGTAGTATGAACCACTGTAATTATCTTCATTCCTGGACTTCTTGGCTAACACCTTAGCCTACCCAACCTGCCTGACCCTCTCTAATTTCTTCACATAATCTATCACCTGATTAAAACGTTTTCCGGTTGAGGTCATATGCACAGACAACACCTGCAACTCAGTATTCAGGCCCTTCACAAATAGACGAATCCTCTCCTCTTTTGTACCCAGAAGCTCAGTAGAAAAATGGGACAAGGCATGAAATTTGGCCTTATACGTTGAAACTGACATGTTACCCTGCTCAAGAGCTAGAAACTCATACTTTTTATGATCCCTCAAGGTGCGGGGCAAATACTTCTCTAAAAAGAGAGCATGGAACTGTGCCCAGGTCAGGGGATGCAAAGCTGATAGCCAACACTCTACATGAGACCTCCACTACTGCTTGGCATCACCCTGAAGCTGAAAGGTGATAAACTCTACCCAATTATGTTGCACAATGCCCAGCTTATGCAGCCTCTCATAACAATCTAAAATAAACTCATATGCATCCTTTTTATCAGTACCCTGAAATGTAGGAGGTTTCAGTTTCAAGAACTTAGTCAGCATCTCATGTTCATTTCCAGTCATAACAGAACCTAGCATCGGACGGAAGAAGTCATCAATACCTGACACTGCATTCATCCTAGGAGCTACTGCAACCGCTGGTTGGGTGCTAGGAACCTGATCTGCAGTAACTGTTGGGGTGATTCCAGCACCGACCAGCCCACTCATAAAAGTCCACACTTGCTGAAATGCCTCATGCGATATATGGGGAAGACCTGCAACTCCAGCCGGTGCCGCCTCCTTCTGTTTCGCGCCTTCCTCAACAACAACCTTAACTTCCTCCTCAATCGGATTCTGGAGTGGGAGAGGGGTCGCCGCCCTTACACCTGTAGCTACCTAAGCTCCACCCCTGGCGGGTGTTGCCCTACTTCTGCCCATGCCCCTTCCCCTTCCTCTCCCTCTAACTTTTGGGCCCACAGCCGGGACCATCGCTCTCGCTCCATTATTCCTGGTGTTAACCATCTGCAGACAAAAGAGCTAAAGAAGTTAGATACCAATTTGTATCACCAGATACCAATTGGAATTGAGTTATAGCATGAAGAAAGCTAGAAGAGATAGTTTCCTAAAGTCCTATAGCCTCTCGAAGAAAAGTACAGACATCTCCGTACCATTTCACAAGACTCTACTAGACCCGTTTTGGTATGATGAGATCAACGAACCTATAGCTCCGATACCATCTTTGTCACAACCTAACTCGCCGCGAGTGGCACCCACCCTACCCCCGGATGAGCGAACCAACAATCCAACTCAACACTTAAAGAATCTAACAGCTCAAAACCAGATGCATTAAAATAAACTATCATCCATAGCTAAAAACAAACACTAACATAATTATCTGCAGAAAAATACCCCTATAATCTAAAAGTCACCGTATCAAAACATCTACTACTATCTAAAAAATGGGGATGCAACCCTAAAAACAAGAGAATTCGAGTTTAAATTAATGGACTAGAAATATACTGGATGAAACCATGACAGCCGAGTGATTCGCTCACCCTTGGAATCTGAAATCGCCAAAATTACATCTGAGATCGTGTGTCAGCCGCCGGAATATGTCATGTACTCATAAAGAGAAAACCAAGTGCAGAATCAGTATACAACCACCGTGTACTTGTAGAATCATCGTCCAGCCCCAATTAAAAATATATGAACAATAAACAAAAGCTAAGTAAAGTAATGCAACCATGAATACAAGCCAACAATATAACTAGACTCTAAGTCTTTCCTCTATCTTACCAGCCACATGTAACAAGTTTAACAACCACTGAACAATACACAGTGATAATAAACATATATCCTTTTCACAAAACCCGGACCAACTAAGGATCCCTAGGACAACACCTACGTGTTCAACATGCAATTTTGGTCTACACTAAGACCAACCCCATATTTAAATACAACCACCCGGCCTCTCATGGACCATTATGCAATAATTACAATTCAAGAATACGACCCGGTTCACTCATGGAACCATTGACAGAATGCAATCAATACAATTAAAATCAACCCCATACCAGGTATTGCACCCGAGCCAACTATTATAGAACTTGTACCAGACGTTGTTGACACTCAATTTTGGCTCTCTATGCTTAAAATTGATGTCTTCGGGGCTCCTGATTGTTAAAGAGCACAAAATACATTTTTTTACATATTTTCTTGAAATATAATAATTTATTGATAATCATCTTTGTTTTAGGAGTTTTATCAATTTATTGATATATTTTTTATTTTTTTATAATTCATTGATAATTATGCTTAATTTCATAAATATTAGAATCTTTATCAATTTATTATCACATTTTTACTACCTTACAGTTTAGTGATAATTATCCTTTATTTTGTAAATATTAGAATTTTTATCAATTTATTATCATTATATAATTTTGATAATCGTAATACTTTTTACAGTCATCTGCACACGTACACAATACAAATACTACAATTTCAATTATTTACAACACATTACATTTTATTTTATTTTTATATTTTTGTAATCACATACTAACACACATATTTTTTGTACATTACTTATATTTTTTTATATTCAGTTCGCAAACGTAAGAAGTGGGACTAATTAATTACAAATACAGAGTAAATATTTGATCAAGTTAAGGTCTTGTCACCTTTATTAAAAGTGATATTTGACATGACCGAATACAGATTTTATCCTTTGATTAATACATTTTCACCTAATGGTTAATAGAGCAAAGAACTCATTAGTTAATAACCTAAGGACTAAATCATGTCTCAAGGGGACAAAGAGTGAAGGTCTTTTATTCTTTGAACAAAAGAGGGGGCCAATTTGTATTATAAAAGAGTGAGAGGAGCTTTTCTATTTTTGCATCTTAATTTCCACACAAACATATTCACACACACTATTCTTACTTTTCCTTTTCAAAAAGTGTTGATGCTCTTCTTCTTCTTCTCTATGAAGCTAAAGCTTCACCTCTGCCAGCCCCTCGTCGGAGATGTCATCTCTGGCCACCACTTCGTTGCCCCCCTCCCTTTTATCCGCCATTATTTTGCCAGAAAGTACCAAAATTTGATCGAAAAAATTAGAACTCCGGCGAACAACACGTCCCCAAAATATCATATTTGGCCGGATCCTTTTAGATCTGATCGTTTGAATGTTTTCTGGCCTCTATTGTCTTTGATAATTTGTCTATTTTAGTTTGTATATGTTTCTTCTTACAGATCTGGCCGGAGTTATTATTTCTCCAGCAAACTCCATTTTCGTGATCTTTATTGTTGTGCTATTTTTATCTATATTATTTTGCTTATGTTAAATGTTTGCATCTGGCGGATGATTTTACACTATTGTTTGGTTGTTCCAGGCGGCGTTGGGTGATTTCCGGCTGCTTAAGTTTATATCTGCTACATTTTGTTGCTATTTTTTTGACTGTTTTGGCTAATTTTGTGTTGAGTTTCACCCGGAAAATTTTCTCCGGAGAATGGTCTTGCTCCGCTACTGTTTTAGTCAATTTTTGGAGCTGGTTGGACGATTTTGTCCTTTCCCTTTACTATTTTTGATTTTGCACTGATATTGAACAAATACTACACAAACAATGGCCAATGAAAAAACTCCCGTCGATTTTTGAGGCCTCCATAATAAAAAGACGGATTCATATATACATACGTAGCGCAAAAACTAAATTTTGGATGATTTTGTCCTTTCCCTTTACTATTTTTGATTTTACACTGATATTGAACAAATACTACACAAAAATGGCCAATGAAAAAACGCCCGTCGATTTTTGAGGCCTCCATAATAAAAAGATAGATTCATATATACATACGTAGCGCAAAAAATAAATTTTGGGCGATGATGAAATTTTTAATATTACAAAGACAAAATAAAAAGTTTTATGATTCGTATCTTGGCGAGGTGATCTCGGATGGCCAACCGATGCTTCGCAGCCATGGCGTATCTAAAACTTAGTACAATTACATATCTAAGCCCACACTATAATAAAATTCTATTTTCTTACATTTACATAGATATACATATTTCTTTAACTAATTTTGATAAATATTTATTTGTTATTAACATTTTTACTAAGTGTTTATACAGGTATGTGAGGATGCTTCCCAAAAATGATAATTAAAAGGAGTTTGAAGATCTCCCCAAAATTCATTGCTTTTATTTATATTTTTATAATTCTTGTAACTGTACAAAAGATAAAGTATAGTAAAAACTTTACTTTTGGGGTGTTGGGTGGGAGTGTCCCTTTATTTACTTATTTATTATTACGCGCTTAGGCAAAACTTTAAGTCGTAAATACTTTTATAAATAAATTAATTTAACTTAGATAATTAAGTTAATTAATTCATATTTTTTATGTTACGCAAACATTAGGACGTCATTTCTTTTAAAATAATTTTTTCTTCTAATTATTTTTATTTAACCTTTACAAATGATATCTTACATATTCTTTTATTAAATATTTCTAGTCTTTCTCATCCCTAAATACATTTTTATAAAAGTGAACATTTTTTACATAATGAAAAACACAGGAGGATTGATATAATCGTTACACAATCTTTGATACATTTTCTTTACATTATAAATATGTTTACACATTTTTTAGATGCTTTACTCAACATATTTTTTCTTATATTATTTGTACAAAGATACATATTTCTTATACATTTTTCTTATATATATTTCGTAGTAGTATCTATTCTTTTATATAAATCTTTTGATATTAACAATATACATTCTTTTACACTCTTTAATATACTTTCTTATATATAAATTTTCATACATACTAAATTTTCTCATATATATAAAAATACATGTTTACACTCTTATGCACATATTTTAAAATTATTCTTTGAACATGTATATATATTTCTATTGTTCATATTTATACTTTTTAAAAAATGTTTTTTTACCTCCTCTCTCTTTAAAAAATTAAGTTTAGCCGGGTATCACATTTGTAGATTCCGACGGATGCGTAACACCTTCCCTTCTGAATAACTTGAACCCTTACCTAGAATTTCAATTGGTTTTTGCAGATTAAAATGCAAGTTATGCATATCAATAATCAAAATAGGTTTTCTTATTTTTCTTAAAAATCAGGTGGCGACTCTGTACATAATTAAATTTATTTAGAGTCCATAAGTTGTGCTTTATCTAACCTTGATAATAATAGGACATGACAGAATGGCAACTCTGCTGGGGACAAAGACCAGGTTCTAACTATCATAGACTTAATTTTTTAATAGAGGGAGGTATTTATATTTACATTTTTATATATTGATTATTTAATTCTTCAATTATTTTTTGCACACTATGAATTGTATATGTTATTTGTATTGTACATATAAATTTTTGGTTTTTGATTCTACATAAATTCTTTATATTATTCTTTGATTCATTATTTACTTTATAATGTAGATATGTATTCGAAATACTTCTACACATTATTTATCTAATTATCACATCGTTTCTATTGAGTCTTGGCCGTACACTATCACACATTGTGATTCACACTCCTCCAAATCTTCTTTGGATTCTATAGTTTCAGAGTCAGCGCATTTAAATTACTACGCATCTTCTCGCAGTTGTACGAATATTCTTTATCAGCTTAGGTGAATCTACTCTTATAAATCTTAGGTCGTTGTACATACGATCTTCACTTCAGTTGGATGAATTTTTATTCTTTATTTGTTATATATTTTTATTTGATACCTGCTCTTTGCTTATTACATATTCTGTATTTTTATATTTTTGTGCATATTTTTAGTTTATACATATATATATATACACACGTCATCTTCATCCTCGTCCATTTTATCTGACGATTTTGGTTGACTTATGTTGAGCATGGGACATTTTTCAATCCCTCACATTCGTTCTCGGTCTCTAAGACCATCATTCATAATTTATCATTCTTTCTCATACCCATTGTCGATATTTACAATCACTCTTTTGGACTTCATTCTTTTTCAAGAAATTACCAATATAGCTTTGTACATTCTTCTCATCTTTATACTAACTCATAGCTCTAATGTTTTTGCAATACAATCACTCATAGCAATTATATAAATCACATACAATTACGTATTCGTTCGAACTATGTTTTGACATGATTCTTGTCCTGGCAAGATATGTAGGCAACCCTGTAATGACCCTTCTGGTCATTTATGCATTTTTGCCTTTCTTGTACCATTAGTGCTTTCCTGTAGTGGCCCCAAGTCATTTATGGCTTGCTAGGACCGATAGTTCGGTGCCCGGGCCGTTGGTTTGGTCTTTTTGGCCATTCCTTGTTTTAGAGCTTAAAGCTTTTGAAATCGTTGACTTTAGTCAACATTCTTGGTGAACACGCTCGGAATTGAATTCTGGCAGTTTTGTTAGCTCCGAAGCATGGACTTTGGTCTAGAGAGACCTTTGGTCGGGATCCGAGAGCTTTTTAGCTTGGAATTCTCTCTCGTTCTGTGTTTTCAGGCCAGTTGGGATTGTTTGGTTGACTTTGGTCAATATTCGGAGAAGACGGCCTCAGAGGGAAATTCCTTCAGCGCCGTTAGCTCCAGAATGCCGAGTTTGTGTTAGGTAGTTAGTTGGTTTGGTTCCCGAGTGATCCGGTCTCATTTAAGATGTTTGGTTGGCGTTAGCTAGTGTTGACTTAGGTCAACATTCTTCCGAAACAACCTTGTATGGAAGTTTTGTCGATTCCATTGGGTATGGAACGTCGTTTCCACTCTAATACCATATTTGGTTTATGAGTATAGGATTCTGATTGTGCCCGGAACACCTCGTTGAAGTTTTGGCTGTTGCTGGTTTTCTGCAGCAGAATTTGTTCAGCGCCAATGGCGCCCGGGCAGCGCCAATGGCGCTTACCTGTGATTTCCTTTAGTGCCAACGGCGCTGACCTGCGCCCAGCCCCTAAAATCTTCCCTCCTTCGAGTTTTCAGCTCAAATTTTTGTTTCCTCCCAACTCCAAACTGAAAATTCTCTCTACCAAATTGCTCCAAATTAGTTCTTGAACTTGGGTAATCTTTTGCTCATCAAAAATCTGTGCTCCCTTGACAATTGGTAAGTCTTCTTCCCCAACTTGTTCTTCTCTTGTTTTCTAAAGAAACCACCATTGTTGGGAGTCTCAAAAGATCGGAAATTCTTGTAGATTCTGCCCATTTTGTGAGTGCATGATCATGGGTTCGTGAGACTCGTAGTTTGGGTGAAATTCCTCGCCTTATGGTAAGCTTTCTTGCTCAATTTTGCGATTGTTCATTCTTAAAATTCCTTTTTTAATTCATGACTTGAGCGGGTTATTTTGGAGCCCCATTTCATGTTCGTTTCTGCTAATATTTTGAGCATGTGCTCCCGGAATGGTAAGCAACACTTTGGTGTTTTTCATTTCAGGTTTCAGGTCGCTCGGCCCACGGGCTTGTTTGTGATCTGAATTTTGACCCTGCTATTATTATAGCAATATGGGTATCGTTAATATTGTTGACATATAGATTATTGTGTTGATAGTAGTTTCACAATTTGGAGATTTCTGGAGCAGTTCGAGCCTAGACGACATCGTCCCCATAGCTATTCATTGGACGACAGGTAGGTTATGCCTTTCGCTACCTAGACTCTGCATATATAGGCTATAACTGCATTAATTATTATCCTTTGGTGGGTTGTTATAGGTTGGTACCCCAGACCTTGTCCGCCTTTTCTGTCCGTTTATTTCATACGCTGATTGTAGTATTCATGTAGTATTGTATATCACCTTTGTGATCATGTGTGGCCTTGTATTGATTCTGGAACATACACGGTGGGTGATTTGGGAATTTTTGCAAGTCCCAGACATAGAGATATCCGTTTAGGCTAGTTATATCTACTGAGTAGTTGTGGAGCCTGTGCAGGGTTGGTAGGAATATTTGTGAGCTGTTGGGCTAATTTATATTTGTGTGTGAGCATATCATCTATGAAAGAGGTTTTCCCTACATGTTTTACTTCAGTTTTGGCTGCGAGCCACTATAGATGGTTTTTCCTAAACTTGCATGGTCCCGGGGGCCCATTTTTGGTATACTTGATGATAAAAATGGGATTTTGGATGATATCACACTTGATTTCCTACTGATATTAGGCTCTGTTAGGTAGAGCACTAGCCCTGATTTTCTACTGATACTAGGCTCTGCTGGGAAGAGTAATAGACCTGATTTTCTACTGATACTAGGCTTTGCTGGGAAGAGTACTAGACTTAATTTCCTACTGATATAAGGCTCTGCAGGGCAGAGCACTAGACCTGATTTCTGATTGATTTAGACCTGGATACGCTATGGGCACCCTCTGAGAGGGTTATTGAGACTTTTATCACTGATTTGTACCCGAGTATACTTCAGGCACCTTTTGAGAGGGTCTTTTGAGATTACTACTATTGTTTTAGACTCAGTTTAATTTCAAGCAAGTACTTTGAGGCTCTAATTCTCTTGACATTTCACATTTGTTACTCTATGTGGTCAGGGACCTCCACGGGCCCTGCCATTACAGGACCTGGACAAAGGGCCGAGCATGCCGGAGTAGGGGTATACGATGTCGGATGGTGTATAGCAGGTACGTCCAACTATGGGTCCTCCTACTGAAGTGCCGGGGGGCTGCATACAGGGTAACTGTTACTGATTCCATCATTATCATCATCATGCATATTTCACTTGGATTCCACCCTTATTTGTTGTGTGTTCAGTGTACGCTCCAGTTGTATGGGAGCCCGAAGGGTTTGTTTTCACTTGATTACGTTCCTCGGTTGCATGGGCGACCATTGGGACTGTAGGTAGTTTAGATTACTCTTGTCATTTTATAGAGATGGTTATGGTTCTTGTTTCTTGGTGATTTAGCAGTTATTAGCCTGTTGAGGCTCCGATTGTGGGATTTTGATTATTGAGAGGGCTAGGGAGTCCTATCTTATTGAGGCACTTTCGTGTGGCCTTCTGAGCAGATTATGAGTTTATGGTTCCATTCTTATCAGGATTTGAGTAGTATTTCTCAGTTATTGTGGGTCAGTTATTCCATCCTAGGGTTATACTTGAGAGGTGGATTCCTGTTTATGCTATCTTGAAGTTGGATTGGTGTTATGATTTCCTTATGCTTGTTGATTCCATCTTGAGTATGCTAGACTGCTTTCTTTCTTTCCTTTTTCTTGAGGTTACCGGTATACCGCTATGTTCCTGACTCTCTCTCCTTTTATATACTATTGTTGCAAGGATTCCATGTGCATTCTTCTTCCTTACACCTGTGTTTTTGTGTTATGTATCTATTTTGTGCTAGTATGTATACTTGTAACTCTTGGTTGATAACTCTTGGTTGATTGCTCATTGTGCTAGTTCCTTGTGCTTCATCCTTGCTTCTATGACTGCTTTCTTGTATTCTTCTTATTACTATTTTTATATCTTATATGCGCTCATTCGGCCGATGATGCCTACTGAGTACCCATTGTCTTGGTGCTCATACTACACTTCTGGATCTTTCTGGTGCAGATATTAGTTGAGCTTTCACCGTTGATCACGTTGGAGACTCGTGCAGCTTTTGGGAGGTTCGAGACTAGGTTGAGCGCCTGACGATTGGGGATTATCTATATCTCATCTTTTGTACTATTGCTCCTTGTACTTTCGGAGACAAATTATATATTATTTTGCTACTTCTAGAACTTGTATTCTATTAGAAACTTATGTACTGTCGATACCAAGTCTTGGGTTGGTGTAGTATCATTTGTATATATATTTCAGGTAGTTTTTCCGCGTGTCTTATCTTTATATTCAGCTTCTGTTTATCTCTACTTAATGTGGGTAATTGGTTAGGTAGTAGCCTATTACTAACCATTCTGGGCTACGGGGATTGGTTCGCCTACTGGGGGTTATAGGTGCTATCATGATTTGAGAAATCAGGTCGTGACAGCTTGGTATCAGAGCTATAGGTTTACCGGTGTTGTGGTACAGAAGCAAGTGTCTATGTAGAGTCTCACAGATCATTACGATGACGTCTGTATCTTATCTGCGGGAGGCTACAGGGCATTGTTAGGAAAAGTTTCATCTTCTTGGATCCTTATCGTGCGTTCCTGGCTCTATTGACTTCTAAACTTTAGTTGTTTCATTCCTTCCAAGATGCCTAAGATGAGTTTGATAATGGGTGATGTCGAGGATTTTATGCCTATTGCTTTAGTACTTTAGTCAATGCCATAACTAAAGAGTGATATTTTATCATATTATATAAGGGGTGTGGGACCAGCCCAGCCTCCGATTGGATTCATAGCTACCCCAGTTCTTCAGAACACCATGGCTAGGACTCTGAGTCCTCCAGTAGGCATTTCAGTACTTCGTTCTTTGAGTGGTGCTTCAGCTAGGGTTAAGCTACTAGTCCTTCAGCAGGGTTGTCTATCAGTATTGGAGTATGAGGTAAGATTTCATAACATTGTTAGGTGTACTGCTAGGGTTGTACCTTCAGAGTTTTATAGGGTTCAAAGCTTTGTTGGGGGTTTGATTTCACCCCTTTGTTTGACTATCGAGCACTTGGTTATAGTTGGGACTACCTTTATTTAGGTAGTGGATCATGCTTGGGCTATCGAGGGTTTATGCCTTGAGGCTTATAGAGGTAGTGCTAAGAAACATCATCGCCAGGATAGTTTCCGAGGTTCTCAAACTTGAGGTAGGGGATTCTCCACCAGAGATACGTTCCATTGCTTCTTATCTACCAGCCAGTTTCAGTTACTCCATAGGGTGGTGGTACAGGACGTTGAGCTTAGCAGACATGGTATGGGTCAAATTTCTCAAGGGTTGCTTTCAGGATGTGTAGGTCGTGGTGGCCGGTCAGGTTCAGTGTGATCTCCTTGCCTGTATGTACCCAGTGGGATTTGCTTTCAGTGCAGTGTGTATGGGCAGTTTGCTAGGTATTGTGCCATGATTCCATCTTCCAGTCTGCAGGGTCAGTAGGTGTTATTTCCCAGGGCTTCAGTGCCACCGGCTAGAGGTGGAGTGTATGGTAGTAGGGTTGGTCCCCAGGTGGTAAGAGGTGGCTTCTGGGCTTGCAGATTTGGTAAGGGTTATCGCCAGTGTGGTGAGCTTGGGCACTCTATTAGGAAGTGCCCCATGATTGTGTATCCCGGTCAGCCTGGTTGTTATGATTGTGGTGTGCTTGGTCAGTGTTTTAGAGATTATCCATGGAGAGGTATGGTTGAGCCTTCAGCTTCAACTACTCTGACCAGTGTTAGACCCTGTCAGTATGATACCTCACTTGGTAGGCTCGAGGTAGAGGTTCCTGATATTGTTGCTCCAGGTTAGGCTCTTGATACCTTCGGCTTGTGATAGTCCTGCTCGCATTGCAATTCTATACCTTCCACCATTTAATTGCTTATATGCATACCTGCTACTTGTTTAGTTGTTTGATTTCTAGATTATAGCTCTTATGCATTGCTTTCATTGTAGTTTATTCCTTAGTAGTGGATGGGGGTGAGTTATCCTTGATAGGTGTTTACCCGGAGTTGTAGCTCATTGGTAGTTCTTGTTAGTCTATTTCTGGTTGGGTTTGTTTCCTATTTTGTTGTGGCTCTAGACTTGTGCTTAGTCTTCCCTTTTGAGCGGTCCTAGATAGTTGATCGCCTAGGCTGTTATCTAGCGTGGCTAAAGGTTCTTGATTTGGTTTGGTGTTACCGATAGTTGTGCTAAAGTTTGAGCTTCTATCTTAAGATGAGAGGTGTTGGTTATGCTAGTGAGCATGATTTGGTTTTGTTTTTTGGGTGATTAAAGTTGACCCTCCTTGATTGGTTGGATTACGAGGTTGGCAGGTATGTGGGTTATTCCCGTAGCCTCCTTCAGTTTCTTGTCTGGTTGGGTTGTCTTATCATTTTTCCCAATTTCAGTTATCGAGTTTGATGTTAGAAGAGGTATGCATCCATGGGTTGGTGTTCAATTAGGGTAAAGCTACTACAGTTTGGAGTACGTGCTTTGGGTTAGTGTTTTGGATGGAAAACGGCTAGTAGACTATAGCTTGACTTTGATATAACTTGAGTAAAAAGGGTGACTATGTTTGTGGTAGAGTATAAGCAAAGACTGTGGATCTCTGGTACGTCAGTTGATACTTCGAGGGTGGTTGAGTGTTCGACTTGTATGCAGCTCCCTATTGGTGGTGCAACAGGATTCAGTTCAGAATAAAAGGGTTTTATGGATCAGCGGGTTCATGAGTTAGAATTTTTATTGTTGGTTTTTTTGGTAAACTTGGTTGTGGTTTCAAAGATTCGAGTTCTGTGTGTTAATCGCTTTGCTTCTCGGGTTTCGATGTTGTGTCAGTCCTTTTCCTTTGAGATTCTCGAGGTTCAGTTTGGGTTGGCAGTCCCTTGGAGTTTTAGAGTTGAGTTTGGAATCTAGATTGTCTAGTAATGAGTTTTAGGCTTGGTTGCATTCGTTGGTTTTGTTGGGTGTCGGCCGGTCGAGGAGGCTACCCGAGTTGTTCGAGAGAGTAGTGCAAGCTTGGTGTCTGCTATTCTTTTAATCTCTAGTCCTTCCTTCTTTCCTGACTTTCACGGATGAAAGTATTTTTAGTAGTGGATGATGTAATGACACTTCCAGTCATTTACGCATTTTTGCCTTTCTTGTACCGTTAGAGCTTTCCTATAGCGGCCCCAAGTCATTTATGGCTTGCTGGGACCAATAGTTTGGTGCCCAGGCCGTTAGTTTGGTCTTTTTGGTCATTCCTTGTTTTAGAGCTTAAAGCTTTTGAAATCAATAACTTCAGTCAACATTCTTGGTGAACATGCTCGGAATCGAATTCCGACAATTCCGTTAGCTCCGGAGCATGGACTTTGGTCTAGAGGGACCTTTGGTTGGGATCCGAGAGCTTTTCTGCTTGGAATTCTCTTGTGGTCCTGTGTGGCCTTGTATTGACTCTGGAACATAGACAGTGGGTGATTTGGAAATGTTCGCGAATTCCAAACAGAGAGATATACTTTTAGGATGGTTATGTCTGTTGAGTAGTTGTGGAGCATGTGCAGGGCCAGTAGGAATGTTTGTGAGCCGTTGGGCTAATTTATATTTGTGTGTGAGCATATCATCCATGAAAGAGGTTTTCCCTACATGTTTTACTTTGATTTTGGCTTTGAGCCACTAAGATGGTTTTTCCTAAACTTGCATGGCCCCGGGGGCCCATTTTTCGTATACTTGATGATAAAAATGAGATTTTGGATGATATCACACTTGATTTCCTATTGATATTAGGCGCTGCTAGGCAAAGCACTAGCACTGATTTTCTACTGATACTAGGCTCTGTTGGGCAGAGTATTAGACCTGATTTTCTACTGATACTAGGCTCTGTTGGGCAGAGTACTAGACTTGATTTCCTAATGATATTAGGCTCTGCTGGGCAGAGCACTAGACCTGATTTCTGATTGATTTAGACCAGGATACGCTCTGGGCACCCTTTGAGAGGGTTATTGAGACTTTTATCACTGATTTAGACCCGAGTATACTTCGGACACCTTTTGAGAGGGTTTTGTTAGATTACTTCTATTGTATTAGACTCGGTTCAATTCCAAGCATGTACTTCGAGGCCTTGATTCTCTGAGATTTCACATTTGTTACTCTATGTGGTCAGGGACCTCTATGGGCCCTGCCATTCCACGACCTGGCCAAAGGGCCGAGCATGCCGGAGGAGGGGTATATGATATCAGATGGTGTATAGTGGGTACATCCCATCATGGTTCCTCCTACTGAAGTTCTGAGGGAAGGTGCATACAGGGATACTATTGTCGGTTCCATCATTATCATCATCATATATATTTCACTCGGATTCCACCCTTGTTTGTTGTGTGTTCAATGTACGCTGTGGTTGTATGGGAGGCCGGAGGGTTTGTTTTCACTTGATTGCGTTCCTCGGTTGCATGGGCGGCCGTTAGGAATGTAGGTAGTTTATATTACTCTTGTCGCTTTATAGAGCTGGTTATGGTCCTTGTTTCTTGGTGATTTAGTGGTTATTAGCCTATTGAGGCTCCGATTGTGGGATTTTGATTATTGAGATGGCTAGGGAGTCCTATCTTTTTTAGACACTTTTGTGTGGCCTTCTGAGCAGATAATGAGTTTTTTGTTCCATTCTTATCAGGATTTGAGTAGTATTTCTCGGTTATTGTGGGTCAGTTATTCCATCCTAGGGTTGTACTTGAGAGGTGGATTCATGTTTATGCTATCTTGAAGTTGGATTGGTGTTATGATTTCCTTATGCTTGTTGATTCCATCTTGAGTATGCTAGACTGCTTTCCTTCTTTCCTTTTTTTTGGCATTACCTGTATACCGCCATGTTCCTGACTCTATCTCCTATTATATACTATTGTTGCAAGGATTCCAGGTGTGTTCTTCTTCATTACACCTGTGTTTCTGTGTTATGTATTATTTTTGTGCTAGCATGTATACTTGTAACTCTTGGTTGATTGCTCCTTGTGCTAGTTCCTTATGCTTCTTCCTTGCTTCTGTGACTGATTTCTTGTATTCTGCTTATTACTATTTCTATATCTTATACGCGCTCAGTCGGCTGATGATCCCTACTGAGTACCCATTGTCTTAGTGCTCGTACTACACTTCTGCATCTTTCTAGTGCAGATATTAGTTGAGCTTTCGCCGTTGATTGCGTTAGAGACTCGTGTAGCTTTTTGGAGGTTCGAGACTAGGGTGAGCACCTGACGGTCGATGCTTGTCTATATCTCATCTTTTGTATTATTGCTCCTTGTACTTTCGGAGACAGATTTATATTGTATTTTGTTACTTCTGGCACTTGTATTCTATTAGAAGCATTTGTACTGTCGATACCAAGTCTTGGGGTTGGTGTAGTATCATTTGTATATATATTTTTGGTTGTTGCTTCCCTGTGTCTTATCTTTATATTCAGCTTCCGCTTATTTCTTCTTGTTGTGCGTAATTAGTTAGGTAGTAGACCATTACTAACCGACCCGGGCTATGGGGATTGATTTGCCTACAGGAGGGTTGTAGGTGCCATTATGATTTGAGAAATCAGTTCGTGACAGCTTGGTATCAGAGCTCTAGGTTCACCGGCGTCGTGGTACAGAAGAAAGTGTCTAAGTAGAGTCTCACAGATCGGTACGATGACATCCGTATCCTATCTACGGGAGGATACAGGGCATTGTTAGGAAAAGTTTCATCTTCTTGTCTCCTTATCGTGCATTCCTGGCTCTATTGACTTCTAAACTTTGTTTGTTTCATTTCTTTCCAAATACCTAAGATGAATTCGACAACAGGTGATGTCAAGGCTTCTATGTCTGTTGCTTCAGTGCTTCAATCAGCGCCAGGACTACAGAGTGAGAGTTTATCGCATCAGTTAGGGGTTGTGGGACCAGCCCAGCCTCTGATTGGATTCATAGCTACCGTAGTTGTTCAGGACACCGTGGTTAGGAATCTGAGTCCTCCAGCGGGAGTATCAGTACTCTGTTCTTTGAGCGGTGCTTCAGCTAGGGTTAATCTACCAGTCCTTCTGCAGGGTTGTCTTTCAGTATTGGAGTATGAGGTGAGATTTTATGACATGGTTAGGCGTACTGCTAGGGTTGTACCTTTAGAGTTTGATAGTGTTCAGATCTTTGTTGGGGTTTTCATTTCACCACTCCGTTTAGCTACCTAGCACTTGGTTACAGTTAGGACTACCTTCCTTAAGGTAGTAAATCATGCTTGGGCTATCGAGGGTTTATTCCGTGAGGCTTATGGAGGTAGTTCTAAGAAACATCGTCCCCAAGATAGTTTCTGAGGTTCTCAGACTCGAGGTAGGGGATTCTCTACCAGAGATAGGTTCCATTGCTTCTTATCTGCCAGGCCAGTTTTAGTTGCTCCGCAAGTTTCAGAGGGTGGTGGTACAGGACATGTTGAGCTTAGTAGACATAGTACGGGTCAGATTGCTCGAGGGTTGCTTTCAAGATGTGTAGGCCGTGGTGGCTAATCAGGTTCAGTGCAATCTCCTCGCTCGTATGTACCTAGTGGGATTTACTTTTAGTACGATGTGCATGGGCAATTTTCTAGGGATTGTGCCACGATTCCATCTTCCAGTCCATAGGTGTTATCTCCTTGGGCTTCAGTGCCACCGGCTAGAGGTAGAGTGCATGGTAGTAGGGTTGGTCCCTAGGTGGTTTGAGGTGGATTTTGGGCTTGTGGTTCTGGTAAGAGTTGTCACTGGTGTGGTGAGCTTGGGCACTCTATTAGGAAGTGCCCCACGATTGTGTATCTCGGTTAGCCTGGTTGTTATGATTGTGGAGTGCTTGGTCACTATTTTAGAGATTGTCCCCGGCGAGGTATGGTTGAGCCTTCAGCTTTGACTACTCCAACAAGTGTTAGACCCCGTCAGTATGATACCTCTCTTGGTAGGTCCGAGGTAGAGGTTCCTGCTATCGTTAATCCAGGTTAGTCTCTTGATACCTTCGGCTTGTGATAGTCCTACTCGCGTTGTGATTCTATCCCTTCCATCGTTTAATTGCTTATATGCCTACCTACTACTTGTTTCGTTTTTTGATTTCCGGATTGTAGCTTTTATGCGTTGTTTTCGTTGTAGTTTATTCCTTAGTAGTGGATGGGGGTGAGTTATCCTTGATAGGTGTTTACCCGGAGTTGTAGCTCATGGGTAGTTCTTGTTAGTCTATTTCTGGTTGGGTTTGTTTCCTATTTGTTGTGGCTCTAGACTTGTGCTGAGTCTTCCCTTTTGAGCGGTCCTAGATGGTTGATTACCTAGGCTGTTATCTAGTGTGGCTATAGGTTCTTGTTTTAGTTTGGTGTTACCGATAGTTGCGCTAAAGTTTCAGCTTCTGTCTTGTGATAAGAGGTGTTGGTTATGCTAGTGAGAATGATTTGGTTTTGTTTTTTGGGTTATTAAAGTTGACCCTCCTAGATTGGTTGGTTTAATAGGTTGGCAGGTATGTGGGTTCTCGTAGCCTCTTTCAGTTTCTTGTCCGGTTGGGTTGTCTTAGCATTTTCCCCGGTTTCGATTGGAATGAATTTTGATCATAGTTCTCTGGTTGAGCCTTTGATTGTGGAATTGTGATTGAGTTCATTCACTTCCAGTTGATTAAGATTTGACATGGTGCAGCGAAGTTGGGTTCATTCTATAGTTTGTAAATTTCTCCGTCAATACAGGGTGCTCATACATGGCTTTCCTAACCCTGGTGTGCAACTTCGGTCGGGTTTAGATGGGTTGTTCAGTTGGGTTCAGTTATCGAGTTTGATGTTAGCAGAGGTATTCATCCTTGGGTTGGTGGTCAGTGTGGGTAAAGCTACTACAGTTTTGAGTACGTGCTTCGGGTTAGTGTTTTGGATGGCAAAGGGCTAGTAGACTATAGCTTGACTTTGTTATAACTTAAGTTAAAAGGGTGACTTTGTTCGTGGTAGAGTATAAGCAAAGACTGTGGATCTCCAGTGCGTAAGTTGATGCTTCGAGACTGGTTGAGTATTCGACTTGTAAGCAGCTCCCTGTTGGTGGTGCAACAGGATTCAGTTCAGAATAAAAGGGTTTTACGGATCAGCGGGTTCATTAGTTAGAGTTTTTGTTGATGGTTTTTCTGGTAAACTTGGTTGTGGTTTCGAAGATTCAAGTTTTGTGTGTTGAACGCCTTGCTTCTCGGGTTTTGATATTGTGTCGGTGCTTTTTGGTTGAGATTCTCTAGGTACAATTTGGGTTGGCAGTCCCTTGGAGTTTGGAGTTGAGTTTGGAATCTAGCTTGGCTAGTAATGAGTTTTAGACTTGGTTGCATTCATTGGTTTTGTTGGGTGCCGGCCGGTCGAGGAGGCTACCCGTGTTTTCCGAGAGAGTAGTGCGGGCTTGGTGTCCACTGTTCTTTTAATCTCTAGTCCTTCCTTCTTTCCTGACTTTCGAGGATGAAAGTCTTTTTAGTAGTGGATGATGTAATGACCCTTCCAGTCATTTACGCGTTTTCGCCTTTCTTGTACCATTAGAGATTACATGTAGTGGCCCCAAGTCATTTATGGCTTGCTGGGACCGATAGTTTGGTGCCTGGGCCGTTGGTTTGGTCTTTTTGGACATTCCTTGTTTTAGAGCTTAAAGCTTTTGAAATCGTTGACTTCAGTTAACATTCTTGGTGAAGATGCTTAGAATGAAATTCTGACAGTTCCGTTAGCTACGGAGCATGGACTTTGGTCTAGAGGGACCTTCGGTCAGGATCCGGGATCTTTTCAGCTTGGAATTCTCTCTCGTTATGTGTTTTCAAGCCAGTTGGGCTTGTTTGGTTGACTTTGGTCAATATTCAGAGAAGACGGCCTCGGATGGAAATTCCATCAGCGTCGTTAGCTCTGGAATGCCGAGTTTGTGTTAGGTAGTTGGTTGGTTCGGGTCCCTGGTGATTCGAGCTCATTTTTGATGTTTTGTTAGCGTTAGCTAGTGTTGACTTTGGTCAACATTCTTCATAAACGACCTCGTATGGAAGTTTCGTCAATTTCGTTGAGTCGAGAACGTCGTTTCCACTTTAATAACATATTTGGTTTGTGAGTATAGGGTTCCGATTGTGCCCGGAACACCCCGTTGAAGTTTTGGCTATTGCTGATTTTCTGCAGCAGAATTTGTTCAGCGCCAACGGCGCTTGGGCAGTGCCAACGGCGCTGACCTGTGCTTTCCTTCAGCGCTAACGGCGCCCGTGCAGCGCCAACGGCGCCCGTGCAGCGCCAACGGCGCTGACCTACGTCCAGCCCCTATAAATCTTTCCTCCTTTGAGTTTTCAGCTCAAATTCTTGTTTCCTCCCAACTCCAAACTATAAATTCTCTCTACCAAATTGCTCCAAATTAGTTCTTGAACTTGGGGAATCTTTTGCTCATCAAAAATCCACGCTCCCTCGACAATTGGTAAGTCTTCTTCCCCAACTTGTTCTTCTCTTGTTTTCTAAAGAAACCACCATTGTTGGGAGTCTCTAAAGCTTGGAAATTCTTGTAGATTCTGCCCCTTTTGTGAGTGCATGATCATGGGTTCGTGAGACTCGTTGTTCGGGTGAAATTCCTCGCTTTATGGTAAGCTTTCTTGCTCAATTTCCGATTGTTCATTCTTAAAATTTCTTCTTTAATTCTTGACTTGAGCGGGCTGTTTTGGAGCCCCATTTCATGTCCGTTTTTGCTCAAATTTTGAGCATGTGCTCCCAGGATGGTAAGGATTATTTTGGTATTTTTCTTTTCTGGTTTTGGGTCACAGGACCCACGGGCCTTTTTATGACCCTAATTTTGACTCGGCTATTATTATAGCAATATGGAAATCGCTAGTCTTGTTTTGACTTATAGATTATTGTGTTGATAGTGGTTTTGCAATTTGGAGCTTTCTGGAGTAGTTCAATCCTGGAGGACACAGTCCCCGCAGGTATTCATTGGACTATAGGTAGGTTATGGCTTTTCCTACCTAGACTCTGCGTATATAGGCTATAACTGCATTAATTAGTATCCTTGGGTGGGTTGTTATAGGTTGGTACCCCAGACCTTGTCCGCCTTTTCTGTCCGTTTATTTCATACGCTGATTGTACAATTCGTGTAGTATTGTATATCACCCTTGTGGTCCTGTGTGGCCTTGTATTGACTCTGGAACATAGACAGTGGGTGATTTAGGAATGTCCGCGAGTCCGGAACATAGAGATATCCTTTTAGACTGGTATGTCTGTTGAGTAGCTGTGAAGCCTGTGCAGGGCTGGTAGGAATATTTGTGAGCCGTTGGGCTAATTTATATTTGTGTGTGAGCATATCATCCATGAAAGAGGTTTTCCCTACATGTTTTACTTGGCTGTGAGCCACTATAGATGTTTTTCCTAAATTTGCATGGCCCCAGGGGCCCCTTTTTGGTATACTTGATGATAAAAATGGGATTTTAGATGATATCACACTTTATTTCCTACTGATATTAGGCTCTACTGGGCAGAGCACTAGCCCTGATTTTATACTGATACTAGGCTCTGCTGGGTAGAGTACTAGACCTGATTTTCTACTGATACTAGGCTCTGCTGGGCAGAGTACTAGACTTGATTTCCTACTGATACTAGGCTCTGCTGGGCAGAGCACTAGACCTGATTTCTGACTGATTTAGACCCGGATACGCTCTGGGCACCCTCTAAGAGGGTTATTGAGACTTTTATCACTAATTTAGACCCGAGTATACTTCGGGCACCCTTTGAAAGAGTCTTTTGAGATTACTACTACTATTTTAGACCCGATCCAATTTTGGGCATGTACTTCGAGGCTCTGATTCTCTGAGATTTTGCGTTTGTTACTATATGTGGTCTGGGACCTCCATGGGCCCTACCGTTCCAGGACCTGGCAAAAGGGCTGAGCATGCCGGAGGAGGGGTATACGGTGTCGGATAGTGTATAGGGGGTACAACCCACCATGGGTCCTCTTACTGAAGTGCCAAGGGGAGGTGCATACAGGGTTACTGTTACCGGTTCCATTATTATCTTCATTATGCATATTTCACTCGGATTCCACCATTGTTTGTTGTGTGTTCAGTGTACGCTCCGGTTGTATGGGAGCCCGGAAGGTTTGTTTTCACTTGATTGCGTTCCTCGGTTGCATGGGCGGCCGTTGGGACTGTAGGTAGTTTAGATTACTCTTGTCATTTTATAGAGCTGGTTATGGTCCTTGTTTCTTAGTGATTTAGCTGTTATTAGCCTGTTGTGGCTCCTATTGTGGGATTTTGATTATTGAGAGGGATAGGGAGTCATATCTTACTGAGGCACTTTTGTGTGGCCTTCTGAGTAGATTGTGAGTTTCTGATTCCATTCTTATCAGGATTTGAGTAGTATTTCTTGGTTATTGTGGGTCAGTTATTCCATCCTAGGGTTGTACTTGAGAGGTGGATTCATGTTTATGTTATCTTGAAGTTAGATTGGTGTTATGATTTCCTTATGCTTGTTGATTCCATCTTGAGTATGCTAGACTGCTTTCCTTCTTTCCTTTTTCTTGAGGTTACCGATATACCACCATGTTCCTGAATCTCTCTCCTTTTATATACTATTGTTGCAAGGATTCCAGGTGCATTCTTCTTTCTTACACCTGTGTTTCTGTGTTATGTATCTGTTTTGTGCTAGCATGTATACTTGTAACTCTTGGTTGATATCTCCTTGTGCTTCTTCCTTGCTTCTGTGACTGCTTTCTTGTATTCTTCTTATTACTGTTTTATATCTTATATGCGCTCAATCGGCTGATGATGCCTACTGAGTACCCATTGTCTTGGTGCTCATACTATGCTTCTGCATCTTTTTGGTACAGATATTAGTTGAGCTTTCGCCGTTGATTGCGTTGGAGACTCGTGCAGCTTTTGAGAAGTTCGAGACTAGGGTGAGTGCCTGATGGTCGGGGCTTATCTACATCTCATCTTTTGTACTATTGCTCCTTGTACTTTCGGAGATAGATTTATATTGTATTTTGTTACTTCTAGCACTTGTATTCTATTAGAAGCTTATGTACTGTAGATACCAAGTCTTGGGGTTGGTGTAGTATCATTTGTATATGTATTTTGGGTTGTTGCTTCCGCGTGTCTTATCTTTATATTCAGATTCCGCTTATTTCTGCTTGTTGTGCGTAATTGGTTAGGTAGTAGTCCATTACTAACTGTCCCGGGCTACGGGAATTAGTTCACCTACTTGGGGGTTGTAGGTGCCATCATGATTTGAGAAATTGGGTCGTGACAAACCCTACATAAGGGTTCGATCTTCCACTGTTTTAAAATAATTTCTTCAGGATTTGAGAAAAAAGAACTGGGGCAAATTTTTTTGAAACAGTTCAAATATGGTCTCCAAAGTTCTATTAAGAGCGCAAATCAACAATTCTCTCAAATCCAAATCTCCCTGACATCAGTGCCAATAATGACCTTACATTCGAACCTTCACTCGACTTTGATCCCAGAACATAGGACATAAGTTTTTTTTTCTCCTGAGCGTCGTAGATTATGAAATATGACATTTTGATCTTCACTTTCGATATTCCAACACTCCCTCAATCATTTAATTCTTTAGACAGCAGCGAAATAATATCAAAACTTTCCCAAGCTTCTCTTTCTTAGTAATTTTTTCAACGTGCTAGATTAGTGACAAAACTCTGTCTATATTTTCGCATTCGTCATCTTGATTGTCTGATCAGAGTAATTTTAAAGCTCATTATCTTTAATCGGTCTCTTTTCAGTCGCCTGTCACACCATTCTTCAAGAACAACCATCAGTTCATGACAATCACGCATATCATATCCACATATTCTTTCCGAACTACGTTTTGACTTGATTCTGATATTGTTTCATCTTGGTGAGATACGTAGGAAATCCTACATAATAGTTTGGTCTTCCTGCTATTCTAAAATGATTTTTCTAGGACTATAAACTGGGGAAAATATTTTGGAACGGTCCAATGATGCTCTCAACCCCTCAAAAAAATTAATCAAAAGCGTCAACCAATTCTCTCAAGTCCAAAATTCAAGAATATCAATGTCACTCTTACCATAATCTCCATTCGACTTTAATCTCAAAATTTGAAGACCTAAGTCTCTCTTCAAACCTCCCAAACGTCGTAGGCCATAAAACTATGGTGAATCACTTTCACTCTCCAAATCTAAGGGTTCAACACAAATCGACTCATTTTCTTTGCAGGCGCACCTATCAAAGAATATCAAGTAATAAAAGGCGAGGAGTCGAGTCTCAAGTCCTTAGAAGTGAACACCCCCTCCTTAAACTAAGAAGTTTTCTTTGAAAGCAGGAGGAACAACATCAGCCCTGAAACTCACGGGAGAATCACACTAATCTCCGATTTCAAATTGGACGCATCCCTTGGCCACATGACCTAACTCTAATCCCTCTTAGTCTTAAGATCTGAGAGCGACTCTAACACCCTCTTATCTAGTTCTTGCAGGTTAAACGATCCTTCGACTTTACATGAGATAACATTTGTCCTCGAACTTTTTGAGGTATCAAAATTTAATAGGACAGACAAATCAGGGAGTTTTTAACCATGTAATTACATTATTATTATTTTCATGACTTCCTACTTTCACTCCTTTCTTACTTTTTTACAAGAGAACCGTCCCTACTTAATCAGGGACGGGAACATCAACAAGTGCCCTCACAAACAATCGAGAGGCCACAACATGTCGTCTCCAATAACAATTGGAGACGATCACAATAATGAATGGTTCCCATAAATAATTGAGAGATCGCAACAATAATCATCCCATAAATGGTCAGGAGGCACTCTCTCATCGAGGATATTGCCAATACTCGGCATACGAGGTATCACTCTGAGTTTGTCTATATCCTTGCATTAATTTTTGTACATATTTTATATTCAATAAATATCTTAATTTTTGTCTTACATTTCTTCTAGAGGTGAATTCTTTTTTCACATATATATTTGCTACCGTATATTCACGAACTACGCGAACTTGATTCTCATCTCGATGAGATACGTAGGCAGCCCTTCTTGGGTTCGGTATTCCTTATTAAAAAAACAAAAAAAGAGTTTGTACATATATTTTAGTCTGTATCTTCACGAACTACGTGAACCTGATTCTCATTTCAATGAGATACCTAGGCAGCCCTTCTTGGGTTCGGTATTCTTTATTAGAAAAAAGAAAAAAAAAAGTTTGTATATACATTTTTTTCACATCTTCATGATCTACGCACACCTGATTCTCATCTCAATGAGATACGTAGGCAGTCCTTCTCGGATTCAGTATCCTTTTTACAAAAAAAAAGGTTTATTTTCTTATTTCACATCATATACCCTATCCTCAAGAACTACGCAGACCTGATTCTTATTCACACAAGATACGTAGGCAACCCTCATAAGGGTTCAGTTCTATTTTTCAAAAAAAAAAGAAAAAGAAAACATCAAAGTTTTGACCTAGTTAGTACCAATATAGTTAGAAGTGTGCATGAGAAAGAAACAAATGGCATGATGGAAAGGACCATTTTCATGGTAAACCATAGTTTCTTTTGGTACCTCTTAATCTCACCTTAGTGACACTCGAAAAATTCTGTTGCATGCATCTAAGACAAGAACAAAACTAACCTCATCATTTCATGTGCATTGTCTGGCGAGCTTTAGATTAATTCATTGCATTACATTGTTGATTTAGAACTTGGTCTAAATGTTTGTTGATGCAAAATCCTAAGTTACATTTGATTTGGGAAAGGATCGTAGGTCTTCTTTGACTCGATTGTGCCTTTCAAAAACCTGTCAAATGACATTATCCCTAACATTCCCCCTTTGATCCTAAAGCCTTTTCTTTGAACAACTACATCTTAGCCTATACCTCTCTGAGTGCTTACATGCACTATCCCTCTTTTTTCCCGACCTCCTTGAGCGCATTGAAAGAGTGCAAATTATGATGAAGATCTAAACAAAAGTTGTCAAAGGAAAAATGCAAGAGTCCCAGAAATAAAAAAAAATGACGACTTCAAACAAAGAAGGAGCAAAAATTCCCTCCAAAAAAAAAACAAAAACAAAAACAAAACAAAAACAAACAAAACTCCAACAAAGGTGGAGAAACTTCTAAAAAGAAAAAAGAAACTCTGAAAAAGGAGTGGGGAAAAAGACTCCAGCAATGAAAAGAAGTCGATACAAATTTAAAAAAGGGATTGCGAAACAAAGAAGATCAAGCATCCAAATGTAACAAATGTCAAAGCACAAGTACAGTGCATACGCAAGAAAGGATTAGTCACTTTTATCCAAATAATATCCTGCCCATCCCCAAGCCTACATTACAAGCTAATAATAAGCCCTAAATGATCATATTTCAAGTGTTCTCACATTAGTGATACTTACATGAAGGCCAAGCCTATGGTATCACAATTGCATGCATTGAACATCCTTCTGAGTATGAGCGTACTTTCCAAATGTCCTAAAATCAAAATATTCAAATGTATGAATTAGGACTTTCTTTGCGGTGAGGCACGTGAAACATGAGAACATGTATAGTCCAAAATCTTTGTTTGAAGCAAGATAAACAAATCTTGTCGATACTTAGGTATATCTGTGGTACCACTTGAAACTATTGGAATTACCCGAAGTTGATCTCGGTTAGCTGGGAAAGATGGTGAAACTCTTATGCATAAGACTAATTATTGGTACCAACTAAAGTCAATACATGATTTTCTTTTCAACATTCTTACAACCAAAAAAAGAGTTTTCTTCTTTCTCAGGCGCCCACCTTCAAATACATGTATTTTTACTTTCTGTCAAGGCGCCCACCTCCAAATACAGGCATTTTACTTTTCAGTCAAGATGCCCACCTTCTAATATGGGTATTTACATTCAAGTCCCTTTTACAGGTGCCCACCTTCTAATGCAGGTATTTACATTTTAGTACATTTTACAAGCGCCCACCTTCTAATGCGAGTATTTATATTCAAGTCCCTTTTACAGGTGCCCAACTTTTAATGCGGGTATTTTGCATTTTTCAATTACATCTTAAAGGTGCCCACCTTCAAATATGGGTATTCATTCAATGCTCTGGCACACAAACTAGAGTATGCATCGGGATCTTAGCACATAATCCAAGATTCTATTTCATTTAATGCTCTGGCATACAAACCAGAGTATGCATCAGAATCTTAGCACATAACCCAAGATTCTATTTCATTAATTCTTTGGCACATAAACTGAAGTATGCATTGGGATCTTGACATACAACCCAAGATTTTATTTTATTCAATGCTCTGGCACACAAACTGGAGTATGCATCAGAATCTTGGTATACAACCCAAGATTTCATTTCATTCAATGCTCTGGCACACAAACCAGAGTATGCATCGGGATCTTAGCATACAACCCAAGATTTCATTTATTCAATGCTTTGGCACACAAACTGGAGTATACATCAGGATCTTGGCACATAATCCAAAATTTTATTTCATTAAACGATTCGGCACACAACCCAAAGTTTGCATCATGGTCCTGGCACACAACCTAGGATCCTTTTTACATTCCAACACTATGAGAAATGAATCAGAGTTTGCATCAAAGTCTCGAGAAACAAGCTGAGACTCCATTCTATTTTATCAACACTCTATTTATACAATTTGGAGACATCATTCTCATCTTTCAAAAGACAAACTGGAGGTCACATTTCATGCAACTTCGAAGATAATCAAAAATAACATGTCAACATTTAAAGACATTTTGTTATACGGTCCATTTCTTTGCTTTTTTACCATCTTAAATAACATGTGCTTTTACAGTTTACATCTCATGTCCGAAAGATTCATTTGACCTATCGTGACTTGCATTCTCAAGAACCACTCTACCTACATCACACCAACATGGGACGTGTAGGCAATCAGGTCTTCAATGTCCAACAATCCCTCCCACATATCCAGTGTCATCAATTTGATACTTGGAGAATTTCAAAATTAACACCAAACCATTCTTTCCCACACATCCTCTTATTCTCAAACTACATAGACCTGATTCTCGTGATCTCGAGATATGTAGAATGCTCTACAAAGAGTTCGGTCATCATCACATCATAATCACTCTTTTCCCCTTAGCAAGTATAAAATCTTGCATTCCCAGTGTCTCATAACTCGACACTAGGGAAATTTTAAAAGGAACATAGGGAATATGTGAATGCTTCTGTTCCCAGGTAGTCTTTTCTTTTAACAATTTTCACATGGTCGTCTACCTCGGAGAATAGGACAAGAGGTAATGTCACGACCCAGCTACCGGGCCATGCGGGCACCTACTCTAATCCACCTAGATAGGAGAATCCTACCACCCAAACCAACAGGTAATGCGAAAAAGAACAAAAATCATTAAATAAAACCCTTTTGGATACATGGAACTTCCTTTACAATAATTTTAGAAAATAAACGACTTATAAACTTGCGGAAAATCATTTACAATATGAGACATCCCTCCCTAAAACTTAGTCTAAGCCAGTACAAGAGATACTACAAGATGATACATAACTGAAGAGGACACAACTACCACCATAGAAAAGAAGTAGGAGCTGCTGGAAGATCACCGACATCCTCAACTTGTGAAACATCACTAATCTTGCAACCAGACTATACCAAAAAGGTATAGCAAGAGTAAAATCAGTACAAACACATGTATTGGTAGGCATCATCGATTGACCCGAATTAAATCCTACCATCATATAGAAGCCAAGTTAAAATACCTCAGTTAAATGTTTCCCCCTTTTTCTCAATCGTCTTTATCAACCCCCCCCCCCCCCCCTTGGGAACCAACCTTCTTAACCTTTTGCTGCCAACTCCACCCCCTTAGTCTTATCCCTGACATTTAGGACTTCCCAAGTCTCACTTACCACTAGACTTACCAAGTCTCACTAGCCTTTACTAATATCCATGTCCACACCTGGACTACCTTTCCCTTACCCAAGTCAACTGCCTTGACTAGACATTCAGACTTAACCTGACTAACTGCCCAACCAAACCACTTATATCCATAGTCTTACTTACCAATTTCCAGACTCTTTACGTACCTCAAGGATAACCTTCCAACCTGTTTATAACAACCAGCAACCACAACCCCAGACTCTCAGTCTTCCTCCCAATTTATCAGCCATACCAAGTCCACCTAGCCACTATTGACAAATTTCATGACAACCATAGAGTTACATCTAAATCCTTTTTTAATCACATAACCTGGACCCTCCAAGGATCCTATAACCACACCTAAGTATTTAACAGGCTACCTCAGTCTACACTAATACTGACCCTTAGCTTATTAACCACAAGTAATCCCTGACCGCCATTGACACGCTAGATGATGATAATATATGTATAATTAAACCTCATTTTTACATAGTCCAGACCCACCCTGGGATCCACCTAACAACATCTAAGTGTTGCCTATTTTAGAGCCTTAACTTAGAATATCATTGACTTTTATCAACATTCTTAGCTAACGTGCTCGGATTTGAATTCTGATAGTTCTATTAGCTCCAAAGCATTGAGTTTGGTCTAGTTGGACCTTTAGGCAAGGCTTGAGAACTTTTAATGTGGGTTTTGTGTTGTTTTTTCTATTTTCAGGCCATTTAGAGTTTAAAGTGTAACTTGGGTCAGCTTTCTATGATCGAAATATCAGATTCGATATCCAATGATTCCGTCAGCTTTGGAATGTTGAGTTTGTATTAGGTAGATGGTTGGTTTGGGTTTTGGTTGAGCCGGGATCATTTTGGTTATTTGGTTGCATGTTGGTTAGTGTTGACTTGGGTCAACATTCCTCCGAAATGACCTCGTACGGAAGTTTCGTTGATTCCACTAAGTCTGGAACGTCATTTTCACTCTGTTAGCATTATTGGGTTTTAAATATCGATTTTCGATTGTGCCTGAAATGCCCCATCGAGTTTTGGAAAGTTGCAGACTTTTTCTGTTGCAGGTGCAGGCATCAAGCCTTAATCGCGATCGCGAGCATCTACCCTCGCGACCGTGATGAAGGACCTGGACTCTTATTCTTCACGATCGCGTGATTGCATGTCGCGATAATGAAGTCTCTTCCTTGTTGTTCTTTGCGACCGCATGGCTAGCCTTTGCGATCGCGATGGTCTAGCCAGCGTAGTCCTCGCGATCGCGATGAAGAACCTTTATGCAGTATATATATCTTTTCCATTTCATTTTTCCAGCCTTCATCTCTCATTTCCCTCAACTCTATTATACTCAAACACTATCTCAATTTCTCAAATCAGTGCACCCTTGTAGGATTCTTGTAACCTCGATAAATTCTTGCTCCGTTGGCATTTTGGTAAGTTTCTCCTCTTCCCCATAGTTGTCTTCTCCATTGGTTTAAATCACCATTGTTGCCACCTCCTCAAGCTTGAATTTCATTTGTAGAATCTGTTCATGTGTGGCGTTGCATGCTCGGGAACTCATTCAATTCATAGATCTTTGCATTATTTCCTCTCATCTTTAGTAGGTGATTCTTGCCATTTTTTGGATTTCATTCCTTAATTTCCTTTATTGGGTTTCTTAACTTTAGGGGCTGTTTTAGCTCGAATTTATTGCCCAAGTTCCTTGATTTTTTGGGCATGCACTCTATGGTTTTGGTGATCATATTGTGAGTTTCTATTTTTAGTTTTAGGTTGCAGGGCCCACGGGCCCTCCGGTGACCCAAATTTTGACCCAGCTATAATTATAGCATTATGGGTATCGTTAGACTCATTTTAATGTATTATTTATATTTATGATACTTTGATCATCATTCGGGGTTTCTCAGAGTGATTCGGGCTTGGATATCGTTATCCCAGCAGCTTGTCATCGGACGACAGGTAGGTTACGGTCTAAACTCCCTAGACTTAGCATATCTCGAATAAAATTATACTAATGGTCATCCTTGGGTTGGGTTACTAGGTTGGTACCACAGACCTTGACCGCTTTTCCATGATTCGCCCATTTCTTTCCTCCGTTGTATATAATATTCTTCATAGTTGCTATTATCACCCTTATGGTCCTGTGTGGCCTTGTTTTGACTCAGAACCATAGATGGTGGGCTATTCAAGGTTTCAGTGAGTCCCAGACATCGTTATCATGATATTATGCTGGCTATCTGTGTTGTAGAGCAATTTGAGCATGTGTAGGGCTGATAGGTTGTTGTGAGCTACTGGGAGGCTATTTGTGTTGATCATATCATTTACATGCATATTATGAAAATTTACTACTACATCTTACTATGGTTTTGGCTTCGGGCCTATTGGTACTGATTTTCTAAACTTTGCATAGCCCTGGGGCCCGGTTTTGATGGAAATGACTTGGAAATTATTTGGAACTGATTTGTCGATCTTCTTGGGGTAAAAGAGAGTTAAATTATGTTTTCTATCACTATTTTTACCATTAATGCTAGACTCGGCAGGGCCAGAGTGCTAGTTGAGTTTTCTTACTGATTTGAGATAGCATTAGTCTCGGTTGGATCGAGCACCAAAGATGTTTTACCACTATTTTAGACCTGGATATGCCCGGTCACCCTTGGTGGGGTTTCTGAGGCATTTTTCACTATTTTAGACCTGGACAGAGTCTAGGCATGCATACTCGAGATTTGAGTCTTCTGCTTGAATCCGTACTTACTCCAGATGATATTTTTCAATACTGAGTTTTAGTATGGGGTCCGGGACCTCTATGGACCTTGCCATTCCAGACTTGGGGATTTAGGCTGCATGTTCCAGAGGGAGGTTATATAGCAGAGTAGAGGTATACGGGCACTATCCTTCCATGGAACCTACCTGTTGGACTCGTTCGATACTGGAGGGGGTACATACAGAGTTACTATTCCACCCTGAGATAATCATGCATCATATCATTCATTGCTTGAGACTCCACCCTTATTTGTTGTTTGTTGATTGTACGCTCCAGTTGTATGGGTGGCCAGAGGGTTTGTTTTCACTTGTTTATGTTCCTCGGTTGTATGGGCGGCTGGGGGACTATAAGTAGACTCTTGTTACTTTATCACGGTATTATCCCCTGTTATGGTTATATTTATGAGATTGGATACTGGGAGATTGTTATTTTTGACTTGAAATTGGTATGATTAGTTTGGTTATTAATTTCTATTTTCCTAGCATGCCTATCCTTATTCCTCTCCTCCCTTCCCTTGTACTTGAGGTTACCGGTATACCGTCCACTTCTAAAAACTTATTATGTATGTACTGTTATTGGAAGGACCTCAGGTGCGTTGTTTCCTACTTTCACCTGTGCCTATTGTGTATATATTTTACTTGCTAACCTTGTATGTTTTTCTGTTGTCTTCCCTCTAGGCTAGTTCCTATGTGCCTTTTTGTAGATTTCTATGACTACTTGTTTCTATTTTGTTTGTTACTATGCTTTTATCTTATATATGCCCAATCGGCCTATGATACCTATTAGGTACCTTATACTTCGTATTTGGTGCTCATACTACACTCTGTATCTTCTTGTGCAGATCCTAGTGTGAGTCAATGCTGCTAGCTCGTGGGAGACTCATGCTTGGAGATTTTGGACCATCCCGGACTGAGGGTGAGCTTTTGGCGACCGGAGCTAGCTTTTAGTTTATCTTTTTCTTTATTTACTCTATTACTACTTGGAGACATTTTTGTATATATTATTTTGGATCCTTTCGTACTCCTTATATGTAGATCCGACTTTATACTGTGATACCAGGTTTTGGGTTTGGTTTAGCTTCCGAGTATGTATGTATATACTCATGTTATCTATTTTCTTCATCTTGTTCCCTTGCTTCAATTTATTAAATTGTTCTTCCGCTTAAATTATTAGATAGTAGCTTGTTACTGGCCGTTCCGAGCTACGGGGATTGGTTCACCTACTGAGGGGTTGTAGGCGCCATCATGACCAAGAAGTCAGGTCATGACAGCTTGGTATCAGAGCTCTAGGTTCACCGGTGTCATCGGTATAGGAGCCAATGTCTAGTAGAGTCCTGCAGATTGGGGCGGAGACATCCGTACCTAATCTTTGGGAGGCTATAGTGACATCTTAGGAAAAATGGACTTTTCTTGCTTCTATCTCGTGTGTAGTATCCTTGAAAGTTTCTGGAAATCTCACCTGTTCTGGTTCACTCTTTCGCAGATGGTTTGTACGAGGTCTTCGACTTCTGGTGGATTAGAGCCTCTTGCCCCTACTCCTCTGACTTCAGTTAGGGGCTGGGGTAGTCACTGGGGTAGGGCTAGGGGTCGTCCTAGAGCAGCAACACCAGCTAGAGTTGCTAGAGTTGAGAAAAAGCCCGAGTATGATTATGAGCCAAAGTTTGCTCCTGAGTAGCAGCATGTGGTCCTGGGGATAGCCTAGGTGCCACCAGCTCTAGTACCAGCTCTAACACCAGTTCCTGTGCCAGCTTCTGTGTCAGCCTTAGCTCAGTCCTTAGATATTCGAGGTTTATTTATTCAACTTTTGGGTATGATTGGGGAGAGACCTTCTGAGGTAGCACAGACATACGCTCAGGAGGCAGCCTTGGGTGCACAGTGTTCAAGAGCGCAGCTTGTTGCTGCGGCTCCCCGCGCCAAGGTTACTCTAGTCTCTTTAGTTGCACAGGCTCTTGCTCCTCACCCAGTTATGACAGAGATGGAGCAGAAGGCATTGGGTATGTTTCTGAGATTGGCATCTCCGAGGTTCGCTGGTACTTCTGGACAGGACCCATATGATTGTATTGCTACATGTGAGGAGACGTTGCATCATTTGGGGTTATTGGAGACTCACAGGGTTAGTTATACTACATATCAGGTGGAAGGCCCAGCAAAGTTAAGATGGAGGGCCCAGGTTTCTTGCAAACCATCATCGTCACCTTCTATGGCTTGGTATGAGTTTTATGAGGCCTTTATGGCTAAGTTCTTACCCCAGAGTGATTGGGAGTGCCAGAGAGAGGAGTTCAGGAGACTTGCTCAGGATACTATGATCTTCTCAGAGTACGAGACCCATTTCCATCAGCTTGCTCCATTTGGGGCCATAATTATGCATACTGAGTCTGACAGGGTCCATAGATTTGTTTAGGGGCTACGGAGAGAGTTTAGAGAGCCTGCAAAGATATTGGTTGCTAGTGGTTGATCATTCCAAGCAATTACGACTATGACCGTACTATAGATGATTCACGTCATCATGACACTGGGGCCAAAGATAAGAGGCCTTGGTATCAAGGTAGCTACAATGATTCCAGACATGGTGGTAGAGGTTCAGGCCATTGGGGCCGGGGTTATCAGCCACAGCAACATCAAGGTCAGTCTAACTGACTGGTTCAGGCTTCACTTCAGACTTCCGATAGTACTCAATTTAAGCAGGGTCAGAGTAGCCATCAGGGCTATAACAGTCAGTCTTCGAGGGGTGCAACTTCTAAGATATCATGCAGTGGTTTCCATTCAGGTTCTTCTAGTTCATCCTGACTGAGTAGGTCGTCAGGGGCTATGTTCACCTGTGTTATGGTTGGTCATTTTGCTAGAGATTGCCCCTAACAGGGTGTAGTTTAGCTAGTCGCTCTGCCGGCTCAGCCTATTCGCTCAGTTTAGCCACCGGCTCAAGGAGGTGGTGGTCAGGGTAGAGGTGGTGCTCCACATGGCAGAGTAGGTGGTAGGGATGGCAGTTGGGCAGGTGAAGGTTATCGTTAATTTTATGCGGTCTCTGGGAGACCAGAGGTAGAGGCCTCGGATGCGTTGAATACGGGTATGATTTCTGTATGCCATCAGTCTTCTATGGATTTATTTGATCTTGGATCCACTTGTTCATACGTATCTGCCTACTTTCTGCCTTGTTTGGGGTTGGTTAGTGAGCCGTTATCTGTGCTTATTTTTGTTTTGACCCCAGTAAGAGATTTTCTAGTAGTGGATCAGATTATGAGATCTTTCATGATATCTTTTGGTGATTTGGAGACTTGGGGTGATTTGATGATCCTTGATATGCTAGATTTTGATGTGATACTGGGAATGGACTAGTTATCCCCTCATCATTCGGTTTTGGATTATTATGCCAAGACTGTTACCATAGCCATGCCCGGTGTATCACCAGTTGTGTGGCAGGGTTCTATCAGTTGCGCACTGTCTGGGATCATCTCTTGTCTTTAAGCTAGGAAGTTGATTTCATGTAAGTGTTTAGCTTATCTAGCATATGTCCAAGATGCTTGTGCTGACCCTTCGTCTCCTGCATCTGTTCCTATGGTTAGAGACATCCTAGATGTGTTACCTACCGACCTGCTAGGCCTTCCACCTGAGAGAGATGTTGATTTCTCCATTGAGTTAGAGCCGGGCACAGGACCATCTCCATTCCTCCTTACCATATGGATTTCACTGAGTTGAGGAAGCTTAAGGAGAAACTCCAGGATTTGTTAGCTAAGGGGTTCATTAGGCCGAGTGTGACTCATTGGGGTGCTCCTATTCTTTTCGTGAAGAAGAAGGATGGGTCGATGCGGATGTGTATTGATTATCAGTAGCTGAATGAGGTGACAGTGAAGAATAAGTATCTGATGCCGAAGATTGATGACTTCATTTATCAGCTTCAGGGTTTAGCTGTGTTTTTGAAGATTGATTTGAGGCTTGGCTACCATCAGTTGAGGATTAGGGAGGAGGACATCCCTAAGACATCATTCAGGACATGTTATGGCCATTATGAGTTCCTGGTGATGTCTTTTGGGTTGACTAATGCCGCTGCAGCTTTCATGAACTTGATGCATAGGGTGCTTAGACCATACTTGGATATGTTCGTGATTGTCTTCATTGATGACATTTTGATATACTCGAGGAGTAGAGATGAGCATGAGAAACACTTGAGGACTGTACTTCAGACTTTGAGAGATCATCGGCCTTATGTCAAGTTCTCAAAGTGTGAGTTTTGTCTTGAGTCGGTTGCATTCCTAGAGCACGTGGTGTCTAAGGATGGGATTAGAGTTGATCCGGGTAAGATTTTAGCAGTTCATTATTGGCCCAGACCTACTACTCCTACCGAGGTTCGCAGCTTTGTTGGGTTAGCTGGGTACTACAGACAGTTCATTTAGGGATTTTCTTCCATAACAGCACCTTTGACTATGTTGACTAGGAAGGATGTTCCATTCCAGTGGTCGGATAAGTGCGAGGATAGCTTCCAGAGGCTTAAGGCCTTATTGACTTCAGCTCCAGTTTTGACTTTGACTTTTAAGGGTAAAAGTTTCGCCGTGTATTATGATGCTTCCAGGGTTGGTCTTGGTTATGTGTTGATGCAGTAGGGTCGAGTGATAGAATATGCATTGAGGTAGCTGAAGGTTCACGAACGCAACTACCCCACTCATGACTTGGAGTTGGCGGTGATAGTCTTCGCGCTCAAGATCTAGAGGCATTATTTATATGGAGTTCATTGAGAGATATTCACCGATCACCAAGTCTTCAGTATATTATGAGTTAGAAAGAGCTGAACTCGAGGCATAGGAGATGGATTGAGTTTTTGAAGGACTACGATTTCACTATTCTATACCAACCAGGCAAGGAAAATGTTGTAGTAGATTCCTTGAGTCGTAAGGCGGTGAGTATGGGAAGCCTAGCTTCACTTTCAATTTTAGAGCGATCGTTAGCCTTGGACATCCAGTCCTTGGCTAACCATTTACTTAGGCTTAACTTGTCGGATCCTAGCAGAGTTCTTGTCAGTATTGAGGTTCGTTCTACTCTAGTGGATCAAATTCAAAACAGACAGTTTGAGGATCATAGTTTGTGTGACCTTTGTGATCAGGTAGTTTGGGGTAAGGGCAGCCGGGATACTTTAGGTTCTAATGGTATTCTGAGGTTTGGTGGTCGACTTTGTGTTCCGAGGGTTGGAGATTTGATTCAGTTGATACTTTGTGAGGCACATTATTCTAGATACTCCATTCATCCTGGTGCAGTCAAGATGTATAGAGATTTGAGATAGCTTTACTGGTTGAGAGGTATGAAGTGGGACGTAGTAGAGTTCGTATCTCAGTGCTTGACTGTCAGCAGGTTAAGTTCGAGCACATGAGGCCTGGAGGGTTGATGCAGCGACTTCCCATTCCTGAGTGGAAGTGGGAAGGGATCACTATGGATTTCGTGGTTAGTTTGCCTTTTACTTCTCGGGGTTTTGATTATATTTGGGTGATTGTGGATCGGCTGACTAAGTCAGCCCACTTCTTGCCGGTTCAGACTTCCTACGATGCTGAGAGGTTAGCTTAGATTTACATTCGGGAGGTTGTTTGGTTGCACGGGGTCCCAGCTTCTATCACTTCAGACCGTGACACTCAGTTCACATCCTACTTCTAGAGAGCTATACAGAGGGATTTGAGTACAGAGGTTTATCTTAGTACTGCTTTCCACCATCAGACAGACGGCCAGTCTGAGAGTACTATTTAGGTCCTGGAGGACATGCTTCGGGCCTGTGTTCTTGACTTCGGAGGTTCATGGGATCAGTTTGTGCCTTTGCCCGAGTTTGCTTATAATAATATTTTTCATTCGAGCATCGACATGGCACATTTCGAGGCCTTGTATGGTAGGCAATGCAGATCGCCAATTTGTTGGTTTGATGATTTAGTGTCCAGACCGAAGAGTACAGATTTGCTTAGAGATTCTTTGGACTGAGTCTGTTTGATTCAGGATAGACTTAGAGCAGACCAGAGTAGGCAGAAGAGTTACGCTGACCGTAGACTTCGTGCCTTGGTTCAGCGTTGGTGACTTGGTATTCCTTCGAGTATCGCTCATGAAGGGCTTGGTGATATTTGGTCGGCGGGGCAAGCTTAGCCCAGGTTCTTTAGGCCGTTTGAAATTGTACAGAGGGTTGATAGTGTTGCCTATGTTACCTTTTCCCCTGATACTTTCAGCTGTGCATCCTATTTTTCATGTCTCGATGTTGTGCCGGTATGTTCCAGATGAGTCTTATGTGTTGTATTGGGATTCGATTCAGTTAGATGAGATTTTATCCTTTGTTGAGGATTCGATACCTATTCTGGTTAGAGATTTCAGGAGATTGAGATCTAGGGAGATTCTGGTTGTGAAAGTTCAGTGGAGGCATCGTCCGGTCGAGGAGGCTACTTGGGAGACCGAGAGTGAGTTACATGCTCAGTATCCTCAGTTGTTCAAGCCTTTAGGTACTCTCTTTTTCTTGACTTTTGAGGATGAAAGTCTTTTTAGTAGTGGATGTTGTGATGACCCTTCCGGTTATCTTCGCATTTATGCATTCATTGCACTGTTAGAGCTTTCTTGTAGCAAACCCAAGTCATTATGGCTTGCTGGGACCGATAGTTCAGTGCCCTGGTCGTTCGTTTGGTTGTTTTGTCCGTTTGCCTATTTTAGAGCCTTAACTTAGAATATCGTTAACTTTAGTCAACATTCTTAGCAAACGTGCTCGAAATTGAATTCTGACAGTTCGATTAGCTCTGAAGCATTGAGTTTGGTCTAGTTGGACCTTTAGGCGAGGCCTGAGAACTTCTGGTGTGGGTTTTATGTTGCTTTTTCTGTTTTCAGGCCATTTAGAGTTGAAAGTGTAACTTGGGTCAGCTTTCGATGATTGGAGCATCAAATTCGATATCCGATGATTCCATCAGCTCTGGAATGTTGAGTTTTGGTTAGTTAGATGGTTGGTCCAGGTATTGAGTGAGCCGGGCTCATTTTGAATATTTGGTTGCGTGTTGGTTAGTGTTGACCTGGGTCAACATTCCTCCGAAACAACCTCGTACGAAAGTTTCATCGATTCCGTTGAGTCTGGAACGTCATATTCACTCTGTTAGCATTATTGGTTTTTGAATATTGGTTTCTGATTGTGCCCGAAATGCCCCATCAAGTTTTGGAAAGTTGCAGACTTTTTCTATTGCAGGTGCAGGCATCATGCCTCAATCGCGATAGCGAGCCCCTACCCTCGCGACCGCGATGAAGCACCTGGACTCCTATCTTCGCGATTGCGTGATCGCCTGTCGCGATCCCGATAAAGTCTCTTCCCCGTTGTTCATCGTGAATATGTGGCTAGCCTTCATGATCACGATGGTCTAGCCAGTGTGGTCCTCGTGACCGTGAGGGGTCCCATCGTGATCGCTATGAAGGACCCCTGGGCAGTATATATATCTTTTTCATTTCATTTTTCCAGCCTTCATCTCTCATTTACCTCAACTCTATTATACTCAAACACTCTCTAAATTTCTCAAATCAGTGCACCCTTGTAGGATTCTTGTGCCCTCAATAAATTCTTGCTCCGTTGGCGTTTTGGTAAGTTTCTCCTCTTTCACATAGTTGTCTTCTCCATTGGTTTAAATCGCCATTGTTGCCACCTCCTCAAGCTCGATTGTTTTTTTAGAATATGTTCATGTGTCCCGTTGCATTCTCGGGAACTCATTCAATTCATAGATCTTGGCATTATTTTCTCTTATCTTTGGTAGGAGATTCTTGCCATTTTCCGGATTTCATTCCTTAATTTCCTTTATTGGGTTTCGGAACTTTAGGGGTTGTTTTAGCTCGAATTTATTGCCCAAATTCCTTTATTTTCCGGGCATGCACTCCCATGATCTTGGTGATCATATTATGAGTTTCTATTTTTGGTTTCGAGTTGCAGGGCCCACGGGCCCACCGGTGACCCAAATTTTGACCCGACTACAATTGTAGCATTATGGGTATCGTTAGACTCATTTTAATTTATTATTTATGTTTATGATAGTTTGATCATCATTCGGGGTTTCTCAGAGTGATTCGGGCTTGGATATCATTGTCCCAGCAGCTTGTCATCGGACTACTGGTAGGATACGATCTAAACTCCCTAGACTTAGCATATATTGGATAAAATTGTACTAATGGGTATCCTTGGGTTGGATTACTAGGTTGGTACCACAGACCTTGACCGCTTTTCCATGATTCTCCCATTTCTTTCCTCTGTTGTATGTAGTATTCTTTGTAGTTGCTATTATCACCCTTATGTTCCTGTGCAGCCTTGATTTAACTCTGGACCATAGATGGTGGGCTATTCGGGGGGTGTCCGTGAGTCCCGGACGTTGTTATCATGATATTATACTGGCTATCTGTGTTGTAGAGCGATTGGAGCCTATGCAGGGCCGATAGGTTGTTGTGAGCTGTTGGGCGGCTATTTGTGTTGATCATATCATTTTCTTTCTTATTATGAAAATTTCCTACTACATCTTACTACGGTTTTTGCTTCAGGCCTACTGGTACTAATTTTCTAAACTTTGCATGGCCCTGGGGGTCCGTTTTCGATAGAAATGACTTGGATTTGATTTTTGGATCTTCTTGGGGTAAAAGAGAGTTAAATTATAATTTCTATTACTAGTTTTACCATGAATTCTAGACTCGGCAGGGCCGTAGTGCTATTTGAGTTTTCTTACTGATTTGAAATGGCATTAGTCTCGGTTAGACCAAGCACCAGAGATGTTTTACACTGTTTTAGACCCGGTTATGCCCGGGCACCCTTGGTGGGGTTTTGGAGGCAGTTTTTACTATTTTAGACTTGGACAGTGTCTGGGCATGCATACTCGAGATTTGAGTCTTCAGCTTGAATCTAGACTTACTCCGGACGATATTTTTCGATACTGAGTTTTAGTATGGGGTCCAGGATCTCCATGGACCTTGTCATTCTGGACCTGAGGCTTTGGGTTGCATGTGTCGGCGGGAGGGTATACGACAGAGTAGAGGTATACAGGAAGTGTCCTTTCATAGAACCTACCTACTGGGCCCGTTCGCCACCGAAGTGGGTACATACAGAGTTACTATTCCACCCAGAGATCATCATGCATCATATCATTCATTGTTTGAGACTCCACCCTTGTTTGTTGTTTATTGAGTGTACACTTCGGTTGTATGGGAGTCCGGAGGATTTGTTTTAACTTGTTTGCATTCCTCGATTGTATGGGTGGCTGGGGGACTATAGGTAGACTCTTGTTACTTTATCATGGTATTATCCCCTATTACGGTTATATTTATGAGATTGGATACCGGGAGATTGTTAGTTTTGAATTGATATTGGTAAGATTAGTTTGGTTATTAATTCTTGTTTTCCTAGCATGCCTATCCTTATTCCTCTCCTCCCTTCCCTTGTACTTGAGGTTATCGGTATACTGTCCACTTCTGAAAACTTATTATGTATATATTGTTATTGCAAGGACCTCAGGTGCATCATTTCCTACTTTAACCTATGCATGTTGTGTATATATTCTACTTGCTAGCCTTGTATGTTGTTTTGTTGTCTTCCCTCTAGGCTAGTTCCTATGTGCCTTTTTGTAGATTTCTGTGACTACTTGTTTCTATTCTGTTTGTTACTACGCTTTTATCTTATATGTACCCAATCGGCCTATGATACCTGCTGGGTACATTATGCTTCACATTTGGTGCTCATACTACACTCTGCATCTTTTGGTATAGATCCTAGTGTGAGTTATCACCACTAGCTCGTGAGAGACTCGTGCTTGGAGATTTTGGATCGTCCCGGACTGAGGGTGAGCACTTGGCGACCGGAGCTAGCTTTTAGTTTATCTTTTGCTTTATGTACTCTATTACTACTCAGAGACATTTGTGTATATATTATTTTGGATCCCTTCATACTCCTTATTTGTAGATCCGACTCTATACTGTGATACCAGGTATTGGGTTTGGTTTAGCTTCCACGTATGTATGTATATACTCCTATTATCTATTTTCTTCATCTTGTTCCCTTGCTTCCATTTATTAAACTGTTCTTCCGCTTAAATTATTAGATAGTAGCCCATTACTGACCGTTCCGGGATACGAGGATTGATTCGCCTACTTGGGGGGTTGTAGGCGTCATCATGACCAAGAAGTCGGGTCGTGACACAACCTTTAGTAAACCTTTACTAGGCATGGTACCTGAGCCAACCGAATGTCACACAGAAATCCATAGTCACAAATGATGAACAATCAACATTTGTAAACCAACAAGCAATAACACCTAGTTCATTTTACAAGACCGGTAACAGGGCCCTTAGACATTCCTAAATCATTCCCTAAGCATGCATCTCATACAATACCTAAACAAAAGTGCACAACCATACAATGCATATAGGAATCAATAACCATCACCTATCCTATTTTGGGTACCCAATATATCGTAAAATCCCGTTTGAAGACTAACCCCGAACCACCCCTTTAAATATGCGATTAGATACCTTATTCCTGACTCTCCTCCTAGGACTGAGATATAACATAGGAAAACCTCCCCTAGCCTTGGGAACACAGCCATTACAATATTCTAGTTATACCAATTCATTTCCTGAAACTTTCGTTCCTTGTACATTAGTTAATTACTAACCCCTCCTGGTTCCCCGAACCTTCCTGACATTCTAGTCCTGTATTTCATTAGCAAACTATACCAAAATAAGTATACACCCGGAATATCATAACACATTATCACAAATCTGCTATTTCCAGTTCAACCAAACAACCCAACAATCTTCCTCTAGACTCTGTTCCCGAAGGCTTAACTATGGATTCTCCCTTTCATTCTACACAAAAAATAGGAAATGAAAGTGTTCAAATCTACTATGTGAAGAAAACCTAGCCTACCTTGATGTCGAGCAGTTGTTCCATGCCCTTTCTGGCTCCGTAAAGGCATTGCCTGATGATTCTGCAGGTTCGAATCTGTAGTTTCACGTCCTTCAAGATGGAATCCCTCCCCCTCATAGCTCTCAAGCCTTGGAGCAGCCTAGGAAGGTTTTTGGAGAAACCCTTGTATGGTTTCCAACAAAGGAGAAGAATTCTTTTATTAAAAACCCGTCTTGAGGCTACTGCCTCCCGTCCCTCCGCTATAGCAGTTGACCTTCCACTATGGCGGTACCACTATAGCAGAGTGATGTCAACCCGGGCAATTTACAAAAATCTGAAATTTTCCATCACGTAATCCCACTTTGTACCAAAATATTTAAGCTCATTCCCGAATTAGTTTGATATCGTGATTTCTAATGTAACGACGGATTCGGTCATTACAACAGATACCAATTTACCCATCGTTCATCCCTGAATGATCCCGAATATAGGAAAATGAAGGGAACTAGCCCGGGACCCTTACTGTCCCAAGCGACCACGTAATTATGAACCTACGCAAATATTAAACTTTCCCCTAATTAGTCACACCGACTACAAGGAAAAATAATTTTATCCCAATCTGACAGGGAATTTCTGGACTACCCCAAATATTTCACGGGACCCTCCTTCCGAGCACCCAAGAAATCTGGGGCCTCATATTACATCGGAGTGGAGGAATTTGAAAAGACCCGGGAGAAACCTTTCCTGTCTCAAAAGTGATTGACGTTCACTATAGTGGACAAAATACTGCTATAGTGGTATCGCTATGGTAGAACACCGACCGCTATGGCGGAACACCGACCGCTATAGCAGTTGGCAACAGATTGAAATAGGGGAGAAATGGGTTTTCTCCCCATTCTCTCCTATTTTCAACCCAAAATCTCCCTTCTTCCTCCTGATCACCATGCTCCCGATGTCAAAAACTTTAGGTAACAATCGTTCTTACTTGCTACTTTACTTCCCCGGACGATTATAGATAGCATTGTGATAGAAAATAGTGACTTGAGGTATACATTGTAGTTGGTTTATGAACTTGAACTTGGGTTTGATTGTCTGTTGAATTTCCGAAGCATGGATGATTTCCTTACGTTTACAATTCCTCCCCAGCATTCTGGGTGTAAGGATTATGCAACTTTTGGCCAAAAATGGGCCAAAATGGTGTGGGGGGTGAAGGGTTGTTCTTGAATAAACTTTGCAATTTGGATGAAATTTAAGGGTTCTAATGCCCAAATATTTGTAGAAAACTGTAATAGAATACTTTAGAAGCACTGATCTAAACTAGGATTGTTAAAAATGGAGTTTTAGATCAAGGGGCGCCATTGTTGCACCCCTTGAAGCTTCTGGGATGATAAATATCACTATAGCAGTTGGGCTCCGCTTATGTGGTCCCACTACGGTGGATATTTTTCCGCTATGGCAGAAGATCGTCCACTATAATGGAAGGCCGCGAAACAGTAGCTCCCCAAGCTGACACTTAGAAAAACTTTCCCCTTTTTCTTAATACCTTATGCCTTATAGAGTTCTAAACCAGTTTTCTTGCTACATTACAGGTTATACTTCCAATGGCTGAAGGACAATTGCCCGTGTATCCCTATGAGCGTTTCCCCAACGAAGCTAGCTGGAAGAGGTTCATAGATTATCGAAGACTGGTCTTTTTCTATGAGAGGGGGTGCAAGATGGTAGGGATGGATGGAAAAGCAGCTGCCTTCCATCGCAGACTCCAAGAGTTCAACTAGGGCTCGTTGGGAGTGGCTCCCCCTCCCGCTCGGACAGACTGGGTACGGGAGTTCTATGCTATACTTCCTACCGTCCTTTGGGATGATCCCAACCCCACTATCTGAATCTGAGGGGTGGATGTCCCTGTGGATTCTCAGACTATCAATGAGGAGTGCCTCACATCTCCAACGCTACATACGAGGCCAAGTCTAGACTTCGGGGCATGACATGGTTAAGAGATACTTTGGTAGATGCAGAGTTCAGAGATCAGGTCTACTGGCCCAGTCCCGAGGGCATCACTAGTGCTTACTTCTCTACTGATGTTAGGAGGTGGTTAAACTTGGTATCCCAGAGAATCTGCTCATCGGGCAACAAGACTGATGTGACCTATGCCCGGGCCCTGGTGATTGCTTGTTCCATGCAGGGCATTATCATAAATGTGGGGGAACAAATCATCTCTGAGTGGAAGGAATTCTACCGGGGTCATAGGAAGGGCCCTTATCTTCCAGGATTAGTGTCTGAATTGTGCAGGCGGGTTAGATTGCCTGAGGACCATATTGACTTTGAGGTTGCTATGGACGACCCTCATCGGGTGAAGGTAGTCTTTTCTAAGAAGAAGAGAAAGGTGGATGAAGTAGGAAGCAGTCAGCCGGTCGAGGATGCCGATGATAATGATGATGATGATGACACTCTTGCCCCTTCCCAGCCTCAGTCCCCGATCACTAGCACCCAGCTAGAGGAGACCTTGTCCGCGGTCCAGAGGTTCACACAGGGCATCGCCGCTGGAGGTAAAGCCCCGCCCTCTTCTGCTCAGGAATTTGCAGCACTCCGCAGGGAGTTAGAGGTGGAGAAGAAGAAAACGCGCTCCCAGGACCGCATGTTTGCCCGGATGTGGAAGACCGTCAAGGTTATGTTCTCTTGAGTTGCCCCAGGCCAAGAGCTTCCGACTCTGGAGCTCGAGGACAAGCAGGAATTCCCCTTCCTGAGCGATGATTAGGCTTAGGACCTCCCCTCCTCGTATTCTTTCAGACATTTACATATTTTTGGGTTTTGCCCTCGTGTGGGGCTAATTAAGACAATGTTCCCTTTCCCCTTTTTCCATTCGCTTTGAAGCACGTGGATGCTAGTTTCAGACACTATTTCCCTTTTTATGTGATACTAGATTAATTATTTAGCTAATTTCCTTGTTTTTACCCTTGCAATTCGTAGCATACTATTGCTTTTGAAGCCCCGGGATTGAATGAAAAATAGGGGGAAATAGGGCAGGCGTTCTGCCCCGCGTCCCTTCGCTATGGTGGTTGTCACTCCGCTACAGCAAAACTGCTATAGCAGAGAAAATACCGCTATATTGAGATCTCCATAGCGGTGTCATCCGCTATGGCGGTCCCAACAGTAACAGTCCAAAAATTGGACTTTTCAGCAAAGTATGCTCATTCTCCTTCCCGGTTATTATTGTTTAACCCCGTTTATCCTGCCATGGTCTTAAACAACCCTCAAGACCATTCCTAGAAATGCACAGACTGAAACTTAGCATCAGATTCTCACAAATCATGAATGAATTACACAAGCAAATTGTTCTCAACAATACGTCCCTGCTATCAAGCATGAATAACCCCATTGTTCCCATGGTTCCCAACCAAGCCCCGACTGTCCTGAAATCGGAGTTTCCCCACAGTCGTAAATCATTTCCCCTCACCATCTTGACCAATGATGAGCCCCTTTTCCAAAATTATACGAAATTCTAACTCCACACACATAGCACTTAATCACACTCAATCATACCAAGAATCAATTATAAATACTTTCAGACCCACAATCTCACAACAAGGCAACCAATCATATACAAATCAAATAAGCCACCCCAGCATTGTAATACCCAAACATTTCAGTTTCAAGCTACAACAAAATCAAATCACATCAATTACTCTCTATCCGTCCCATGGATGATCCTTAGCCTATCACCCATGCCTTACCACAGCCTCTCAGGCTAGATACCAATTGGAACCTTCCCGGTTCCAATCCTTCTTGCCTGTTTATCATATCTGGAGTCCAATGACATCCTTCACCTTGTTGAGATACCAATTGGAATCGAGAGATACCAATTGGACTCAACTCATACAAGCAAGTAACCAAACTGCACGAAACAAAATGAAAGAAGAGAGATGTTTCCTAGATAGCTTCATAGCTTCCCTAGTGTCACGACCCAAAATCGAGCCATGATGCCATCTACATAACCCCCAATTAGACAAGCCTAACCCAAACACGTGGAATACCATAAAAAATAATTAAACTAAAGAAAAGCGGAAGACATAAATGAAAATACACGGCCAATAGCATATATACATATCATCGTACAAAATATACATAAGAAGGCCCTAAAGTGACAAAAAAGACAAAACAACACGAGAACCCACCAGGACCTGGTGTCACTAGTACAAGAGCGACTAAAGTAAAGAGTAGCTATACAACAGATGTTGTCTATCAAAAATGCAAAATATAGACAGAATGTACAAGATGGAAAGCATGTAAAGTCTCCAAAAGCACTGGAAGCTCACCGTGATCCGAACAGCAACGAGTCTCGAATGACAGGAGATCAGCGAGGGTGGCTCGTACTAGGTGTTGCATCAGAAAAAGAGATGCAGAGTGTAGTATGAGTACTAAGACAATGGGTACTCAGTAGGAATCATAGGTTGACCGAGCGCAGAAAGATAATATATATATATATAGATTACAGGAAAGCAGCTAACTATACAGGGATGCACCTAAATCTAGTTATAAAGCCGGAGACATGCCAATAAACCAATAAAAGAAAAGGAAAGGAAAACAACATCAAGCCAACCAGAGTCATTCCACGTGCCCAAGCAAATGCAATGTGGTGCACGATGATGCATGTGTGAATGCAATATAATATAAACCTGGAATACCGCATCGGACTATGCATATATATATATGAAATAGTAAAATATCTAGAATAACACATCGGGGGTCCAAAATACCGCATCGGACTATAAATATGTATATATGAGAGTAAAATACACAGAATAATGCATCGAGGGTCCAAAATACTGCATCGGACTATAAATATATGTATAAAATAGTAGTTTCTCCTTTTCCTTCCAAAATCCCATAGTAATACTCAAAGTAATTTTTATTCAAGTCCAGAAATCTCCTCAATCGTAGTAAAGCCTCATTTCAAACCGAAAACCTTTGAAAAACACATCCATGTTGTACCAATGATATGCCATGCTATATGAGTATGAAAGTTCACAAACAGAGGAAAAACCATGCCATCAGATCAAACAGGGAAAGAATACCCTCCAAACCAAGAGAACTAACCTGGAACTCCATCCAAATCCTAGGCATGGTCTCGGGCCCACAGTTACATACAACGATAAAATAAAGTGATCAAGTGGAAATAAAAGTGAAAACCACGGGAAAACTCTATTCTATCTCTAAAGCCTCCTAAAAACATGCTAAGGATTCTATACTAGTCACACAGAAGAAGCAAGCTCCTAGGGTAAGGATAACATACAGTTCTAGGCTAAAAACTCGAAATGGCCAATTAACATAATAAACAGGATTCAAGCCTAAAGTCTATCTAAAATCCAACCTAGCATTCCAGTAACATACAAGTATATATTATCTAACTAAACTCAGTCTTAAAGGTAAACCGTAACCTACCTCGGGGCCGAACTGTAAGCATGAATCATCACTCGTGTGCCTTCTCCTTCTGAACAGCCTCAAAAATTTGTTACGCTACCAATAACATAAACTAGGTGTCAAGACGAGAAGAATGACACCCATATTGCTATACGGAAAAATGGGCCGGAAATTAGGTCAGAAAAATGACCCTTGAGGCCCGTGCAATGAAACAGAAAACAAAAATCATAACTATGCTCACGGTGGGTTAAGAAACCCATGCCCAAGGTTTGGGCGCGAATGGAGCTCGATTCGAGGCCCAAAACATCCCCAAAGTGATACTACTTCACAGAATTAAAATGGGAAAAACTCGGAATTAAAGGCGGGAACCTACCTCTACAAGAGGAATACGTCATGGAGGTGAGTTGCATGAATTTTTGAGCATGCAGCCCACGGAATCAGATCTCCCACAAGGATCACCCCAACCTTAAGAATTCACAACAATGGAGTTTTAGCGGGAGAATTACGAGAATAAACACGGAAGGAGGAGAGGGGTGACGAGGGAACTTACCGAATGAAGGACACTAAGCAAGGAAGCTGGAAGTAAGAGCTTTGGAGCGTTGACAATGGAGTTTTTTGAAGTGAAAGAAAGAGAAACGGAGTTGAATTTTTATATAACTTCCAGGGGTCCTTCATCGCGATCGCGATAGGACCCCCGCATTCGCGAGTAACAGCTGGCCAAACCACCGCGATAGCGATGGTCCTAGCCGCGTTCGCGAAGAGGATTCCAAGCTGGATCCCAGCCGGCTACATTGCGAACACAATGAAAACCCTTCGCGAATGCGATGGTCAAGAAACCAGACCATCGCGAATGCAATGGGATCCTCGCGATTGCGAAGAGCAAAAGGGTCTGCAACTTAATGCAGCAACCAACAATTTCCCTAAGTCCAAAAATCTTCCGACAGACCCTCGAGATTCATCCGCAACCCCGTGAACACAAACCAACCATGCTACCCTACAAAAAATGGCATTCTGGACTCAATGAAAATGACAAAACTCTCAACGGAGATTGTTTTAACAAAAAGTGGGTCCCACGCCCAAAACCAACTCAAAACTCAAAACCCAAAAACAAGTTTGGAAGCCTTGGGACCCAAACCAAAGGTCATCTAGCCCAAAGTCAACATTTCGGAGCTAACGGAGCGGACAAAATTTTCATCCGAGGCTATTTTCTCTGAATATTTACCAAAGTCAACCCTACCAACCAAACTAACTTCAAAACACACAAGGCCACACAAAACCAAATCAAAAACACTCAGGCCCAGACCAATGGTAGCACTAGATCAAAACACACAAGGCCACACAAAACTAAATCAATTCTAAGTGCGTTTGCCAAGAAAGTTTACCAAAGTCAAAGATTTTCCAACTTTAAGGGCTAAAACAGGGAAATGGTCATAACGACCTAATGAATGGCTCGGGCACCAAACCGTCAGTCCCAGCAAGTCATAAATGACCTGTAGCCGCTGAAGAAAAGCTCGAAATACCGAAAAAACATGGAAAACAAAAAATGACTTGGAGGGTCATTACAACATCCACTACTAAAAGAACTTTCGTCCAGGAAAGTTAGAAAAGGATAGTACCTGAAGACTCGAAAAGACGAGGATAACGGGTCCGCATGTCGATCTCGATCTCCCAAGTAGCCACCTTTACAGGAGATGCCGCCACTGAACCTTAATTGACGGAATCTCCTTGGACCTCAAATTCCCAAAATGGCAATAGGCTCCTCCTCAAAGGCTAAGGACTCATCCAACTGAACCGACTCTAACTGAAGCACATGAGACTCATCCGAAATGTACCGCCGCAACATAGAAACATGAAATATAGGATGCACACTAGAAAGAGTAGGAGGCAAGTCTAACTCATAAGCAACCTCTCCAATATGACGAAGGATCTCGAATGGCCCAATGAACCTCTGACTGAGCTTACCCTTCCTCCCGAACCTCATCACGCCCTTCATGGGCAATACCCGAAGGAACATACTATCACTAACCATAAACTCAAGATCTCGAACTCTCCGATCAGGATAACTCTTCTGCCTACTCTGGGCAGTATGAAGTCTCTCCTGAATAACCCAAACTCTATCCATAGAATCACGAAGCAAATTGGTATCCCACGGCCTAACCTCAAAAGCATCAAATCAACCCACTGGAGATCTGCACCGCCTACCATACAAAGCCTCGAACAGAGCCATCTGGATGCTGGAATGGTAACTATTATTATATGCAAACTCTGCCAGGGCTAAACACTTGTCCCGCTAACCCCCGAAATCAATAACGCAAGCTCGCAACATATTCTCCAGAACCTAAATAGTGCGCTCTAACTGACCGTCTGTTTACGGATGAAAAGCGGTGCTAAGCTCAACTCTAGTACCCAACTCTCTCTGAATAGGCCATAGGGAGTACGAAGTGAACTGAGTACCACAGTCAAAAATGATAGAAACTGGCACCCCATGCAAATAAACAATCTCTCAATATAGATCTTGGCCAACCTCTTGGAACTGTAGGAAGTCTGAACTGGCAGAAAGTGCACAAACTTCGTGAACCTATCCACGATAACCCATATAGCATCAAATCTCTATAAATTACGTGGCAATTTGACCATAAAATCCATGGATATACGCTCCCATTTCCACTCTGGAATGGGTAGACGCTGTGATAAACCACCTGGCCTCTAGTGCTCGAACTTCACCTGCTGACAGTTCAAGCACCTGGATATGAAAGCCGAAGTATTCCTCTTCATCCTACACTACCAGTAGTGCTTCCTCAAGTCATGATACATCTTAGCTGCCCCGGGATGAATGGAATATCTAGAACAATGCGCCTCCTCCAGTATCAATCTGACCAAGTCACCAACTCTAGGAATGTAGATATGACCCTCGATCCTCAGAATACCCTCTGAATCTAAAGTCGCCTTCCTAGCCTCACCACTCAACACCTTGTCACGAATGATTCTCAATCTTGCATCATCAAATTGTTGTACCCGAATCTGCTCCAACAAGGAAGACCTAGCCTCAACACAAGCAAGAATATGGCCCGGCTCAAAAATGTCAAGTCAAACCAACCTATTAGCCAAGGACTGGATGTCCCAAGCTAAAGGTCGCTCCTCCGTAGCTAAGAAAGCCAGGCTACCCATACTCACCGCCTTCCAGCTCAAGACATCTGCTACCACGTTTGCCTTCCCAGATGATAAAGAATAGAGATGTCATAGTCCTTCAGTAACTCCAACCACCTTTGCTGCCTCAAATTTAGATCCTTCTGGCTAAAAATGTACTAAAGACTATGATGGTCAGTGAAGATCTCCCAATGCACGCCATAGAGATAATGCCTCCACATCTTCAACGCGAAGACTACCGCTGCTAACTCCAAGTCATGTGTGGGGTAGTTCCTCTCGTGAACCTTCAACTGTCTAGAAGCATATACAATAACCTGGCCCTGTTGCATCAACACACAACCCAAACCAATACCTGATGCATCACAATATATGGTGAAATCGTGACCTTCGACCGGAAGAGTAAGAATCAGAGCTGAAGTCAACAAGGCCTTGAGCTTCAGAAAGCTCTCCTCACACTCATCTGACCGCTGGAAGGGAACATTCTTTTGAGTCAATCTAGTCAATAAAGCTGCTATCGAAGAAAACACCTCCATAAATCGTCTATTATAACATGCTAACCCAATGAAACTGCGAACCTCGGTAGGAGAAGTAGGCTTATCACCATGAACTATTGCAATCTTCACCGAATCTACCATAATCCCATCCTTGGACACCATGTGCCCCAAGAATGCCAAGAATCAAGCCAAAACTCACACTTAGTGAATTTGGCATACAACTGGTGGTCTCGCAAAGCCTGAAGTACAACTCTAAGATGTTGCTCATGCTCCTCCCTACTCCTCGAATAAATCAGAATGTCATCGATGAACACAATCATGAATGAATCCAAGTAGGCACTGAACACACAGTTTATCAAATCCATAAATGTTGTTGGGGCATTGGTCAACCCAAAAGACATGACTAGGAACTCATAATGGCCATATCGAGTCCTAAATGCAGTCTTTCGGATGTCCTCAGCCCTACTCCTAAACTGGTGATAACCGAACCTCAAGTCTGTCTTAGAGAACACCGTTGCACCCTATAGCTGGTCAAACAAGTCATCAATATGCAGCATCGGATATTTGTTTTTAACTGTCACCTTATTCAACTGCTTGTAGTTGATACACATACGTATAAACCCATCCTTCTTCTTCACAAATAGAACCGGAGCACCCCACGGAGACACACTAGGCTGGATGAACCCTCTACTTAACAAATCCTAGAGTTGATCCTTAAGCTCCCTCAACTCATCAGGTGCCATCCGATATGACGGGATAGAAATGGGCTTGGTGCCCGGCTCGACATCAATGTCACGATCAGGAGGAAGACCCAAAAGATGAGAAGCAAATACATCTAAATACTCACAAACCACAGGAATAGACTCAAGAGGAGGTGTGGTGGCACTAGTATCATGGACGTAGGCAAGATAAGCTAAGCACCCCTTCCCAACCAGCCGCTGAGCACTCAGAAAGGATATAACTCCCCTCGGCATGTGGCTATCGACTCCCTTCCATATGATAGGAGGGATACCAGGCATCCGAAGAGTAACGTTCTTGGCAAAATAATCCAAGACCGCATGATAAGGATACAACCAATCTATGCCTAAGATCACATCAAAATCGACCATATCAAGGACAACCAAGTCTACCCACGTGTCATACCCCAAGATAGTCACCATACAAGCCCGATACACCTGATCCACTACTAAATAATCACCTACTGGGGTAGATACACGCAAAGGCCTATTCACAAGCAGACCCCAGACGAGTAGCATAATAAGCAGATACATACGAGAATGTAGACCCCGAATCAAACAAAGCAAAAGCAGACTAATGACAAACGGAGATCGTACCTGTGATCTCAGCATCTGAAGCCTGAGCCTCTGTACGGCCCAGAACCGCACACATGTGGCCCCGACCGCCATGACCACCTGACCTACCAGACTGAGGACCACCTCTATTGCCTTGGGGACCACCCCTTCTACCCTGTGAACTGCTTCTAGCTGGAGGTACTGGAGCCTTGAGGGCCTGAACCAAATGATCATGTCACCTAGGGTGTTATGTTATCGGTTACTCTCTAGATAAATGGCCTATCTCACCACACTCATAAAAACCCCTACCCCATGTACTCCACTGTGAAGACCCGGCCAAATCAGAATGACCACCACGACCTATAGACCCTGAATGACCACCTCATGGAAAAGGAATGATACTCTGGATATTCTGACCCTCAGTAGTCTGTAATGCCGCCTGAATAGGTCAGCTCGGCTGGAAATGCTGATGGTGCTGACCTCTACCATAGTAGCCCCTACCACGGCCCTGTGAACCGCTGAAACTGTCCTGGTGGTAGGGCCTCTTATCGCTACCCCCTTGGGCCTCGCAAAGTACACCCTCAATAGTATGGGCATGATCAACTACCTCTAGAAAAGACTGACCCGATGCTACCATACCCTCTGTGGACAAGCAGAGATGCAAGGTCAAACCTCGAACAAACTGGCGTACTCTTTCGTTCTCGGTGGGCAGAATCATAGTGGCATATCTGGACAACTGATGGAACTGAACCTCGCACTCAAACACAGTCATGGAGACCTACTCAAACCCAGCAAACTGATCCATCAGATTCTCCCTCATTCTACGTGGCACATACTTCTCCAGAAAAGCTGCGGAGAACTGATCCCAAGTAAGCAGAGGTGACCCGGATGGTCTACAAGCAATATATGACCTCCACCACTGTTTTGCTAGTCCATTCAACTAAAACACAGTGTAATCGGCTCCATGAGACTCAACTAACCCCAAATTATGTAACCTCTCCTGGCAACTAGTCAGAAACTCGTGCGCATCCTCCCTAGAAGCACCTGAAAATCTCGGAGGACCCAATCTCAAAAACCTACCAAGCATATTATGCTCCTCAAAAGACATAATTGGCATGGCTGGAAGAGGGGGAGCAACTGCAAAGACAGGTAGTACCTCAAATTTGGGAGCCGCAATAGCAGGCTGAGCTACTGAACCCTGTGTTGCCGCCTAAGCTGAAGATTGAGCCTTACCTTGAACCTCAGAACAAATCGGAGTGCTTGGCAAAGCTACTAGTGGAGTCATACCCTCAAGAAACCCCAATAATCGAACCAAGGTGTCCTGCAATACTGGAGTAGCCACAAAACCTGACGGATGCTAGGCTGGCCCCACATGATCTGGCTCATACTGAACCTCATCCACTCTAACCTCAGGCTCTGGTGACGGTACTCTAGCCTGATCTCGATCTGGCACCGCAGTCCATGCCCTACCTTGACCTCTGGGTCAACCTCTACCCCGTCCCCTAGCTGGGGCTCTAACTGCAGGTGCAGGGGTCTCATCCTCACCCACTGCAGATCTCGTCTGAACCATCTGAGAAAGAGTGAAACAAAGATACTCCAAAGTTGATCAAGTCAATAATGCACGACAAGGTATCAACAATATGACATATTTCCTAGGAATGTCCTATAGCCTCTCGTAGATTGGATACGGACGTTATCGTACCAATCCACGAGACTCTAGTAGACACTTTGCTCTTGTACTGGCGAGACCGATGAACATAAAGCTTTGATACCACTCCATCACGACCCGAAACTAGGCCATGATGGCGTCTACATAACCCCACAGTAGACAAGCCTAACCCAAACATGCGGAATACCATAAATAATAATTAAACTAAAGGAAAGCGAAAGACATAAACGAAAAGACAGGGCCAATAGCATATATACATATCATAGTATAAAATATACATAAGAAGGCCCTAAAGTGACCAAAAAGACAAAACAACACGAGAACCCACCCAGACCTGGTGTCACTAGTACAAGAGCGACTAAAGTAAGGAGTAGCTATACAACAGATGTTGTCAATCTAAAATAAAAAATATAGACACAATGTAAAAGATGGAAAGCATGTAAAGTCTACAAAAGCGCCAGGAGCTCACCGCGATCCGAACAGCAATGGGTCTCGAACGATAAGAGATCAGCGAGGGTGGCTCGTACTAGGTGCTGCATCAGAAAAAGATATGCAGAGTGTAGTATGAGTACCAACACAATGGATACTCAGTAGGCATTATAGGCCGACCGAGCGCAGAAAGATAATATATATAAATAAATTACAGGAAAGCAGCTAACTATACAGGGATCCACTTAAATCTAGTTATAAAGCCGGAGACATGCCAATAAACCAACAAAAGAAAAGGAAAGGAAAACAACATCAAGCCAACCAGAGTCATTCCACGTGCCCAAGCAAATGCAATGCGGTGCACGATGATGCATGTGTGAATGCAATATAATATAAACCCGGAATACCATTCGGGCCCCAAAATACCGTATCGGACTATGCATATATATATGAAATAGTAAAATACCCGGAATAATGCATCAGGGGTCTGGATTATCGCATCAGACTATAAATATGTATATATGAGAGTAAAATACCTGGAATAACGCATCGATAGTCTGGAATACCGTATCGGACTATAAATATATGCATAAAATAGTAGTTTCTCCTTTTCCTTCCAAAATCCCATAGTAATACTCAAAGTAATTTTTATTTAAGTCCATAAATCTCCATAACTGTAGTAAAGCCTCATTTCAAACCCAAAACCTTTGAAAAATACATTTATGTTGTACCAATGATATGCCATGCATTATGAGTATGAAAGTTCATAAACAGAGGAAAAACCACGCCATCAGATCAAACAGGGCAAGAATACCCTCCAAACCAAGAGAACTAACCTGGAACTCCATCCAAATCTTAGCCATGGCCTCGGGCCCACAGTTACACACAATGATAAAATAAAGCGGTAAAGCAGAAATAAAAGTGAAAACCACGGGAAAACTCTATTCTACCTCTAAAGCCTCCTAAAAACATGCTAATGATTTTATACTAGTCACACAGAAGAAGCAAGCTCTTAGGCTAAGTATAACATACAGTTCTAGGCTAAAAACCAAAATGGCTAATTAACATGATAATTAGGATTCAAGCCTAAAGTCTATCTAAAATCCAACCTAGCATTCCAGTAACATACAAATATATATTATCTAACTAAACTCAGACTTAAAGGTAAACCGTAACTTACCTCGGGGCTGAACTGCAAGCATGAATTATCACTCATGTGCCTTCCCCTTACGAACAGCCTCAAAAAGCTGCCACGCTATCAAGAACATAAACTAGGTTTCAAGACGAGAAGAATGACACCCATATTGCTATATGGAAAAATGGGCCAGAAATCAGGTCGAAAAAATGACCCTCGGAGTCCATGCAACAAAACAGAAAACAAAAATCACAACTATGCTCGAGGTGGGTTAAGGAACCCATACCCAAAGTTTGGGCGTGAACGGAGCTTGATTGGGGGCCCAACCAGCCCCAAAGTGCTACTACTTCATGGAATTAAAATGGGAAAAACTCAGAATTAAAGGCGGGAACCTACCTCGACAAGAGGAATACGCCACGGAGGTGAGTTGCACGAATTTTCGAGCATGCATCCCATGGAATCAGATCTTCCACAAGGATTACCCTAACCTTACGAATTCACAATAATGGAGTTTTAGCAGGAGAATTACGAGAATAAACACGGAAGGAGGAAAGGGGTGACGAGGGAACTTACCGGATGAAGGACATTGAGCAAGGAAGCTGGATGTAAGAGCTTTGGAGCTTTGACAATGGAGTTTTTTGAAGTGAAAGAAAGAGAAATGGAGTTGAAGTTTTATATAACTGCCATGGGTCCTTCATTGCGATCGCGACAGGACCCCCACATTCGCGATGAACAGCTGGCCCAACCACCGCGATCTCGATGGTCCAGGTCGCATTCGCAAAGAGGAATCCAAGTCGGGTCCCAGTCGGCTACATCGCGAATGCGATGGAAACTCTTCGCGAATGTGATGGTCAAGAAATCAGACCATCGCGAACGCGATAGGATCCTCGCGATCGCGAAGAGAAAAAGGGTCTGCAACTTAATGCAGCAACCAGTAATTTCCCCAAGTCAAAAAATTTTCCGACGGACCCTCGAGATTCATCTGGAACCCCTTGAACACAAACTAACCATGCTACCCTACAAGAAATGGCATTCCGGACTCAATGGAAATGACTAAACTCCCAACAGAGATCGTTTTAATGAAAAGTGGGCCCCATACCCAAAACCAACTCTAAACTCAAAACCCAAAAACAAGTCCAGAAGCCTCGGGACCTGAACCAAAGGTCCCCCTAGCCCAAAGTCGACATTCCAGAGCTAACAGCACTGAAAGAATTTCCATCCGAGGTCGTCTTCTCCGAATGTTGACCAAAGTCAACCCTACCAGCCAAACTGACTTCAAAACACACAAGGTCACACAAAACCAAACTGAAAACACTCAAACCCAGACCAATGGTCCCACTAGACCAAAATCCTCATTCCAGAGCCAACAGAACTGTCGGAATTCGATTCTGAGTGCATTTTCCATGAAAGTTGACCAAAGTCAAAGATTTTCCAACTTTAAGGGCTAAAATAGGGAAATGGTCATAACGACCTAATGAATGAACGAGCACTGAACCGTCAGTCCTGGCAAGTCATAAATGACCTATATCTGCTGAGGGAAAGCTCAAAATGAAGAAAATGCACAGAAAATGGAAAATGACCTGGAGGGTCATTACACCTAAGATTAGATGTGGACATCAACACACCAATCCTCCGGACTCTATTCGATATTTTGCTCTTGTACTGGGAGACCGATAACCTGGGCTTTGATACCATTTGTCATGACCCAACTACCGAGCCGTGTGGGCACCTACTCTAATCCATCTAGATAGGAGAACCCTTACCACCTGAACTAACAGGTAATGCGGAAAAGAACATAAATCATGAAATAAAACCCTGTTGGATACATGGAACTTCCTTTACAATAATTTTAGAAAATAAACGACTTATAGAACTTGTAGAAAATCATTTACAATATGAGACAACCCTCCCTAGAACCTAGTCTAAGCCAGTACAAGAGCTACTACAAGATGATACATAACTGAAGAGGACACAACTCCCACCATAGAAAAGAAGTAGGAGCTGCTGGAAGATCACCGCCATCCTGAATCTGTGAAACATCACCAACTCTGCAACCAGACTATACCAAAAAGGTATAGCAAGAGTAGAATCAGTACAAATACACGTACTGGTAGGCATCATCGGTTGACCCGAATTCAATCCTACCATCATATAGAAATCAAGTTAAAATACCTCAGTTAAATGCTTCACCTCTTTTCTCAATCGTCTTTATTAATCCCCTCCCCCCCTTCGAAACCAACCTTCCTAACCTTTTGCTGCCAACTCCACCCCCCTAGTCTTATCCCGGACATCTAGGACTTCCCAAGTCTCACTTACCACTAGACTTCCCAAGTCTCACTAAGCTTTACCAATATTTGTGTCCATGCCTAGACTACCCTTCCCTTACCCAAGACAACTACCTTGACTAGACATTCAGACTTAACCCGACTAACTGCCCAACCAAACCACTTATACCCGTAGTCTTACTTACCAGTGTCCGGACTCTTTACGGACCTCTAGGACAACTTTCCAACCGGTTTATAACAACCAGCAACCAAAACCCCAGACTCTCGGTCTTTCTCTCAATTTATCAACCATACCAAGTCCACCTAGCCACCATTGACACATTTCATGACAACCATAGAGTTACATCTAAATTCCTTTTTAATCTTATAACCTGGACCCTCCAAGGATCCCCTAACCACACCTAAGTGTTCGATAGGCTACCTCGGTCTACACCAAGACTGACCCTTAGCTTATTAACCACAAGTAATCCCTGATCGCCATTGACACGCTAGATGATGACAATATACGTATAATTAACCTCCCTTTGTACATAGTCCGGACCCACCCCGGGATCCCCCTAACCATATCTAAGTGTTAGCATGACAATCCCTGTCTACACCAAGACCAAATACAAATCTGTATAATATTCTGGCCTCTCATTGACCATATGCAATATCATAAATCATAAACACAGCTGGTCCATTCATGGAACCAAAATCAATGCACAATGCAAATAAATAAACTCGTACCAGGCGTGGTACCCGATCTAACCGTTAGTATACCAGTACCAGGTGTGGTACCCGAGCCAACTGAATGTCACACAAAAATCCATAGTCACAAACAATGAACAATCAACACTTGTAAACCAACAAGCAATAACACTTAGTTCATTTTACAAGACCGGTAACAGGGCCCTTAGACATTCCTAAATCATTCCCTAAGCATGCATCTCATACAATACCTAGACAAAAGTGCACAACTATACAATGCATATAGGAATCAATAACCATTACCTACCCTATTCAAGGTACCCAATGAACAGTTAAATACCGTTCGAAGACTAACCCCGAACCACCCCTTTAAACATGCCATTAGATACCTTATTCCTGACCCTCCTCCTAGGACCGAGATACAACATGGGAAAACCTCCCCTAGCCTTGGGAACACAACCATTAAGATATTCTAATTATACCAATTCATTTCCTGAAACTTCTGTTCCTTGCACATTAGTTAATTACTAACCCCTCTCGGTTCCCCGAACCTTCCCGATGTTCTAGTCCTGTATTTCATTAGCAAAACTATACCAAAATAAGTATACACCCAGAATATCACAATGCATTATTACAAATCTTCTATTTCCAGTTCAACCAAACAACCCAACAATCTTCCTCCAAACTCCGTGCCTGAAGGCCTAAACATGGATTCTCCCTTTCATTCTACACGATAAATAAGAAATGAAAGCGGTCAAATCTACTATTGAAGAAAACCTAGCCTACTTGGATGTCGAGCAGCTGTTTCATGCCCTTTCTGGCTCCGTGAAGGCGTTCCCTGACGATTCTGCAGGCCCAAATATGTAGTTTCGCGTCCTTTTAGGTGGAATCCCTCCCCCTCATGGCTCCCAATCCTTGGAGCAGCCTAGGAAGGTTTTTGGAGAAACCCTCGTATGGTTTTCAACTGAGGAGGAGAATTCTTTTATTAAAAACCCATCTTGAGGCTACTACCTCCCGTCCCTCCGCTATAACGGTTTACCTTCCGCTATGGCGGTACCGCTATAGCGGAATAAATACCTCTATAGCGGAGTGATGTCAGCCCGGACAATTTCCAAAAATCTAAAATTTTCTGTCACGTCACCCCACTTTGTACCAAAATATTTAAGCTCGTTCTCGAATTGGTTTGATATTATGATTTCTACTGTAACAAAGGATCTGATCGTTACAGGTAATTTGCCTCAACTTCTGAACTACACCTGGCCTGATCCTCGTGCAATCCGAGGTATGTAGGCAACTCTAAATTAGAGTTCGGCCAACATTTTATCAAAAATAATTATTTGTCGAGCAAAATTGGTTGCACATCAACATTATCGCCTGAAGTCTTCTACATCATCTTCAGTCGAAAAGGGGTAAACTGTTGACACCCAATTTTGGCTCTCCATGCTTAAAATTGACGTCTTCAGGTCTCTTGATCGTTAAAGAAAAAATACATTTTTTTATATATATATTTTCTTGAAATGTAATAATTTATTAATAATCATCCTTGTTTTAGGAGTTTTATCAATTTATTGATATATTTTTTATTTTTTTACAATTCATTGTTAATTATGCTTAATTTCGTAAATATTAGAATCTTTATCAATTTATTATCACATTTTTACTACCTTACAGTTTAGTGATAATTATCCTTTATTTTGTAAATATTAGAATTTTTATTAATTTATTATCATTATATAATTTTGATAATCGCAATACTTTTTACAGTCATCTGCACACGTACACAATACAAATATTATAATTTTAATTATTTACAACACATTATATTTTATTTTATTTTTACATTTTTGTAATCACATACTAACACACATATTTTTTATACATTATTTATATATTTTTATATTCAGTTTGCAAACGTAAGAAGTCGGATTAATTAATTACAAATACAGAGTAAAAATTTGGTCAAGTCTAGGTCTTGTCACCTTTATTAAAGGTGACATTTGACATGACCGAATACGGATTTTATCCTTTGATTAATACATTTTCACCTAATGTTTAATAGAGCAAAGAACTCATGAATAACCAAAGGACTAAATCATGTCTCAAGGGGACAAAGGGTGAAGGTCTTTTATTCTTTGGACAAAAGAGGGGGCCAATTTGTATTATAAAAGAGTGGGAGGAGCTTTTATATTTTTGCATCTTAATTTTCACACACAGTATTCTTACTTTCCCTTCTCAAAAAAAGTTGATGCTCTTCTTCTTCTTCTCTTCTATGAAGCTAAGCTTCACCTCTGTCAGCCTCTCGCCGGAGACGTCATCTCCGGCCACCACTGCTCCACCACTTTGTTGCCCCCCTCCCTTTTCTCCGCCATTATTTTGCCGGAAAGTGTCAAAATTCGATCAAAAAATTAAAACTCTGGCGAACAACACGGCCCCAAAACTTCAGATTTGGCCGGATCTTTTTAGATCTGACCGTTTGAATATTTTTTGGCCTTTATTGTCTTTGATAATTTATCTATTTTAGTTTGTATATGTTTTTCTTTACAGATCTGGCCGGAGTTATTATTTCTCCGGCAAGCTCCATTTTTTCATGATCTTTATTGTTGTGCTATGTTTATCTATATTATTTTGCTTTTGTTAAATGTTTGCATCTACCGGATGGTTTTTACACTATTGTTTGATTGTTCCAGGCGGCGTTGGGTGTTTTTCGGCTGCTTAGGTTTATATCGGCTACATTTTGTTGCTATTTTTTGGAATGTTTGGCTAATTTTGTGTTGATATTCACCCGAAAAATTTACTCCGGAGAATGGTCTTGCTCCGCTACTGTTTTAGCCGATTTATGGGGTTGGTTGGACGATTTTGTCCTTTCCCTTTACTATTTTTTATTTTACACTGATATTGAAAAATTCTACACAAAAAATGGCCAATAAAATGGCCAATGAAAAAACTCCCATCGATTTTTGAGGCCTCCGCAATAAAAAGACGGATACATATATACATATGTAGCGGAAAAAATAAATTTTGGGCGATGACGAAATTTTTAACATTACAAAGATTAAATAAAAAGTTTTATGATTCGTATCTTGGCGAGGTGATCTTGGATGGCCAACCGATGCTTCGCAGCCATGATGTATCTAAAACTTAGTACAATTACATATCTGAGCCCACACTATAATAAAATTCTATTTTCTTATATTTACATACATATACATATTTCTTTAACTGATTTTGATAAATATTTATTTGTTATTAACATTTTTACTAAGTGTTTATACAGCTACGTGAGGATGCTTCCCAAAAAAGATAATTAAAAGGAGTTTGAAGATCTCCTCAAAATTCATTATTTTTATTTATATTCTTGTAATTCTTGTAACTGTACAAAAGATAAAGTATAGTAAAAAATTTACTTTTGGGGTGTCGGGGGGGAGTGTCCCTTTATTTACTTATTTATTATTACGCGCTTAGGCAAAACTTTAAGTTGTAAATACTTTTATAAATAAATTAATTTAACTTAGATACTTAAGTTAACTAATTCATATTTTTTACGTTGCGCAAACATTAGGACGTCATTTCTTTTAAAATAAATTTTTATTCTAATTATTTTTATTTAACCTTTACAAATGATATCTTACATATTCTTTTATTAAATATTTCTTTTCTTTCTCATCCCTAAATACATTTTTATAAAAGTGAAACATTTTTTACATAATGAAAAACACAGGCTGATTGATATAATCGTTATACAATCTTTTGATACATTTTCTTTACATTATAAATATGTTTACACATTTTTACATGCTTTACTCAACATATTTTTTCTTATATTATTTGTACTTAGATACATGTTTCTTACACATTTTTCTTATATATATTTCGTAGTAGTATCTATTCTTTTATATAAATATATTTACATACTTTTCATAGTAACAATATACATTCTTTTACACTCTTTTATATACTTTCTTATATATAAATTTTCATACATACTAAATTTTCTCATATATATAAAAATATATTTTTACACTCTTATGCTCATATTTTAAAATTATTCTTTGGACATGTATATATATTTTTATTGTTCATATTTATACTTTTTTAAAAATGATTTTTTTACCTCCTCTCTCTTTAAAAAATTAATCTTAGTCAGGTGCCACATTTGTGGATTCTGAAGGATGCCTAACACCTTCCCTTCAGAATAACTTGAAACCGTACCTAGAATCTCAATTGATTTTCGCAGATTAAAATGTGAGTCATGCATATCAATAATCAAAATAGGTTTTCTTATTTTCCTTAAAATTTAGGTGGCGACTCTGTACATAATTAAATTCATTTAGAGTCTATAAGTTGTGCTTTATCTAACCTTGGTAAAAATAGGGCATGACAGACGTTGTATCCGAGCTAACCGATAAGTATCCCATACCAGACGTGGTACCCGAGCCAACCAATATATAACCTATACCAGGCGTGGTACCCGAGCCAATCGAATGTCACACACAATCGAACAAGTCAATAATTAATGAACAACATCACACTTGTAAACCAACAAGTAACCATACCAAGTTCATTTCACATAATTGACACAGGATAGATAGACATTCATAATTCTATTCCCTAAGAATACAACCACATATAATACTAAGCAATAGTACATGAACACATATTACATTTGGGAAAAAAAAATAACCATCACCTACCTCGAATAACTCGAAAGCTCTACTGGACCGGAGCCTTCCCATTTCTTGAAGCCTTTGCTTGTTCTTAGTCTAAAAATGATTACAAGATATACTAAAATCAGTTCATATGGCCTAATAATTACCCGGATTATACTCAAATCCTACTTTCCAGGCTAACCTATGATCATTCCACCCATCCCAGGGCATTTCCATCATTAATTCACCTAAATTTATCATTTTTATGGATACATTAAGCGAAGTATGGCGAACAGATCATAACCCAACAATAATATTCAGGACCCATGAACTTTCACTCCCTAGAATGCCCTTTTTCCCCGGACTCTACCATTCCTAGATTATTCCAAATGCTCCCCCAAGCCCAAGAATATAGTTTCTAAGGTATGAGAATCGAAACAATGATATAGGGAATGAAAACCTTACCTTTTCGATGGACTTTGGTGGAAATTCACTGAAAATCGCCTCTCTTCATCTATGCCCTTCCCCAAAATGTTTGTCACGATCCTATTTCTCGGTCATGATGGCACCTACAACCCCCCAGTAGGTGAACCAATCCCCGTAGCCCGAAATGGTTAGTAATGGGATACCTTCTAATAGTTAATCGGAAGCAAGGGAACAAGATGAATAAACTGGATAACCGGAGTAATATAAATACAACACGGAAGCTAAACCAACCCAAAACCTAGTATCATAGTGTATAAGAGTCGTACTACGTCAGGAGTACAAAGGTCCAAAAGTAATATATACATGATGTCTCCGAAACTACAAGAGTACAAAATACATCAAGGACAAACTAAAGTCAAGCTCTGAACGCCAAGAGCTCACCCTCAGCCTGGATGATCCCAAAATAGCACCCCGCACGAGTCTCCGGTGCTCTAACTGTGATGGCCCATACTAGGATCTGCACCAGAAGATGCAGAGGGTAGGGTGAGCACCAAATGCGAAGCATAAGGTACCCAGTAGGTATCATAGGCCGACTGGGCACATATAAAGTAAAAGAGCAATACCAGACAGAATAGAAGCAAACAGTCACGACAATCAACAGTAAAGTACACAGGAACTAGCCCATAGAGGATACAACAAAAAGCAACAAGCAAGGCTAGCAAATAGAATATACACATGGCAAACATAGGTGAAAGTAGTAATGACGCACCTGGGATCCTCGCAACAACAGTATATATGCATAAGTCTAGAAATGGACGGTATACCGGTAACCTCAAGTATAAGGAATGGGGGAGAAGGGTAAAGTAGACATGATCGGAAACAATAAACAATAACCACACCAATCACAACAACCTCATCCCAGACACCAACAACCCCGCTGTAACCAAGCTCTAACCACACTAATCACAGCAATCTTATTCCAGAAACCAACAGCCCCGATGTGACCAATCTCACCCTCAATAAAGATATAATGTAATAAGACTCTACCTACAGTCCCTCAGCCGCCCATACAACCAAGGAACACCAAACAAGTAAAAACAAACCCTCCGACATCCCATACTACCGGAGCGTACAGTCAACAATCAACAGACAAGGGTGGCACCTCACGAAGATGAATGATATGATGCCATGCTAAGTAAAAGTGATCAAAGTACCGTATGTCACCCACTTTCGGTGACCTATAAGGCCTGGAAGACGGGATCCATGGAAGGACCCACCCGTATACCACTGCTACACTGTATACCCTTCCTCTGGCACCTGCAGCTCGTAGCTTCTGGTCTGGAACGGCAAGATCCATAGAGGCCCCTGACCAACATACTAGATGCCCCGCATCCTCAAGACAATCCCCAAGTAAAGCTGCCTGGAGGGTATCCAGGTCTAAAACAGTAAGCCCGAAAGCTCTACCACTCGGCCCCGCCTAGTCTAGCAATACCCCAGATGTTGTAGTATAAAAGTAGGGCACCTGACCCTGTCAAGCCCAAGAAAAGTGGAATTATTGATAAAATGTCTTTTAAAACTTTCCTTACCCCAAGAAGTTCCACAAGTCAAGTAAAAACCATTTCCAAATCATTTCCATCGAAAACGGGCCCCTCGGGCCATGCAAAGTTTAGAAAACAGTTCTAGAAGGCTCAAAGCCAAAACTGTAGTAAAACGTGGGAAAACCTCTCTATATGCATGGAAATGGCATGATAAAACACACAATAGCCGCCCCGCATCTCACAATCAACCTATTGGCCCTGCACAGGCTCCAAAGATACTCAGCAAGCATAACCAGCCTAGAAGGGTAATTCTATGTCCGGGGCTTGCGGACATTCCCAATGATACCACCGTCTATTATCCAGAGTCAACAAGGCCTCACAGGACCACAAGGGTAATAATATCAATTAACAAGAATTCTACACACAACGGAGGAAAGAAACGGGATGGATCTTGAAGGAGAGGTCAAGGTCTGTTGTACCAACCTAATAACCCAACCCAAGGATGCCAACTAGTACAATTTTATCCAATATATGCAAAGTCTAGGGAGTTAATTCATAACCTACCTGTCGTCCGATGACAAGCTGCAGGAATGACGATATCCGAGGCCGAGCTGCTCCGAGAAGCTTCGAACAAGAATCAAACTATCAAATTCATGAATATAACATTAAAATGAGTCTAACAGTACCATATTGCTACAATTATAGTTGGGTCGATATCCAGGTCAAAAGCGATCCCACGACGTCCACAACACGAAACCAAAAATGAAAATAGCCATGACGACCCCAATAGTGCCAAGAAGCTATGCTCCAAATTTGAGCACAATTGGCCAAGAGGAAGGCGTCAAATCAGCCCGCTAAGATTGGGGTTTAAGGAGTGGAAATTTATGAAAAAGAATGGAAATTGGGAAAGGATTACTTACCACAAAGGCGAAAACCCGAGTCAAGAAGGATAATTTACCACTCCCACGAGCATGCACCAGCTGGAAGTCCAGAATTCACAAGCAAGAACTCAAGCTTAGAGAAGGGCATCAATAGAGGTTTTTTAAGGAATTTCAAGAGAAGAGGGAGCTCACCAAACATCGAAGAAGTACGGAAAATCCACCCAAAATTGACTTCCCAAGGCTTGGAATCAATATAGAGCAAATTGTTGGAGCGAATATAGAGTTTAGAGTGAGAAAAAGTGAGAGAGAATGCTGGAAAAATAAACTCCCAGCTTTATATAGTTGCTGGAAAATGGCCAGCGCCATCGGCGCTAGGCCAGCGCCAACAGCGCTGAAGAGATGGCAGGCGCCTCAGGGCTATCGCGCTGGGAGGGGCGCGATCACGCTGAAGGCTGGAAGGCGCTGACGCGTGATCGCACTGGCCTTGCTGCGATTGCACTGAAGGCTGGCCTGCAACTAATTTTCTACCACTTTTTGAAAATTCCACGGGGTGTTCCGGGCACAAACAGAAACTGATATTTAAAAACCAATAATGCTAACAGAGTGGAAATGACGCTCTGGACTCAATGGAATCGAAAAAACTTCCATACGAGGTCATTTAGAAGAAATGTTGACCCAAGGCAACACTAACAAAAGGGAACTCAAGGGCTCAAAATGAGTCCGGCGCACCTGGAACTCGAACCAACCACCTTCCTAGCCCAAACTCACCATTCCGGAGCTGATGGAATCATCGGATTTCAAATCCTACACTTTAATCTTTGAAAGTCACCCAAAGTTACACTTTCAACTCCAAATGGCCTGAAAATTAAGAAACCCATACAAAACCCACACCGAGAGTACTCAGGCCTCAACTAAACGTCCACCTAGACCAAACTCATCGCTTCGAAGCTAATGGAACTATCAGAATTCAATTCTGAGCACTTTAGCTAAGAATGTTGACCAAAGTCAATGATATTCTAAGTTTAAGCTCTAAAAATAGGCAAACGGTCAAAACGACCAAACGAATGGCCAGGGCACCGAACCACCGGTCCCAGCAAGCCATAAATGACTTAGGGCCGCTATAGGAAGGCTCTAACAGTGTAATAAATGCGTAAATGCAAAGATTACCGGAATGGTCATCACAACATCCACTACTAAAAAGACTTTCGTCCTCTAAAGTCAAGAAGAAGGGAGTTCCTGGAGGCTCGAACAACTGTAGATACTGAGCACGCAACTCACTCTCGGTCTCCTAAGTAGCCTCCTCGACTGGAAGGTGCCTCCACTTAACTTTCACTACCGGAATCTCCCTAGATCTCAACCTCCTGATATCTCTAGCCAAAATAGCTATCGTCTCCTCAACAAATGATAACCTCTCATCCAACTGAACCGAATCCCAATGCAACACATGAGACTCATCTAGTACATACTGGCACAATATCGAGACATGGAACACTAGGTGAATAGCAGAAAATGTCTGAGGCAACGCTAAAATGTAGGCAACACTACCAACCCTCTGCAGAATTTCAAATGGTCCAATGAACCTAGGGCTAAGCTTGCCCCTCCGAACAAATTTCATCACGCCCTTCACGGGAGATACACGAAGGAAAACCAAGTCACCAACACTACTCCAAGGCATGAAGTCTACGATCAACGTAGCTCTTCTGCCTACTCTGGGCAGCTCTAAGTCTATCCTGGATCAAACGAACTCGGTCCAAGGAATCTCTAAGCAAATCCATACTCTGCGGTCTAGACTCTAACCCATCAAACCAACCAATGGGCGATCTGCAATGCCTACCATACAAAGCCTCGAAAGGTGCCATACCAATGCTCGAATGAAAGCTATTATTATATGAAAACTCAGCCAAAAGCACAAACTAATCCCATGAACCTCTAAAGTCAAGTACACAGGCTCGAAGCATGTCCTCCAAGACCTGAATGGTCCTCTCAGACTGGCCATCTGTCTGAGGCTGGAACATAGTACTAAGCTGAACCTCCGAACCCAAATCCCTTTGTATAGCTCTCCAGAACTGAGATGTGAACTAAGTGTCGCGGTCTGAAATGATAGAAGTTGGGACACCGTGCAACCGTACAATCTCACGAATGTAGATCTGAGCTAACCTCTTTGCTCCGTAGGAAGTCTGAATTGGCAAGATATGCGTTGACTTAGTTAGCCTATCCACGATCACCCAAATGGAATCAAACCTTCGAGTAGTATGAGGCAAACCAACACAAAGTCCATTGTAATATCTTCCCACTTCCACTCAGGAATGGGAAGTCGCTGCATCAAGCTACCCGATCTCATGTGCTCGAACTTTACCTGCTGACAGTTTAAGCACCGAGATATAAACTATGCCACGTCCCGCTTCATACCACCCCACCAGTAAAGCTGCCTCAGATCTCTATACATCTTTACTGCGCCAGGATGAATGGAGTATCTGGAACAATGTGCCTCACGGAGTATCAACTGTATCAAAACACCAACTCTCAAAACACAAAGTCGACCTTCAAACCTAGAACCCCATTAGAACCCAAGGTAGCCCAGCTGGCCTCGCCCTGAACCACCTGATCACGAAGGTCACACAAACTCTGATCCTCAAACTGCCAGCTCTGAATCTGATCAACTAGAGTAGAGCAAACCTCAACACTAGCAAGAACTCTGCTGGGATACGATAAGTCAAGCCTAACCAAACGGTTAGCCAAGGACTGGATGTCCAGGGCACACAGTCGCTCAGAAACTAAAAGTGAAGCTACGCTACCCATACTCACCACCTTCCGACTCAAGGTATTCGCTACCACGTTTGCCTTGCCCGGATGGTATAGAATAGTGAAATCATAGTCCTTCAGTAACTCAACCCATCTCCTCTACCTCGAGTTCAGCTCACGCTGACTCATAATGTACTGAAGACTACGATGGTCGGTGAATATCTCATAATAAACTCCATATAGATAGTGCCTCCAGATCTTGAGCGCGAAGACTACCGCCGCCAACTCTAAGTCGTGAGTGTGGTAGTTGCGCTCGTGAACTTTTAGCTGCCTCAACGCATATGCTATCACTCGACCCTGCTGCATCAGCACACAACCAAGACCGACCCTTGAAGTATCACAATACACGAAGAAACCCTGACCCTCAACCGGCAAAGTCAGCACTAGAGCTAAAGTCAATAAGGACTTAAGCCTCTGAAAACTATCCTCGCAGTGATCAGACCATTGAAATGGAACATCCTTCCTAGTCAGCATAGTCAAGGGTGCTGCTATGGAAGAAAATCCCTCAACAAACAATCTGTAGTAACCGGCTAACCCAATAAAGTAGCTAACCTCAGTAGGAGTGGTAGGTCTAGGCCAATCATGAACCGGAGAAATCTTACCCGGATCCACTCTAATCCCATCCTTAGACACCACGTGTCCTAGGAATGCAACTGAATCAAGCCAAAATTCACACTTTGAGAATTTGGCATAAAGCCGGTGAGTTCTCAAAGTTTGTAGTATAGTCCTCAAATGTTGCTCATGCTCGTCCCTACTCCTTGAGTATATCAGAATGTCATCAATGAAGACTATCACAAACATATCTAGGTACGGGCTAAGCACCCTATGCATCAAATCCATAAAGGCTGCGGGGGCATTAGTCAACCTAAAAGACATCACCAGGAACTCATAATGGCCATAACGTGTCCTGAATGTTGTCTTAGGGATGTCCTCCACCCTAATTTTCAACTGATGGTAGTTGGACCTCAAATTAATCTTAGAAAACAGGGCGAAACCCTAAAGCTGATCAAACAGGTCATCAATCCTGGGCATCGGATACCTATTCTTCACTGTCACCTTATTCAACTGCTGGTAATCAATACACATCTGCATCGACCCATCCTTCTTCTTCAAAAAGAGGACAGGAGCACCCCAAGGAGACACACTCGGTCTAATAAACCCCTTAGCTAACAAATCCTGGAGCTGCTCTTTAAGCTCCCTCAACTCAGCAGGACTCATATGGTAGGGAGGGATAGAAATGGTCCTGGTGCCTGGCTCTAACTCAATGGCAAAATCAATATCCCTCTCAGGTGGAAGGCCTGGCAAGTCGGTAGGAAACACATCTAGGAAGTCTCTAACCACAGGAACAAACTCAGGAAACATAGGGTCAGCACTAGCATCTCAGACATATGCTAGATAAGCTAAACACCCACGGGATATAATCTTCCTAGCTCGAAGAAAAGAAATGATCCCAGATGGTGCATGGCTAACAGAACCTTGACACACAATCAGGGATACACCGTGTACGGCTATGGTAACGATCTTGGCATAGAAATCCAAAACTGTACGGTGAGGGGATAACCAGTCCATGCCCAGTATCATATCAAAATCCAACATATCAAGTAATATCAGGTCAGCCCAAGTATCTAAATCACCAACAGATATCACACAGGATCTCACAATCTGATCCACTACTAAAGAATCTCCTACTGGGGTCGAAACAGAAACAGGCACAGACAATGGCTCACTAGCCAACCCCAAACAAGGTAGAAAGTAGGCAGATATATATATGAACAAGTGGATCCAGGATCAAAAAAAGCATAAGTTGGCTGACGACATACAGAAATCGTACCTATGATCATAGCATTTGGGGCCTCTGCCTTCAGTCTCCCCAGGACTGCATAGAATTGACGACGACCTCCACCTGCCCGACATCCATCCCCACCACCTTCTCTGTCATGAAGAGCACCATCTCTACCCTGACCACCGCATCCCCGAGCTGGTGGCTGAATAGAGCGAATAGGCTAAACCATACCCCGCTAGGGGAAATCTCTAGCATAATAGCCACTAACTTCGCACTCATAATAGGTTGTACCCCACTGGGGGAAATCCCTGGCAAAATGACCGCTAACCCCACACTCATAGCACGAACCTGATGGCCCACCCTGTGGAGATGAACCCGTTGAACCTGTGTTGCCACCTCGGCTTGATGCCTCAGAAGTAATACCCATCGCAGACTGATCACTGTGACCACGCTGACTGCTTTGACCCTGCTCAAATTGAGAACCCGAAGCCTAAAGTGAAGCCTGAAGTGGTCGACTAGACTGACCCTGATGCTGGTGTGGCTGATAACCTCGGCCCCAGTGGACGGAACCTCTACCACCATGCCTAGAACCACTATAACCACCCTAAAGTCGAGGCCTCTTATCCCTAGCCCTGGTGTCATGATGACGCGAATCCTCAACTGTACGGGCATAGTTCGTAATGGCTTAGAATGACCGACCGCTAGCAACCAGTATCTCTGCAGGCTCTCTAAACTCTCTCCAAAGCCCCCAAAAAAATCTACGGACCCTGTCAGCCTCAGCAGGCATAATCATGGCCCCAAATAGAGCAAGCTGATGGAAATAGGTCTCGTACTCTGAGACAGTCATAGAATCCTGGAAAAGTCTAGTGAACTTCTCCCTTCGATGCTCTCTGTTGCTCTGTGGCAAGAACTTGGCCATAAGGACTCATAGAACTCGGACCAGGTCAAGGGAGGTGAAGTAGAAGTCCTGCGAGCAACCTGTGCTCTCCACCATAACTTCGCTGGACCCTCTAACTGATATGAAGTATAGCCAACCCCGTGAGTCTCTAATAACCCCAAGTGATGCAACATCTCCTCACAGGTGGTGATAAAATCGTGGGGTCCTGACCCTGTGTACCAGCAAATCTCGGTGGTGCCAATCTCAGAAACCTACCCAAGGCCTTCTTCTCCACATCTGTCATGGCGGGGCAATGAGCAAGAGGCTGGGCAATCGATGGGACTGGAACAACCTCAGCACGGGGAGCCGTAGTAACAAGTTGTGCTCCTGAACTCTGAACACCCAGGGTTTCCCCCTAAGCAGATATTTCTGCTGCCTCAAAAAGACTCTCCCCAATCATACCCAAGAGCTGAACAAGTAAACCCCAAACATCTGAATACTGAGCTAGGGCTAAAACTGGCATAGAAACCGGTGCTGGAACTAGCACTAGAGCTGGTGGTACCTGGGCCATCCCCGGGTCCACATTCTGCTGTTCTGGAGCTAACTCTAGCTCGTAGTCATACTCCAGCTCTATATCAACCCTGGCAGCCCTAGCAGACACCTCTGCTATGGGATGACCTCTAGCCTTGCCCTTGCGACCACCCCGACCCCTAGCTGGAGTAGGAGGTGCACGGGCAAGAGGCTTTCCTCCGCCTAAAGCTGATGATCTCGTATGAAACATCTGCGAAAGAGTGAACCAAACAAATGAGAATTCTAGGGGATACAATCAACAGTAAAGTACACAGGAACTAGCCCATAGGGGATACAACAGAAAGCAACAAGCAAGGCTATAAAATATAATATACACATGGCAAACACAGGTGAAAGTAGTAATGACGCACCTGGGATCCTCGCAACAACAGTATATATGCATAAGTCTAGAAATGGATGGTATACTGGTAACCTCAAGTATAAGGAATGGGGGAGAAAGATAAAGTAGACATGCTCGGAAATAGTAAACAATAACCACACCAATCACAACAACCTCATCCCAGACACCAACAGCCCCGCTATAACCAAGCTCTAACCACACTAATCACGGCAATCTCATTCCGAAAACCAACAGCCCCGCTGTGACCAATTTCACCCTCAAGATAGAAATAATGTAATAAGACTCTACCTACAGTCCCTCGGCCGCCCATACAATTGAGGAACGCAAACAAGTGAAAACAAACCTTCTGGCATCCCATACTACCGGAGTGTACAGTCAACAATCAATAGACAGGGGTGGTACCTCACGCAGATGAATGATATGATGCCATGCTATGTAAAAGTAATCAAAGTACCGTATGTCAGATGCTTTTGGTGACCTATAAGGCCCGGAAGATGGGATCCATAGAAGGTCCCACCTGTATACCACTACTACACCGTATACCCTCTCTCCGGCACCCACAACTCAGCTTCTGGTTCGGAATGGCAAGGTCCATGGAGGCCCCCGAAAAACATACTAGATGCCCCGCATCCTCAAGACAATCCCCAAGTAAAGCTTCCTTGCAGGTATCCAGGTCTAAAATAGTAAGCCTGAAAGCTCTAGCACTCGGCCCTGCCTAGTCTAGCAACACCCCGGATGCTGTAGTATAAAAGTAGGGCACCTGACCCCGTCGATCCCAAGAAAAGTGGAACTACTGATAAAATGTCTTTTAAAACTTTCCTTACCCTAAGAAGATCCACAAGACAAGTCAAAACCATTTCCAAATCATTTCCGTCAAAAATGGGGGCCCCGGGCCATGCAAAGTTTAGAAAATGGTTTCAGAAGGCCTGACGCGAAAAACAGTAGTAAAAGGTGGGAAAACCTCTCTATATGCATGGAAATGGCATGATCAAACACACAATATCCGCCCCACAGCTCACAATCAACCTATCGGCCCTGCACAGGCTCCAAAGATACTAAGCAAGCATAACCAACTTAGAAGGATAATTCTATGTCTGGGGCTCGCGGACATTCCCAATGATCCCACCGTCTATGTTCCAGAGTCAACAAGGCCTCACAGGACCACAAGGGTAATATTATCAATTAACAAGAATTCTACACACAACGGAGGAAAAAAAGGGGACGGATCATGAAGTAGCGGTCAAGGTCTGTGGTACCAACCTAATAACCCAACCCAAGGATGTCAACTAGTACAATTTTACCCGATATATGCAAAATCTAGGGAGTTAAGCCATAACCTACCTATCGTTTGATGATAAGCTGCAGGAACGACGATATCTGAGGCCGAGCTGCTCCGAGAAGCTCCAAACGAGAATCAAACTATCAAATTTATGAATATAACATTAAAACGTGGTACCCATATTACTACAATTGTAGCCGGGTCGATATCCGAGTCAAAAGCGGACCCACAACCAAAAACCAAAAATGAAAAGAGCCACGAAGACCCCAATGGTGCCAAGAAGTTATGCTTCAAATTTGAGCACAATTGGCCAATAGAAAAGGCGCCAAATCAGCCCGCAAAGATTGGGGTTTAAGGAGTGGAAATTTACAAAAAAGAACGGAAATTGGGCAAGGATTACTTACCACAAAGGCAAAAACCCGAGTCAAGAAGGATAATTTACCACTCCCACGACCATGCACCAGCTGGAAGGCCAGAATTCACAAGAAAGAACTCAAGCTTAGAGAAGGGCATCAATGGAGGTTTTTTAAGGAATTTCAAGAGAAGAGGGAGCTCACCAAACGACGAAGAAGTACGGAAAATCCATCCACAATCGACTTCCCAAGGCTTGGAATCAATATAGAGCAAATTGTTGGAGAAACTTTAGAGTTTAGAGTGAGAAAAAGTGAGAGAGAATGCTTGAAAAATGAACTCCTAGCTTTATATAGCTGCTGGAAAATGGCCAGCGCCAACAGCGTTGAAGGGGTGGCAGGCGCCTCAGCGCTATCGTTCTGGGAGGGGAGCGATCGCGCTGAAAGCTGGCAGGCGCGATCGCGCTGGACTTGGTGCGATTGCGCCTAAGGCTAGCCTGCAACTAATTTTCTACAACTTTTTGAAAACTCCACGGGTTGTTCCGGGCACAACCAGAAACTGATATTTAAAAACCAATAATGCTAACATAGTGGAAATGATGCTATGGACTCAACAGAATCGACAAAACTTCCATACGAGGTCATTTAGAAGAAATGTTGACCCAAGTCAATACTAACGAAAGGAAACTCAAGGGCCCAAAATGAGTCTGGCGCACCTGGAACTCGAACCAACCACCTTCCTATCCCAAACTCACCATTCTGGAACTGATGGAATCATCGTATTTCAAATCTACACTTTAATCGTCGAAAGTCACCCGAAGTTACACTTTCAACTCCAAATGGCCTGAAAACTGAGAAACCCACACAAAACCCACATTGAAAGTTCTCAGGCCTCAACTCAAGGTCTAACTAGACCAAACTCATCGTTCCAGAGCTAACAGAACTGTCAGACTTCAATTCCGAGCACGTTAATTAAGAATATTGACCAAAGTCAATGATATTCTAAGTTTAATCTCTAAAAATAGGCAAACGGTCAAAACGACCAAACGAATGGCCAGGGGACCGAACAACCGGTCCCAGCAAGCCATAAATGACTTGGGGCCACTACCGAAAGGCTCTAATAATGCATTAAATGCGTAAAGGAGAAGATGACAGGAAGGGTCATCACAACGTTCTTCAGAATTTCTGAACATTTTTGGGGAAGTTTCTGCATTAATCCCAACTCTGTCAACTATAGAGGTCTGTACACCGCTATAGTTACACTGCCATAGTAGAATTGACTGCTATGGCGGTGCTGACCGATGTTGACTTCTGTTATAGAGAGAATTTCTCCGCTATAGCGGTGGCCGCTGTAGCATGGGACAGAAACTCAGAAAATCTCCCAAAAGTGTCAATTTTACAGCACACCTTAAATCCTGACGTTCTAGAATAACCCATTCACATCAACCTCGATACCGAGAGTTCTACTTACCCGAATCTACTTCTAAAAAGTCTCTCTGACTCCTTAATGTCTTGGATAATGTAAAAACTAGCTCAACACAAGATACATTACCCAATCCTCACCCGGATTATCCTAGACCATACCTCACTCAAAAATCATCCGAGACCAGCCTAGCCTTAATTTTTCAACTTCCAAACTCGAAAGTTTTCTAACTCGAAACTTGGCACGAAAAGTTTACCCATAACAACGGACCTGGTCATTACACAATCTTATCACCATCTTCTCAAAAGCTATGGTTGGTAGAGACTTGATGAATAGATTAATCATTCAAATGAATCTGTTGCACGTTGATATCACCATTCTTTTGGAGCTCACGTGTGTAGAAAAGCTTTGATGAAATGTGCTTTATTTTATCTCTTTTGATGAATTCTTCCTTTAATTGTGTTATGCATGCTTAGACATACATATTCTCAGCTTGCTTCATGAATAGCTATTATCTCAATATGATTTGGTTGTCATATAAAATAACATGGTATAATAGTAACCCTTCATGAAATTAGATAATATGTATGTATCGAACTCTTATGTCGATCAAATGAATATCCTGTATATTCAAAAAATTGACAATATTCGTTAGGATAAACACATTCATACAAAGGTTTTTACTTACAATATGCAAGTGATCTTATTTCAGTATCTCCATATAGGAGTGAATTACATCATGCTCATTGTTATAGAAAGATGTATACAAGCATCAATTGTACAAGATATGGTACTTCAGGACCAATCCAATTTTGCAAGTTTCTCATTTCAACAGATAATCTATTTCTTTTGAAAACTCTAGGAGTTTCAATTCAATTCATTAACCTTGATTGATTTAATCCATATGAGGATTATAAACAAGTTTTTTCAAAAACTTATATATGCTTCAAGCATTTTGAATCCTTCATGGATTTTCATATTAATTTTGTCAAGTGACACAATGACATCTTCTAGTGTCTATACTGCAAGTCAAATAAGTTTTACGCTTACCAAGATTCATCCTTCTATGTCACTTGATAAATATTTCTACGCTAGCATACTTTAATAGATGTAGAATTCAGATTCTCATTATCTTTTACAATATTGCGCTATATTGTGTCAAATTTATCATCGATAATATATCTTTTATATCGATTCACAATACGACATAACTTATTGAGATCTCATCACTTCATTATTTTTAGGTACCTGAACCTCTCAGGAGGTTTCATGAAGTGTTATGTCGTAGGCTCTTCAAGATCACATTGTCTCTTTATTTTTGATCATTTGTTCCTCTTTCCTTTTCAAAGATTATTGGAATTTGAATTGATTGATCACAATGCTTTATGCATGCCATCGACTTTGTCTTACAAGGACATTCAATAGGAGCATTTGCAGCTAAATATGAAATTAATTTTGGGTTAGCAAATACTTATAGCATTTAACTTGAATTATCTTTTGAATGAGGATCATACTGATGATAATTCATAACATATTTCATATATGCTTATTCTCTTCCCCTTATGTTAGAAAAGCTAACATATATCCCTATCTTCTTTGAAGAATCCATCTTTGTTCATTATGTATATCCATTAATTATATACCGTAAACCAAAAATAATTAGATGAAAAATCTTTGATTCATGACCTTGAACTAATTGAGAGGGAATTTAATCATAATTTATTCGTCTGGCATAATTTAGACAAACACGTGAAGCTTTGTTCTCATAAGCAATAGTTCAGTTATTTTATCAGAGGCATTCAATTCTTGAATGCCAAACCAACTTAAATATAAATTACTATTATCAAAATTAATTGTCTTGATTTTATAATCTAAAAGTTGTGCTTTTAACTCAACTATTTTGCACAAGTAATTTTGCGAATGTCAAACTGCAGGTATTGACAATAAGCGTACATATGAAAATCTTGTCTTTCATTGATGCATCTATTTAAGATATCACATGACAGGTGAACGGGTCCATATTCACCTTTTATATTTTTTAGATTTTTGGAAATTCAGTTCCAACATAAGTTAATCTAATCAACTTATCATGAGAACAAACAACATTAACAATTCTTGAAGAATCTTCTAGTTACTCAATATGCACATCTTCAGGATGGCAAAATCATTCATGCCAATAAATAAAATTATTTGTATTAGTAACTCCAAGTTACCATGATATGTATTTTTTGCTTTAATAAACTTTTGATTTACTATGACATGAATTTTTATCAATAAACTTCTATTTTATTATGGCATGTGATATCATCATACTCAGATAACTTTTCACATACGTGACTCTTACTATGGAGATATTTAATCTTTCAATTATTCTACCTCTTTCGGAGGTAGGTATGATGTAGTCACAACCAAGTGCACGTCTGCATTTATATGCATTACTAAATATTATCACATTCACTTCAGGGGAATGGATCTATATTTGTATAAATCAAAATTCTCATTCCCCAGGAATTAAATATAATCATGCCTTAAGCATATCAAATTATGATAGCTTATAACCTCTTTCAAGATATTTCTACTTCAGGAACAAATCGAGGCATACATATGATTATAGAGAATTTTCTCTAACATATCTTTCAGAATATACCACACTTCAAAGCAATTATTGCTTTAGGGGTTATGAACTATCATAAAATTTAATCACTTGTCCTTTTTCAGACTTATTATGCATTAATATCACATTCACATCATGAAATGGAGCAAATCAATGGAACGAATTTAATGACTTTTGGTCAATGAAATAAAGTCACTTTTGATGATCAATTTTCCTGCACACCCTGCTGAAGTGCAAGCATATTTATTGTTTATGTATACTAGCACATAATCTATAGCAAGTGATAAAATATTAAACCAAGAATAATCAAAAGGTTCCAATTACTTACCTGTGATGGCTACCTTATCACTTTTCCGCATAACATACTATTGAACTTACAAAATACATATACATCATGAAAAATTGTAAACATACACATACTTGGTTACATATTCACTTGATTTCAAGTAAGATGCGGGTGGCACGGTCAAGCTCTCAAGGATACATGTTAGTATTTATGTGGACTAAATTTCAATAAAAAATTAGAGACTCGTACTGATAACGTGTTATGAAATAATAACTTAAGAACAAAGAAGAATATAGTAGAGAGGGAGAGAATTTCTTATTTCTCTTGAGAGATTAATTGAGGGATGTAGGATTCCTCGTAGGGATAAATTATAATGAAGGAAAATCCCTTTATTTATAGGAAAAAATTGACTTAGACCCAAAGTTAGGGTTCCTAACTTTTCTCCAAAGAAACATATAAGATAGACAGTCACTATAATAATAATACTTTATAACAATTATATAAATTTCATTATGCACTACTAATTACCAAAAGATTTAAAAGTATTTAATTATATTAATTCTACAATGAAGAGATAAAATTTACATGAAAGAATTTGATTAGCAATAAAAAGTCTTCTTCCCAATAAAATTTGATCGATATTTGGGAGAATACTACAAGTGCAATAGTCACTCTAGCAAGATCTTCCTCAATTCTTTTTTTCATTCGGTGTTCGATATTCGCATTAGAATTTAATTAATTTAGATTCGCACATTGCAGGGCTCATTTCCAAAAGTAACACTCTCACAAAGTTCTTTTTCATATTCAAGACTTGAACACGAAATTGCTCAATTCCATTAATATTAATCACAAAAGTAGATGCCTTGAAATAGTTATCAAATTCATCTAAATACGTAAATTATAAGAGAATGGAAGTACCTTTCCGTGTGCTAACTTCCATCAAACCATATATTTTATTCTTGTTGGATTTATCCAATGTGAGTGAAATTAATATAATCGAAGGAGTATCTTTAAATTACTACAAAATGTTTTGATACTCTTTTTTATAAAAAAAAAAGTTCAATAATAGATTTATGAGAATAATTAACTTTAATCATCATCAGAACCTGTTGAGCTTCGTAGAAAATTTCATGCCTCAATCTGTATAGATTCATATAAACAAAAATGAGTTAGAATACATAAATTAACCGAATGATAAGCAATTGCATTCTCTAATTCAAAAGGACAATGTCTAAGCAGAAGACTAAACCCAAATAAAACAGTCCATGACTATTGGCTGATTTTTTTAAGCCCGCAAAAATATTCTACATTGAAATAACCAATGAATCATGAAATGCTCCAAATTGTGCATATTATAAAGTGGAGGAAACCATCGGTGGCCCCCTAATGTTGACACCAACTTTTACTTAGATATCTCAAGTAGACCTTGTTGATTTTAAACACCTCAAGCAGGGGTCCGCTGTGTTATTTTGACACTTTATTGACAATCAGCAAAAACAATAAGGAGAGTGTAATACATTCGCGATGATGTGGCAAAATAACTAATTAAATAATTACACTTGACATTTTAAGTAAAAAAAATAAAGGCAAAACACATGGCAAAGTGACCATTGAATTGCTGACACATGACATTTTTCCCAAATAATTACAAGACCACTTAAAAAAATCTTTTTTGCATACCCCTCTCCCCAGATATCTTCTCCGACACATCCAACCCCTCCCCCCTCCCCCCTCCCTGATTGTCTTCTCCGACACACCCAACCTTCCCTCCCGATCGTCTTCTCCGACACACCCAACACTTCTTCCTCATTCCTTCGACCTTCCCAGTCGTTACTCCCGCCACACTTTCTTACTTCTTCTTTTTTAAAAAAAAATTATTAAAATTTTGATTTTTTCTTGGCTGTAAATTTAATGGTTTTTTAATTTTAATTATAGATTCGATCTTCTCAAAAATATTCACTAGCCATCAAGGTAATTGTGAGTTTTATTTTTTTTGACAAACAAGATAATAATATTGCATTTGTCAGATTTAAAGAAAAAAGAGAAGAAGATGATGATGGTGAAGATGATTTTGAGATCTGAAAAAAAAAATTAAAAACTGAAGATAATAACATCAATGGTGATGGTGATACCGCCGTCGAATTTTCTATTCTTTTTGGCGAAAGAAGTAGTAATGTATTTTTTAAATCTGAAGAAAATAAAGAAAATGATGATTGAAAAGAAATATTTAACTCACAAATTATTTTTAAGTAATTTTTTTAGAAAAAGGAATAAACAAAAAGAAAAAGAAAGAGTTTGAAGAGCAGTAGTCGTCGTCGGAGAAGACAACTTACAAACATAATTTTTTTAAAAAAAAATAATTAATGTTATATGACAATGAAAGAGAAAAGATGAATTTTTTGCCCAAAAAAAAGAAGAAAAATATTATTTAAAATCCATTTAACGCGCCTAAGTAAAGTGAGAAACTTTTTTTATGCCATGTCAGCAAAAAGTGTCAAAATGACACAGTGGGGTCCTACTTGAGGTGTTTAAAATGAACAAGACCTATTTGAGGTGTCTAACTAAAAGTTGGTGCCAAATTTAAGGGGCCATCGATGAATTTCGCCTATAAATGTAGTGACCCTTCCGGTCATTTATGCATGTTCACCTTTCTTGTACCGTTAGAGCTTGCCTGTAGCGGCCCCAAGTCATTTATGGCTTGCTGGGACTGGTAGTTCGATACCGGGCCATTTGTTTGGTCTTTTTGACCTTTCCTTGTTTTATAGTTTTAAGCTTTTGAAACTGTTGACTTCAGTCAACATTTTTGGTGAACATGCTCGGAATCGAATTTCAGCAGTTTTAGCTCCGGAGCATGGACTTTGGTCTAGTGGGACCTTTGGTCGGGATCCGAGAGCTTTTCAGCTTGGAATTCTCTCTCGTTCTGTGTTTTCAAGCCAATTGGGCTTGTTTGGTTGACTTTGGTCAACATTCGGAGAAGACGGCCTCGGATGTTACTTCTGTCAACGTTGTTAGCTCCATAATGCCGAGTTTGTGTTAGTTAGTTGGTTGGTTGGGGTTCCGAATGAGCCAAGCTTATTTTGGATGTTTGGTTGGCTTTAGCTAGTGTTCACTTGGGTCAACAATCCTCCAAAACGACCTCGTATGGGAGTTTACTCGATTTCGTTGACTCTGGAATGTTATTTCCACTCTAATAGCATATTTGGTTTTTGAGTATCAAGTTTTGATTGTGCCCGGAGAACCCCGTAGAAGTTTTGGTTGTTGCTGGTTTTCTGCAGCAGAAATTGTTCAGCGCCAACGGTTCCCACCTGTGATTTCCTTCAGCGCCAACGGCACCTGGGCATCACCAAGACGCTGACCTGTGATTTTTCCCTTCAGCGCGATTGCTCTGGTCTGTGGTCCTTCCTTCAGCGCGATTGCGCTTCTTTAGTGCCAATGGCGCTGACCTGTGTCCAGCCCCTATAAATCTTTCCTCCTTCGAGTTTTTAGCTCTAATTCTTGTTTCCTCCCAACTCCAAACTAAAAATCCTCTCTACCAAATTGCTCCCATCAGTTTTAAAGCTTGGAGAATCCATCAAATTGTTGAGAAATCTTGTTTCCTCGTTGTTGGGTAAGTTCTTCTACCACAAAATTTGTTTCTTCGCCATTGTTGCTACCACCATTTTTGTTGATTCTTTATGCTTGGAATTACTTGTATTAACTATCCTCATAAGCTTTGCATGATCGTGGATTCGGAGTTTTTCACTTCCTTAGCTTGTCTTCTCGTTGTGGTAAGTATCTTTTGATTAAATTTCCGAATTTATTCCTTGAAATTTCCATCTTTAATTCTTGACTTGAGTGAGTTTTGAGCCCCAATTGCTGTCGAGTTTCTGCTCAAATTTTAAGCATATGCTCCCCGGATGGTAAGGAACACGTGTGTATTTTTCATTTCCGATTTCGGGTTGCGAGGCCCACGGGCCTATTTGTGACCCGGATTTTAACCCGGTTATGTTTATAGCATTATGGGTATCTTGAGTCTTGTTTTGATGTATAGATTATTGTATTGATAGTGGTTTCGCGATTTGGAGCTTCTCGGAGCAGGTCAAGCCTGGACAACGCCGTCCCCGCAGCTATTCATCGAACGACAGGTAGGTTATGGCTTTTCCTACCTAGACTCTGCATATATAGGCTATAATTGCATTAATTAGTATCTTTGGGTGGGTTGTTTTAGGTTGGTACCCCATACCTTGCCCGTCTTTTCTGTCCGTTTATTTCATACGCTGATTGTAGTATTCGTGTAGTATTGTATATTACCCTTGTGATCCTGTGTGGCCTAGTATTGACTCTGGAACATAAATGGTGGGTCATTTAGGAATATCCGCGAGTCCCGAACATAGAGATATCCTTATAGGTTGGTTATGACTGTTGTAGAGCTGTTGAGCCTATGCAAGGCCGATAGGAAATGTTTTTGAGCCATTTTGGGCTACTCTATTGTTTGCGAGCATATCATATATGAAAAGATTTTCCCTGCATATTTTACTACTGATTTGGCCTCGGGCCGAATGTAAATGGTTTTCTAAACTTACATGACCCCGACGGCCCATTTTCGATAAAGGAATTATGAAATGGGTTTGAAACTAATTTTTATGAAACCTCTTAGAGTAGAGGGGATATTACGAGGATTTTTTTTATCATTGATTTCCAATGATACTAGGCTCAACAGGGCAGAGCACTAGACCTGATTTCTTACTGACACTAGGCTCAGCAGGGTAGAGCACTAGACCTAATTTCTTACTGATACTAGGCTCGGCATGGCAGAGCAATAGACTTGATTTTTATTACTGATTTAGACCCGGATATGCTCTGGGCACCCTTTGAGAGGGTCTTTTGAGATTACTACTGTTGTTTTAGACCTAGTTCAATTATGGGCATGTACTTCGAGGTTCTAATTTTCTGAGATTTTGGGTTCGTTACTATATGTGGTCAGGGACCTCCATGGGCCTACCATTCCAGGACCTGGCTGCGAGCCGAGCATGCCGGAGGAGGGGTATATGGCGTAGAATGAGGTATAACGGGCACGTCCCACCATGGGTCCTCATGTCGGAGTACCAGGGGAGGTGCATACAGAGTTACTATTATCGTTTCCATCATTATCATTATCATGCATATTTCACTCGGATTCCACCCTTGTTTGTTGTGTGTTTAGTGTATGCTCCAGTTGTATAGGTGGACAGAGGGTTTGTTTTCACTTGATTGCGTTCCTCAATTGTATGGGCGGTCGTTGGGACTGTAGGTAGATTATGTTATTCCTGTCAGCTTATAGAGATTGTTATGGTCCTTGGTTATTGTGGATCGATAAGTGTTAGTCTATTGAGGCTCAGAGTTTTGGGCTTGAGTATTGAGGGGCTAGTGAGTCCTATATCTGTGAGGCTCTGTTGTGGGTCCCCCCGAGCGATTGTGGTTTATCGGGTGTTGTTCTTTATCTTGATTATGAGTAGAAACTCATGGTTCTGGTGGTTTAGTTATTCTATTCTAAGTTGTAAATTGTGGGATGGATCTCGGTACATGCTTATCTTGTGAATTGGTGTTTAGTGTGTTTTTGTTATCTTTTATGGCTTTTAGTTGATTAAGTTGGATTGCTTTCCTTCTTTCCCTTCTTACTTGAAGTTACCGGTATACCGCCATGTTTCCAAACTCTCTCCTTTTTATATACTATTGTTGCAAGGATTCTAGGTGCGTTCTTCTTCCTTACACCTGTATTTATGTGTTATGTTTATGTTTTGTTCTAGCATGTATACTTGTAATTCTTGGTTGATTACTCTTCGTGCTAGTTCCTTGTGCTTCTTCCTTGCTTCCGTGATTGCTTTATTGTATTCTACTTATTACTGCTTTTATATCTTATATGCACTCAGTCGGCCGATGATGCCTACTGGGTACCCATTGCTTAGCAATTGGTGCTCATACTACACTTATGCATCTTTCTGGTGCAGATATTAGTTGAGCTTTCGTTGTTGATCGCGTAGGAGACTCCTGCAGCTTTTAGATATTTGAGACTAGGGTGAGCGCCTGACAGTCGGGGCTTGACCATATCTGATCTTTTGTACTGTTACTCTTTGTATATTCGGAGACAGTAGTACTTATCATTTTTTTGCTTCTATCACTTGTATTCTACTAGAAGCTTATGTATTGTCTATACCAAGTCTTGGGGTTTGTGTAGTTTCATTTTGTATATATTCGGGTTATTGCTTCCACTTTATCTATTTTTATATTCTGCTTCCGCTTATTTCTGTTTATTGTGTGTATCAGTTAGGTAGTAGCCCATTACTATTTGTTTTGGGCTACGGGAATTGGTTCGCCTACTGGGGGGTTGTAGGTGCCATCATGACCTGAGAAATTGGACATTCCAGATGTCAGTGGTGTTCTAATTAGTACAAGGCTCCTTCTACCCTGGTTCTATAGACTCCGCGGCATAAGTTTGAGATCCAGTAGTGGTGTATGCTTATGCGATCAGGTTGTGCAGGGTAAGACTAGCGAGCCTATTATGAGTTCTAATGGTACTTTGAGATTGATCGTCGCCTTCATTGCCGAGAGTTTGAAATACTTGTTTAGTTGGGTCTTCAGGGGTTGTCCTTTATATGAGGTTCCAGCATTGGTTGGACTCGGCCAGTATGGACTAGAAGTTTGGTATTTTATGTGCTTTGAGACAGTTGGTTTGTTTGCTTATACAGTAGAGGGGTTGATTTGAGCCAAAGAGGGTGAGTTGAAGGTCTATGCAAGGATTTCTATAGCTAGATGGCAGCTTTGAACCCCAGGCACCTTTGCCTTTGGGGTGTTTTAACTTGATATTCGTGGCATGGTGGGTTTCTTCTTGAGGTGAGAATTGTAAGGCAAATTCAAATCTGAGTGGTGCTTGAGTATTCTTAGAGTTTGGAGCTTAGTTGGTGATTTTAGACTTGTGGTAGGATTTACCACACTCCTTGTAGAGGCTTGGTTTTGGTTTGGGTCTGTTGGGCAGGTTGCCTTGGTTCATTCGCTTCCAGTTGATTCAGACTTGACACGGTTCAGCGAAGTTGGGTTCATTCTATAATTTGGAAATTTCTCCATTAACACAGGGTGTTCATACATGCTTTTCCTAACCTTGGTGTGCAAACTTCAGTTGGGTTCAGATGGGTTGTTCAGTTGGGTTTAGTTACCGAGTTTGATGTTAGCAAAAGTGTTCGTTCATCGATTGATGGTCAGTCGAGGCAGGTAACTCTAGTTTTTGATGATATGCTAAGGGTTGTTATCTTGAATGGCAAAGGCCAGTAGACTATACCTTGGCTTGGAAAGAGTTTGAGCAAAAAGAGTGACTTTGTTCGTGGTAGAGTATAAGCGAGAACTATGGATCTCCGGTGTGTCAGTTGACGCTTTGAGGGTGGTTGAGTGTTCGACTTGTATGCAACTTCCTATTATGGTGCGAAGGGATTCTGTTCAGAATAAAAGAGCTTTGTATCCGCTGTTCTTAAATCTCTAGTATTTCCTTCTCTCCTGACTTTCGGGGATGAAAGTCTTTTTAGTAGTGGATGATGTAATGACCCTTCTGCTTATTTATGTGTGTTTGCCTTTCTTGTACCTTTAGAGCTTGCCTGTAGAGGCCCCAAGTCATTTATGGCTTGCTGGGACCGGTAGTTTGGTATCGGGTTGTTTGTTTGGTCTTTTTGACCTTTCCTTATTTTAGAGTTTTAAGCTTTTAAAATCATTGACTTCGGTCAACATTCTTGGTGAACATGCTCGGAATCAAATTCCGACAGTTCCGTTAGCTCTAGAGTGTGGACTTTGCTCTAGTGGGACCTTTGGTCAGGATCCGAGAGCTTTTCAGCTTGGAATTCTCTCTCGTTTTGTGTTATCAGGCCAGTTAGGCTTGTTTGGTTGACTTTGGTCAATATTCGGAGAGGAAAGCCTCGGATGGAAATTCCGTTAGCGCCGTTAGCTCCGGAATGCCGAGTTTGTGTTAGTTAGTTGGTTGGTTTGAGTTTCGGATGAGTCGGGCTCATTTCGGATGTTTGGTTGGCTTTAGCTAGTGTTGACTTGGATCAACAATCCTCCAAAACGACCTTGTATGGGAGTTTCATTGATTCCGTTGAGTTCAAACGTTGTTTCCACACTCATAGCATATTTGGTTTTTGAGTATCGTATTTCGATTGTGCCCGAAACACCCCGTAGAAGTTTTGGCTGTTGCTGGTTTTCTGCAGCGGAAATTGTTCAGCACCAATGGTGCCCGGGCAGTGCCAAAGGCGTTGACTTGCGATTTTTCCCTTCAGCGTGATTACGTTGGTCTGTGGTCCTTCCTTCAGTGCGATTGCGCTCCTTTAGTGCCAATGGCGGTGACCTGCGTCCAGCCCCTATAAATCTTTCCTCCTTCGAGTTTTCAGCTCTAATTATTGTTTCCTCCCAACTCCAAACTGAAAATCCTCTCTACCAAATTGCTCCCATCAGTTCTAAAGCTTGGAGAATCCATCAAATTGTTGAGAAATCTTGTTTCCTCGTTGTTGGGTGAGTTCTTCTTCCCCAAAATTTGTTTCTTCTCCATTGTTGCTACCACCATTTTTGTTGATTCTTAATGCTTGAAATTACTTGTAGTAACTACCCTCTTAAGCTTCCCATGATCATGAATTCAAAGTTTTTCACCTCCTTAGCTTGTCTTCTCGTTGTGGTAAGTATCTTTTGGTTAAATTTCTGAATTTATTGCTTGAAATTTCCATCTTTAATTCTTGACTTGAGCGGGATGTTTTGACCCCCAATTGTTGTCCGTTTCTGCTCAAATTTTGATCATGTGCTCCCGGGATGGTAAGGAACACGTGTGTGTTTTTCATTTCCAGTTTCGGGTTGCGAGGCCCACGGGTCTGTTTGTGACCCGGATTTTGACCCAGTTATGTTTATAGCATTATGGGTATCGTTAGTCTTGTTTTTACGTATAGATTATTGCATTGATAGTGGTTTCACGATTTAGAGCTTCTCGAAGCAGTTTAAGCCTAGACGATGTCGTCCCTGTAGCTATTCATCGGACGACAGGTAGGTTATGACTTTCCCTACCTAGACTCTGCGTATATGGGCTATAACTGCATTAATTAGTATCCTTGGGTGGGTTGTTTTAGGTCGGTACCCCAGACCTTGCCCGTCTTTTCTATCTATTTATTTTATATGATGATTGCAGTATTCGTGTAGTATTGTATATTACCCTTGTGGTCCTGTGTGGCCTTGTATTGACTCTGGAACATAGATGGTGGGTCATTTGGAAATGTCCGCGAGTCTCGGACATAGAGATATCCTTCTAGGCTGGTTATGACTGTTGTAGAGCTGTTGAACCTGTGCAGGGCCGATAGGAAATGTTTGTGAGACATTTTGGGCTACTATATTATTTGCGAGCATATCATACATGAAAAGATTTTCCCCCATGTTTTACTACTGATTTGGCCTAGGGCTGACTGTAAATGGTTTTCTAAACTTGCATGGCCCCGAGGGCCTATTTTCGATAAAGGAATTATGAAATGTGTTTGAAACTGACTTTTATGAAACCTCTCAGAGTAGAGGGGATATTACAAGGATTTCTTTATAATTGATTTCCACTGATACTAGGCTCAGCAGGGCAGAGCACTAGACCTGATTTCTTACTGATACTAGGCTCGGCAGGGCAGAGCACTAGACTTGATTTTTATTACTGATTTATACCCGGATACGCTCTAGGCACCCTTTGAGAGGATCTTTTGAGATTACTACTACAGTTTTAGAACTGGTTCGATTTTGGGCATGTACTTCGAGGTTTTGATTCTCTGAGATTTCGCGTTCATTACTGTATGTGGTCAGGGACCTCCATGGCCCTCCGTTCTAGGACCCGACTGCGATTCGAGCATGCCGAAAGAGGTATATACATCATAGGATGAGTTATAGCGGGCACATCCCAGCATGGATCCTCCTGCCGAAGTACTGTGGGAGGTGCATACATAGTTACTATTACCGGTTCCATCATTATCATCATCATGCATATTTCACTCGGATTCCATCCTTGTTTGCTGTGTGTTCAGTGTACGCTCTGATTGTATGGGCGGACGAAGGGTTTGTTTTCAGTTTATTGTGTTTCTCAATTGTATGGGCGGTCGTTGGGATTGTAGGTAGATTATGTTATTCCTGTCAGCTTATAGAGATTGTTATGGTCCTTGGTTATTGTGGATCGATAAGTGTTAGTCCATTGAGGCTCTGAATTTTGGGCTTGAGTATTAAGGGGCTAGTGAGTCTTATATATGTGAGGCTCCGTTGTGGTTCCCCCCAAGCGGTTGTGGTTTATAGGGTATTATTCTTTATCTTGATTCTGAGTAGAAACTCGTGGTTGTGGTGGTTTAGTTATTCTATTCTAAGTTGTAAATTGTGGGATGGATCTCGGTACATGTTTATCATGTGAATTGGTGTTTAGTGTGTTTTCATTATCTTTCATGGCTTTTAGTTGATTATGTTGGATTTCTTTCCTTCTTTCCCTTCTTACTTGAGATTACCGGTATACCGCCATATTTCCAAACTCTCTCCTTTTTATATACTATTGTTGCAAGGATTCCAGGTGTGTTCTTCTTCCTTACACCTGTATTTCTGTGTTATGTTTATGTTTTGTGCTAGCATGTATACTTGTAATTCTTGGTTGATTACTCTTCGTGTTAGTTTCTTGTGCTTCTTCCTTGCTTCTGTGACTGCTTTCTTGTATTCTGCTTATTAGTACTTTTATATCTTATATGCGTTCAGTCGGCCGATGATGCTTACTGGGTACCCGTTGCTTAGTAATTGGTGCTCATACTACACTTCTGCATCTTTCTGGTGCATATATTAGTTGAGCTTTCGCTGTTGATTGCGTTGGAGACTCGTGCAGCTTTTAGATATTCGTTACTATAGTGAGCGCCTGACGGTCGGGGCTTGACCATATCTCATCTTTTGTACTGTTAGTCTTTGTATATTCGGAGACAGTTGTACTTATCATTTTGTTACTTCTAGCACTTGTATTCTACTAGAAGCTTATGTACTGTCGATACCAAGTCTTGGGGTTGGTGTAGTTTCATTTTGTATATATTTGGGTTATTTCTTCTGCTTTGTTTATCTTTATATTCTGCTTCCGCTTATTTCTATTTATTGTGCGTATCAGTTAGATAGTAGCCCATTACTAATCGTTATGGGCTACGGAAATTGATTCGCCTACTGGAGGTTGTAGGTGTCATCATGACCTGAGGAATCGGGTCGTGAAAATAAAGTGACAAAAAGGATTTCAAAAGGCCATACCTAAATGATTATTAATATATCTAATAAAGAAGATAATTATAATGGGAGGTGAAAAGTTGATTAATTGAATTTGAATTTTTTTGGCTAGTTAAAGTAAAATAAATAGAAGAAAGTCCAAAAAAGGAAAAAAAATAAATAAGAATGATGGTCATAGAGAGATGCCACATCACCTTGTCTATGTTCCTCCTTTATATATACTAGTCAAGTGTACGTGCTTTGCACGTGTGTATCGCATTTTTGCACGTGTGTATCATGCACAAATTTGAATAACCCTAGAATTTCAATTGAAAGATCGATCGGCATCGAAAGTGTATAGAATTTATATAATTATGATAAATTAATATGTGATGAAAGGAAGTCAAATTACCGATAGAAGAATGATATCTTGTCTGTGATGCAACATAGTGCGTGAAACTCGAATGAATCTAGAACTTCAGTCTTCAAACGAAAGAATAATTGGTATAAAAAGTACATAAAAAGATTGGCCTCTTTTTCATCTTTTTCTGCTATTGATTTGATAATTGTTCTCTTTGGTAAATTTTCTTCATCTTCTTTATGTTTTAAAATTATTAGATATTTAATATCTAAGTGAGAAAAAAAAATCCAACTCAAAATGTAGCAAACAAAATTTGAATTTCGTTTTCCTCTTCAATTCTTATAAAGAAAACTAAACCAATAGAATTTTAAAGTGCAAAATGTTAATTCTTATTTAGAGATCTCTTTGTGTTATTTTTTGTAATATACAACTCTTAAGTATTGTGTTTTATTAATGGCAAGTAGTGTTGCGTTATTTTTTAATTGTTTTGCACTAAATTTTCATGTGCATATAAGTGTTAAAAAGTGAAAACTTAAAACATGTAAACTAAATTCTTATGCTTCCAAACATGGTAGTATATATTAGCTCATTCAAGATTTTAATAATTTATTGTAATATATTTTATACTTAAAATATTAATGGCAAATCTAACATAGAATGCATATTTATTTTTAGGAATAATTTCATAGATTTCCCTTCACGTTTAATTTAGCTTCAGAACATTCTCTTGTAATTTATAATATTACACATACCTCCTTTATTTTAATTTTTTTGTAACAATTCTTTTAAAACTAATAATTATTAGTATAAAAAATTGTGTTTGGACTAATATGCCCATTAGACACCTATCTAACACCTTTGATCTTGAACCCTAAGAATCATTCACATCTTCATCAAAGTTTTACTTTCATTCGGTAATAAAAGCTTCTAACCCATATTCCTCTTTATATCACCACCTGCAACACCTAGCAAGAGTATCCCCTTGATAAAGGATAGGATAAGCATTACTCCGAAGTGTGGCTTGACTCTTGCAAGTGCCAACACCCAACAAGTTCGCTATATTTGTGTAGAAAAATCAATGAACCTAGTACTACTTACTTGTTCATCACTCCAAGGTTACCAAAATAAAAAATTCTAACAAAAGATTAAACATCCAAAAAAATTTGCAAGAATTCTACCCTTTAAAAGATTTTATATCTTAACAATATAAAAAGGATCAATATGAATAAGAAGTAAAATTTAGAAAAAAACATACCTTTAAATTCGCTTTTAATCGGCACGAAACACGCTCCACATGAATCTTTCTTCTCCTGCACAAGAATATTGAAGAATTAATCAATAATGATGTTGGGATCGAAATCGAGAGGGCGTCATGCGGAAGCTATTAATTACAAACCATTAAGGCGATAAATCAGATGACAAAGAAAAACATACTAAAAACACAATATTATTATATGATTTGTCCAATTGGCCTACATATTAAAAACTAAAACTAAAAAGCATAAAGACTTATTGGGAGAATAATCTTCCCCTAAACGAAACTCTCTAAACGACTACATTGTGGATGCTATTGTGTTTGATTTGAGAAGAGGGATCTTCAATTTATAGAAGTCTAAACTTCTCCTCCAAGAAACGGTTAACCAATTATGGAAGAGTTATTTTCCTACTAGGAAACCTTTTCCACCAAGAAAACCTTTTCAAGGTAAAACACAGTTATGGTATAATTCAGTAAAGTAGGAAATTCAGGGCAAACCCTAACAAATCTCCCCTTGGCCTGAATTTTCTGGCAAAATAATCTTCATCATCTTCTTCTTCTTCACATCATCTTCATCACTGCTGCTTTCCATGGTTAAAAATAAGATTTAAAATATTGTGGTTGAAAATGGTTTAAAAAATATTTTATTTTTATTTTTAAAGATGCAGCAACAAGTATGTTGAAAATATGGTTGAAACTTGAAACTCCTTCTCCACATGTAGTACTGGACAAAAATCTTCATTATCATCAAATTGGTTGTAACTTGATTTGAAACCGCCTTAAACCTGTCTTCAACCTCATTCAACCATCGGCTCATTGAACCCATTGAATCGTTGAATCGTTGGATCGTTGAACCCATTAGATTGTCAGGCTCTGATACCACTTGTTGGGATCGAAATCGAGAGGACGTCATGCGGAAGCTATTAATTACAACCCATTAAGGCGATAAATCAGATGACAAAGAAAAACATACTAAAAACACAATATTATTATATGATTTGGCCAATTGGCCTACATATTAAAAACTAAAACTAAAAAGCATAAAGACTTATTGGGAGAATAATCTCCCCCTAAACGAAACTCTCTAAACGACTACATTGTGGATGCTATTGTGTTTGATTTGAGAAGAGGGATCTTCAATTTATAGAAGTCTAAACTTCTCCTCCAAGAAACGGTTAACCAATTATGGAAGAGTTATTTTCCTACTAGGAAACCTTTTCCACCAAGAAAACCTTTTCAAGGTAAAACACAGTTATGGTATAATTCAGTAAAGTAGGAAATTCAGGGCAAACCCTAACAAATGACTCATATAAATTTATTCATATATTATTAGAAGTAAGATGGTAATAACTTTACAAATACAATAAACATATAGATAAGGAAAAGGTAAATAAAGAACAACAATATTTATGAAACAATTAATAAACTACATTACGTCTAAGAAACTAACTAAGAAGTCAATGAAAGAAGAATGAAAAGAAACAGAAATAAAAAAAAATGAGAAGTAGAGAAGAAACGGTCATGCCATAGACCTAAATAAATTGTGCGCAAAAACGGTTAAATAGAATTGTGGGGGATTTTTATTTGCTACATCCCTTAAATGGTAATAGTTAAATTGATTTAGAAGTGTAAAATATTAGGACTTCTTATATAAGTAAAATAGGTAGGACTTTTAGAGAGACTTTTAATAAAGGGGAAAAAGTTCAAATCACATTATAAGATCCTTCACATTTTTAATATAACTAGTTTAGTGTATGTGTGTTGCACATGTACATCATGTCAAACTGTTAATCAATATAAAATATATAAAATTAAAAATAGCAGATAATAACATAACAGAAATTATAATAAAACAATATGACAATTGAGATATCATACCAATACGATTAAACCTAACCTTTACACAAAAAATTCTCAAAGCCCGATCAAACATTCATCTACCACTTGTATTAAGTAGTAAAAATAGAAGATAGCAACAGAACAGAAACTACAACAAAATTATAATACGATAATCGAGATATTAGAACAATATGATTAAACCTAACCTTTATACCAAAACTCCTCAAAGCATAACCGAACATTCATCTACCAGCTGTATCTACCATAAAATAATATGATAATCAAAATATCAGAACAATACGATTAAACCTAACTTTTTCACAAAAATTTCTCAAAATTCGATCGAACATTCATCTACAACCTGTATTAAACAGAAAAATAACAGATAGTAACAAAATAGAAATTATAATAAAATAATACAATAATTGAGCTATTAAAATAATATAATTAAGTCAAATCTTTATACGAAAAAGCCATCAAAATTATGTTAAGTGCATGAAGATTGAAGATTGAGTCAAATACTCAATAATTCTAGGGATTCCTATATGATTTGTTTTAGGTATTCCTCTATTATAATCAAAAGACGACTGAATTTTTTTCCAAATAAAAACTACGAAGTAAAAGTTACGGTAGTTTTTTTGGAATATAATATTATTAATGTTTTAATATATATTTCAAAAAGGATTTAATTTTGAAACTTTTATATGTTTTGTTTTACGAATTTCTTGTTATAACCAAATAAAGATGGGAAAATCCCCCTAAAATAAAGCTACGAACTAAAACATACGACAATTTTTTTTTTGAACTTTGTGGAATATAATATTATTATATTTGAATATATATTAGTATTTATGTATAATCATAATTTTATTTGAGGAAATAGAAAAAGATAATTTTGTCTATTGAAGGGCCTTTTAATAAAGGGCAAAAAGTTCAAATCACATTATGGTAAAATTCTTATTGATTTAAAAGTGTTAAACATTATTTTCTATAAGGTAAAATTTGTTTATGCAATAATTAGTAGACCTTAGACTCTATGAATAACAATTCTACTAAAATTTTGTTTCTATAATAATATTTTTTTTTGGTTTTTCTGTACATGATTTAATTTTTTTCCTTTTTTTCCACACGTTACTTTTCTTCCTTTCTTTTATCTTCTTTTCTTTTTGCTTAATAAGTTAAAATTTATTTTTTTTCAAATTATCAAATATAAGAAAAATAGTAAAAAGACGATTTTGTCTAAATGAAAGACTTTTAATGAAGGGCAAAAAGTTCAAATCACATTATAAGGTCCTTCACACTTTTAATTTAGTATAGAAGATAGATAGATAAACTAATCAAGTGTTAAATGTATATTAAAAAAATGTATTATTGTGTATGCTTATATAATTAAGTACAAAACTTTAAAAATACGTAAAAAATTTAAGATAAAAAATATAGATAAAAGAGGAACATGATAATTCATCAACTCAAAATACAACACAAGTTTCGCTTTCAACCAATAACAATATTAATTCTGCCAAAACCAAATCCAAAAATTGCAAACAATTTAATTATTAGTTGTCTAGTTAATTTAAATTCATAATTATCTAAAGGTTGATGTCAACTAATTTAATTAGAATTTAAGGCGTAGTGAATTGAATTATCTAAAAGCAATCTATGATACTATTGGTGGTTTTCATGTCCCCACATGCAATACACCAATTAGTTCAAGACTTCGAAAGTTTTATGTAATTTTATATGGCTATTTGAAACCTAACAAAACAAAGAATTAGAAATATTTCCATCAGTTTAATAAATTTTATTAATAATGATCATAAAACTTATAGCTAGGAGTCAAACTCTACGTACAGAAAACTAATATAGTTAGAAGTCAAAAGATATGTAGCCGACATAAAACTGAAAACTAATATATTTAGGAGCATTTATTTTTTCATATATTTATTATAGTCAATATTCAATATTATAAAGATAATGATATAACAATTGGAGGAAAAGAGTAAAAAGACGTTTTTGTCTAAAAAAGATATTTTTAATGAAGGGCAAAAAGTTCAATCAACATTTATAAGGATCTTAATAAATGGGAAGACTACTAAATATATCAACTTTTAGATATATAAAAAATTAAATGGGAAGACTTCTAAATATATTCAGCTTAAGAAAATTAAAATTAGAGTGAGTTTGATGAAAACTAATTCTTCTCAAATTCAGTCACACGTGTTCTTTTTCATCTTGAGCACTCTTCATCAAACAAAATAAATTTCAATTTGTTAATCAATTACGATTGTGTTAACTTATAGTAATTATATTTTTAGTAAATTTATTAAGTGTACGTGCTTTGCACGTGTGTATCGAGTTAATTAATAATAAACGTATATAAAATGAATAAATTGTATATTTTACTCATGCTCCTTAACATAAAAATCTTAGAGCACAACTTCTGAAAGAAGTCAATTTTTTACTTTAATTACCATATATTTTACTCTTATATTGCATTCACATATTGGAGTCGAAGTTCGAATTGTATAGAAAATTTGCCAAAAATAATTTTTCTTTCCATATATTTTAGGAAATTAATTCACCTAATATTCAAGTACACAAGAAAAAAGAAAATTTGTCAATATTAATTTTCTTTTCATGTATTTCTTAAATTCTTCTCATATATTTTAGGAGTCTTCTTCTGATTCTTCTTCTTATATAAAGATAATTAAATAATAATTTGAGAAAAATAATAAATGAAAATTCTGTCTATTATAACGACAAGCTTATAACGTGCCACATGACTATTAAAGTATCAGTCATTAATTACAGGGTCATAGTTGATCTAAAATAGGAGTTGAGGGCATATATAAAACAAAAGGTTAATAGAGTGTATTTATAAGTTATTTCAGGACATCTTTTAAAAATCTTTTTCTATTTCTTTTATCAAAGTACTTTATTATTAAAAAATAGTATTGCAATTTTAGGAGTAAAATAATGGAACAAAGGCATGAAAACCCATATTCAAACCCAAGTGATGTTTTTCAATTGAAAAATTCTTGAATACATCAATGTAAAATTTATGAAGATAAAGCAAAAGAGTAAGTCGGATAACTATCATTAATATTAATATTTTTTTGCCAAAGAAAGAAAACTTGAAAACTAATTTTTCATTACGAATGCAATGATTTAAATACCTTTGCAAAATTTGTAAGTAAGTTAATATTAAATTGATAATCAACATAAGATATTGTAGACAAAAATCGCAACTGACAACTTTTTAATTTGCAAATGTTTATAACCTTTAATATCATATAACTTCATGAACAAGTTACAAATCAAAAAGTTTATCTCAAATCACAAGCAAATATTAATAAAATGGAGAGAATTTATAACAAACAGTAAGATACCGACTTCTTTTATAGAAGTCGTCAGCTCCTCGCCTAAACCTAAAAAATTAGTTGGTAGTAAAATAATCCTAAAAACTCACAACAATAATTAACAACCTATACAGTAATTAACATTAACATTGGCAATAACAGAATCTTAAACCTACACCAATAACGCATCATATATACAAAGAAAAACCTAAAGAAGTCTAAACCTAAAGGAAAGCCTTCGCTAAAACCCTTCATGCGATGTTTAACAACATAGGATTAGCTAATTTATTGCTTCTTCATATATACAAAGAAAAACCTTATAGCTAATGTATTGCTTCCTTTTAACTTACTCAGCCATTATCTTCGGTTGATGCCACAAATTAAACCATCCATTAATTAATTTACTAATATCTTCCTCTTCAAATCTCTTGTTATAACAAATAAATGAAATTAGCTTAGAAATAACAATCTCAGATATAACAAATATAAAAAAAGTCATGAACCATAAAAAGAATTAGCGAACATACAAACAAAGAGAAGATATTTTTTCCCACTAACACCTTTATGGTTGTATTCCAAAGTTTTTTACTTTAATCTTTAAATTTACATATCTCCCTTCCAAGCATGCATACATACAAATAAAGATTGACAATTTAATAATAACAAATAAAGAGGGGCCGAAGACGAAATTATAGCAACCATCATGCATATAATTAGAGCAATATATAATACTAAAGAAAAGAAAATTATAATTATCTCTTAAAAAAGGGGGGGAAGGGTTTGTGTTGCATTGGTGTGTGTACATGAAACTCTTCAAGTAATATGTGTTTCATACGTGAGATGAGATTGGTATGACATTGAAATTCTAATAGCACGTGGAATTTAGTTGTTCAATGTTAATAGAACTTTGGATTCCATTAAATTTTAAAAGTGTAATGACCCTTCCGGTTATTTACGCATTTTCACTTTTCTTGTATGGTTAGAGCTTGTCTATAGTGGCCCAAGTCATTTATGGCTTGTTGGGACTGGTAGTTTGGTGCTCGGGCCGTTTGTTTGGTCTTTTTGATCATTCCTTATTTTAGAGCTTTAGACTTTTGAAATCGTTGACTTCAGTCAACATTCTTGGTGAACGTACTCAAAATCGAATTCCGACAGTTTCGTTAGCTCCGGAGCGTGGAGTTTGGTCTAGTGGGACCTTTGGTCGGGATTCGGGAGCTTTTCAGCTTGGAATTCTCTCTCGTTCTGTGTTTTTAGTCCAGTTGGGCTTGTTTGGTTGACTTTGGTTAACATTTGGAGGAGACAGCCTCGGATGAAAATTCCATCAGTGTTGTTAGCTTCGGAATGTAGAGTTTAGGCTAGAGGGACCATTGGTTCGAGTCCCGAGGCTTCCGGACTTGATTTCGGCTATTGGGTTTAATTTTGGAGATAGTTGGCCTAAGGTTGATGTTGGGCGTGGGACTCACTTTTCATTAAATTAACCTCCGATGGAATTTTCGTCGATTCTACTAGATCCAAAACACCGTTTCTAATCGAATAGCTCAGGTCATTTGTGTTCGCGTGACCCCGGATGCATTCCCAGGGACCCAAATTGTGAAAAATCTGCCCTTGACAGCTGGTTGCTGTCATGGGCCTTTTTGTTCATCGAGTTAGCAGGGGGGTGGCTGTGTTCGCGAAGGGTAATTTCCAGCCACCCCATTTTTGTTCATCGCGTTCGCGGAGGAGTGGTCGCGTTCGCAAGGAGTAATTTCCAGCATCTATTTAAGCTGAGCCCCTACGTTTTTCCAGCCATTTCCTTCAACTCCCTCAACCCATAGGCACCTATATCACTCTATAAATTGCTCCAAATCAGTTCCTAGCTTCGAGAAATTGTTGCTCTTCGATTATCTGTGTTTCCTCGACAATTGGTAAGTCTTCTTCCCCAACCTTTTCTTCTCTTGTTTTCTAAAATCCTCCATTGTTGCTTACTTTCAAAAGCTTGGAATTCTTGTAGAATCTGCCCCATTTGTGATTGCATGATCGTGAGCTCGCTCAATTTACCTCCTTAGCTTGTCTTCTCGTCGTGGTAAGTACCCTTTGTTTAATTTCCGGATTTATTCCTTGAATTTCCTCTTTTATTTCTTGGCTTGGGTGGGCTATTTTAATCCCCAATTGTTGTCCGTCTTCGCTCAAATTTTGAGTATGTGCTCCCGGGAGGGTACGAAACACATGGGTATTTTTCATTTTCAATTTTGGGTTGTGGGGCCCATGGGCCTATTTGTGACCTGAATTTTGATTCGACTATTATTATAGCAATATGGGTATCGTTAGTCTTTCTTTGATGTATAGATTATTGTATTGATAGTGGTTTCACGATTTGGAGATTCTCGAAGCAGTTCGAGCCTGGACGACGCTATCCCCGCAGCTATTCGTCGAACGACAGGTAGGTTATGGTTTCCCCTATCTAGACTCTGTGTATATAGACTATAACTACTCTAATTAGTTTCCTTGAACGGGTTGTTATAGGGTGGTACCCCAGACCTTGTCCGCCTTTCTGTTCATTTGTTTCATACGTTGTTTGTAGTATTCACGTAGTATTATATATTACCCTTGTGGTCCTGTGTGACCTTGTATCGAATATGGAACATAGATGGTGGGTTATTTGGGAATGTCCACGAGTCCCGGACATAGAGCTTTTATTTTAGGCTGGTTATGTCTGTTGTAGAGTTGTTGAGCCTGTGCAGGGCCGGTAGGAATGTTTGTGAGCCGTTGGGCTAATTTATATTTATGTGTGAGCATATCATCTATGAAAAAGGTTTTTCCCTGCATGTTTTACTTTGGTTTTGGTTGCGAGCCCACTATAGACGGTTTTTCCTAAACTTGCATGGCCCTGGGGGCTCGTTTTTGGTATACTTGATGATAAAAAGGGGATTTTGGATGATTTCACATTGGGTTTTCCTACTGATACTAGGCTCGGATGGGCATAGCACTAGACTTGATTTCCTACTGATACTAGGCTCGGCTGGGCAGAGCACTAGACTTGATTTCCTACTGATACTAGGCTCGGCTGGGCAGAGCTCTAGACTTGATTTCTTACTGATTTAGACCCGGACATGCTCTGGGCACCCTTTGAGAGGGTTATTGAAACTTTTACTTCTGATTTAGACCCGAGTATCCTTCGGGCACCCTTTGAGAGGGTTATTGAGACTTTTACTACTAATTTAGACTCGAGTATCCTTCGGGCACCCATTGAGAGGGTTATTGAGACTTTTACTACTAATTTAGACTCGAGTATCCTTCGGGCACCCATTGAGAGGGTTATTGAGACTTTTGCTTCTATTTAGACCCGGTTCGATCTCGGGCATATACTACGAGGTTTTTAGTTTTGAGCTACTATTTGAGATCGTTGGGCGATGTATGTGGTCGCTGAGTAGACCTTCATGGACCCTGTCAATCTAGGACCTGGGGCCTTGGGCTACGTGTGTCGGATGAGGGGTGTACGGCGTAGGAGAGGTACACGAGTAGAGTCTTTCCATGGAACCTACCTCTATATGGGCCCTTGAGGTACCTGAGGGGGAACATACTGATTACTTTCACATCATATCACTATCATGAATTTGGCACGCCGATTCCACCCTTGTTTGCTGTGTGTTCAGTTCATGCTCCAGTTGTATGGGCGGCTAGAGGGTTTGTTTTCACTTGATTGCGTTCCTCGGTTGTATGGGTGGTCTTTGGGATAGTGGGTAGATTATATTACTCCTGTCATTTCTTAGAACTAGTATAGACTTTTGGTATCGATTGGATGAATGGTTTTAGCCTGTTGAGGCACCATCCTTGGGACTGAGATTATTGAAGGGCTAGTGGATCCCATCTTACAGAGATGCTGATTGTGTAGCTTTCTGAGCGATTATGGGGTTCTTGATTCCTGTTTTTCCTGGCTTGAGTAGTAGTTTTGAATACTTTTGGGTTAGTTATTTCATCTTAGGCTTGACTTGTGAGTTGTTTACAACTATTTTATCTTTGTATTTGGTATCTTAGGCTTGTTAATGTTAGTATGAGATTTCTAGTTCGATTGTTGGTTTGCTTTCCTTCTTTCCCGTTATTTTGAGGTTATCAGTATACCTCCTATCTCTTTAAATTCTATTTATATATATTGTTGTTGCAAAGATCCCAGGTGCGTCCTTTCTCCCTCTTTCACATGTGCTTCTGTGTATGTATATCTTCTGTGCTAGCATGTTTTACTTGTAACCCTTAGTTGATTACTCTTGTGCTAGGTCCCTGTGCTTCCTGCTTGTTTTGTGTGACTGTTTTGTTGTACTCTACTTATTATGGATTTTTATATTTTATATGCGCTCAGTCGATCGATAATACCTACTGGGTACCCGTTGCTTAGCAATTGGTACTCATACTACACTTCTGAACTTTTTGGGTGTAGATATTAGTGTGAGATTCGCCGTTGATTGCGTTGGAGACTCGTGCAGATTTTGGATCTTCGAGACTAAGGTGAGCGCCTGACGATCGGGGCTTGACTATATCTCATCTGTTGTACTGTTACTCTTGTATATTCGGAGACAGTTGTACTTATCATTTTGTTAATTCTAGCACTTGTATTCTCGTAGAAGCTTATGTACTATCAATACCAAGTCTTTGGGTTGGTGTAGTATTATTCGTATATGTATTTCGGGTTGTTGCTTCCGCATTGTCTTATCTTTATATTCTGCTTCCGCTTATTTCTATTCATTGTGCGTATTGGTTAGGTAGTAGCCTATTACTAACCATTCCAGGCTACGGGAATTGGTTTGCCTATTGGGGGGTTGTAGGTTCCATCATGACCTGAGAAATTGGGTCATGACTTCTTGGTATCAGAGCTCTAGGTTCACTGGTGTCATGGTACAGAAGCAAGTATCTCAGTAGAGTCTCGTGGATCGGTACGATGATGTTCGTATCCTATCTGCGGGAGGCTACAGGACATTGTAAAGAAAAGTTTCATCTTCTTGGCTCCTTATCGTGTGTTCCTGGCTCTATTGACTTCTAAACTTTGGTTGTTTCATTCCTTCTCAGATGCATAAGACTAGTTCAACAGTTGGTGTCGAGGCTTCTATGCCTGTCGCTTCCGTGCTTTTGTCAATTCCAGGGCTTCAGAGTTAGAGTTTACTATATCAGATAAGGGGTGTAGGGTCATCCCATCCTCCGATTGGAATTATAGTGACCCCAGTTCTTCAGGACACCATGGCTAGAACTTGAGTCCTCCGATGGGTGTTTCAGTACTTGGTTCAATAAGTGGTGTTTCAGTTAGGGTTGAGCTTCTAGTTCTTCAGCAGGGTTGTATGTCGGTATTAGAATATGAGGCAAGATTTCACGAGATGGTTAGGCGTACTGCTAGGACTGTGCCATCAGATTTTAATAGGGTTCAGAGCTTTGTTGGAGGTTTGATGTCACTACTTTGTTTGGGGACCAAGCATTTGGTTATAGTTGGGATGACCTTTCTTCAGGTAGTGGATTATGCTTGGGCTATTAAGGGTTTACGTCGTGAGGCTTATGGAGGTACTGCTAAGAAACATCATCGCCAGGACAGTTCTCGAGGTTCTCAGACTCGAGGTAGGGGATTCTCCACCAGAGATAGGTTCAACTGCTTCTTATCTACCAGGCCGATTTCAGTTGCACCACGGGTTCTAGAGAGTGGTTGTGTAGGGCATGTTGAGCAGAGTAGGCAGGTAATGGATCATATTCTTCGAGGTTTGCATTCAGGTTGTGTAGGCCATGGTGGCCAGCCAGGTTCAGCGAGATCTTCTCGCCCGACTTCTTTCTGCAGGTTTTTCTTTCAGTGCGATAAGTGTGGCCACTGTGTTAAGGATTTCCCCACGATTGCGCATTCCAGTCAGCGTAGTTGTTATGATTATGGGGTAGTTGGCCACTACTATAGAGACTGTCCCCGGTGAGGGATGAGACTTCAGCTTCGACTACTCACTCCAGAGTTAGATCCCCTAAGTCCGATACTCCTCTTGGAGGGCCCGAGGTAGAGGTTCCTGATATCATTGCTCCAGGTTAGGCTCTTGTTACCTGTGACTTGTGATTGTACTATTCGTACTGCGATTCCTTCCCTTCTATCGGTTATTTGCTTATATACCAACCTGCTACTTGCTTAGTTGTTTGACTACTTAAATTGTAGTGTTTATGCGTTATTCTATTGGTAGTTTATTCTTTAGTAGTGGATGGGGTGAGTTGTCCTTGTGAGGTGTTTTACCCTGAATTGTAGCTCGTGGGTAGTCTTGTTAGTCTATTTTTTGTTGGGTTTATCCCTATTTCGTTGTGTTTCTGCACTTGTGTTGAGTCTTCTTTCTTTGAGCGGTCCTCGATGGTCGTTGCCTTGGTTGTTACCTAGCGTTTGCTAGAAATTCTTGTGTTGGTTCGGTGTGATATCGGTGGTTGTGCCAGAGTTTGGGCTTTGCCTTAAGTTGAGAGGTGTCGGTTATGCTAGCGTGCATAGATTGGTTGTTTTTGGGTGATTAGAATCGACCCTCTTTATTTGGTTGGCTTAGGAGGTTGGCAGGTATGTGGGTTGTTCCCATAGTCTCCCTCAGTTTTTTGTCCGGTTGGGTTGTCTTATCATTTTCCCCAATTCCAGTTGGAATGAATTTCGATCATAGTTCTTTTGTTGATCCTTTGATTATGGTATTTTGATTGAGTTTTGGCTTTTGTTTTTTTTACTAAGTGTTGACCTTAGCCTCGTGGTTGAGATGTATTCGTAGCATTCTGGGTAAGTTGGGAATCCGGCTGCTTTATGGAGTTTGGCAATATTGATGTGAGAACTAAGGTAATGGCTCCTGATTTTATTTGAGGAGGAGTTTGTAAGGTTCAGTATATGCTACAGATTTGTTTAGTTGAAAAAGAAGGGAGATGACTCCTTGTTCGTGCTTATGTGTTTTGGTAGTTAACTAAGGTGAAGACGAAGGTTTGCTTTGGGATTGTGTGTTGGTGATTTGATTGGGCCGTTTACAAATTGCAATGGCTTTTCCTTCGACCAGTTTGAGGTTCAGTAACATCTACGAATTGGATGACTTGTTATTCAAAGCCTAGTTGGCTTCGGTTCCTAAGGGTTTATTGGCAGCATATGGGTTCGACAGAGGCTCTGGTTGGAATTTTTGAAGATGGGTTTCAGATTTGTGGGCTAGCAAACTACTCCGGATGGTTCATGTTTGGTTCTTTTCAGTTGCACCTTCTTGGGTGGGAAGGCACTGAGTTCGGGCAACTTGGCTCCCCTATTTCAGTTGTGGAGTGATAGTTGTCCTTGGACACCTAGTTCTTGGCTAACCTTTGAGTTAGGTCGGACATTCCAAATTTCAGCGATATTCCAGTTAGTACGAGGTTCCTTCTACCATGGTTGGACAGACTCAGTGATGTAAGTTTGAGATTCAGCGGTGGTGTGTGCTTTATGTAATCAGGTTGTGCGAGTTGAGGCTAGCTAGACTATTTTGGAGTTCTAATGAAACTTAGAGACTGGTGGTCACCATTCGTTACCAAGAGTTTGAAAAGCTCAATTAGTTGATTCTTCAAGGGTTGTCTTTTATGCGGGGTTCCAGAGTTGGTTAGACTCGGCCAGTGTGGACTAGAAGTTTGGTATATGGTATGCTTCGGGATGGTTGGTTTGTGTGATGATACGGTAGAGCGGGTTATTCGGGCCAAAGGGATGAGTTGAAGATATATGCAGAAATTCTATATCTAGAGGGCGACTTTGAACCCAAGGCACCTCTTTTTTTCCTTCGGGGTGTTTTAACTTGATATTTGTGGAATGGTAGACTCCTTTCGAGGTGAGATTGGTAAGGAAATTTAAAATCTGAATGGTGTTCGAGCATTCAGAGTAGCAGCAGTGTTTCTTAGAGTTGGGAGCTTAGCTAATGACTACAGACTTTGTGGTAGACTTACCACACTACTTGCAGGATCTTGGTTTTGGTTTGGGTCTGTTGGGCAGGTTTCCCTGGTTCATTCGCTTCCAATTGATTCAGACTTGGCACGGTTCAGCAGGGTTGGGTTCATTCTACAGTTTGGAAGTTCTCCGTCAGCATAAGGTATTCATGTATGCCCTTCCTAACCCTGGTGTGCAACTTCAGTCGGGTTCAGTTAGCAAGTTTGATGTTAGCAAAAGTGTTCGCTCGTTGGTTGATGGTCAGTCGGGGCAAGTAACTCAAGCTTTCAAGGATACGCTACGGGTGGTGATCTTGGATGACAATGCTAGCAAGTTATAGCTTAGCTTGGGTTGCATTTAAGTATAAAAGGGTGACTTCATTCGTGGTAGAGTATAAGAGAAGACTGTGGATCTCCGGTGTGTCAGTTGATGCTTTGAGGGTGGTTGAGTGTTCGACTTGTATGCAACTTCCTGTTATGGTGCGAAGGGATTCTGTTCAGAATAAAAGAACTTTGCGGATCAGCGGGTTCGTGAGTTAGAGTTTTTGGGTTGATGGATTTCTGGTAAGTTTGGTTGTGGGTTCGATGATTCGAGTTTTGTGTGTTGGTCGCCTTGCTTCTCTGGTTTCAGTGTTGTGTTGGTGCTTACCGGTTGAGATTCTAGAGGCTCAGTTTGGGTTGGCAGACCCTTGGTGTTTTGGGATTTGAGTTTGAAATCTAGCTTGGCTAGTAAGAAGTTTAGGCTTGGTTGCTTTCTTTGGTTCTTTTCTGTTGGGTGACGTCCGGTCGAGGAGGCTACCCGGGTTGTTTGAGAGAGTAGTGCGGGCTTCGTATCCACTGTTCTTTTCATCTCTAGTTTTTCCTTCTTGCCTGACTTTCAGGGATGAAAGCCTTTTTAGTAGTGAATGATGTAATGACCCTTCTGGTCATTTACACATTTCGCTTTTCTTGTACTGTTAGAGCTTGCCTGTAGCGGCCCCAAGTCATTTATGGTTTGTTGGGACCAGTAGTTCGATGCCCGGGCCATTTGTTTGGTCTTTTTGGTCGTTTCTTGTTTTAGAGCTTTAGACTTTTAAAATTGTTGACTTTAGTCAACATTCTTGGTGAACGTGCTCGGAATTGAATTCTGACAATTTCATTAGCTCCGGAGCGTGGACTTTGGTCTAGTAGGAACTTTGGTCGGGATCCTAGAGCTTTTCAGCTTGGAATTCTCTCTCGTTCTGTGTTTTCAAGCTAGTTGGACTTGTTTGGTTGACTTTGGTCAACATTTGGAGGAGACGGTCTCGGATGAAAATTCTGTCAGCCCTGTTAGCTCCGGAATGTCGAGTTTAGGCTAGAGGGACCATTAGTTTGGGTCTCGAGGCTCCCAGACTTGATTTCGGCCATTGAGTTCCATTTTGGAGATAGTTGGCCTAAGGTTGATGTTGGGCGTGGGTCCCACTTTTTGTTAAATCGACCTCTGATGGGATTTTCATCGATTCTATTGGATCCGAAATGCTGTTTCTAGTCGAATAACTCAGGTCATTTGTGCGGGACCCCGGATGCGTTCTCGGGGACCCAAAGTGTGAAAAATCTGCCCTTGACAGTTGGTTGTTGTCATGGGCCTTTTTGTTCATCGCGTTCGGGGGGTGTCATGCCCTATTTTTACCAAGGTTAGATAAAGCACAACTTATGGACTCTGAAAGAATTTTTATTACTATGTACAGAGTCGCCATCCAATTTTTAAGGAAAATAAGGAAATCTATTTTTTATTATTGACATGTATGACTCGCATTTTAATCTGCGAAAACCATTTGAGATTCTAGGTAAGGGTTCAAGTTATTCCGAAGGGAAGGTGTTAGGCATCCTTCGGAATCCACAAATGTGGTACCTGACTAAACTTAATTTTTAAAGAGAGAGGAGGTAAAACATCATTTTTTGTAAAAAAGTATAAATATGAACAGTAGAAAATATATGTATACAAGTTTAAAATATGTGCCTAAGAGTATAAAAAATGTACTTTTATATGTATGAGAAAATTTATATGTATGAAAATTTATATGTAAGAAAGTATACAAAAGAGTGTAAAAGAAATAATATTGTTAATATGAAAAGTATGTAAATATGTAAATATAAATAGATACTATTACGAAATATATATATAAAGAAAATGTGTAAGTAATGTAGGTTTAAATACATTGAGTAAAGAATGTAAAGAGAAATGCATTGAAAAGGTTGTACAATAATTACATCGATTGACTTGCGTTTTTATGTAAATATTGTTTCACTTTTGCAAGAAAAAATGAGTTTAAGAATGAGAAAGGAATATTAGTTTAAAAGTGTTTTTAACAAAAGAATGTGTAAAAGATTATTTGTAAAGTTTAAATAAACTAATTAGAAGGAAAAGAAAGGAAAAGACGTCCTAATGTTTGCGTAACGTAAAAAATATGAATTAATTAACTTAAGTATCTAAGTTGAATTAATTTGTTTATAAAAGTATTTACGACTTAAATTTTTGCCTAAGCGCGTAAAATAGATAAGTAAATAAATGGACACTCCCACCCGACACCCCAAAAGTAAAGTCTTCACTATACTTTATCTTTTGTACAATTACAAGAATTTACAAAAATATAAATAAAGCAATGAATTTTGAAGAGATTTTCAAACCCCTTTTAATTGTCATCTTCGGAAGTATCTTCACGTACCTGTATAAAAACTTAGTAAACAAATTTAATAACAAATAAATATTTACCAAAATAAGTTAAAGAAATACATATATTGTATGTAAATAATATAAGAAAATATAATTTTATTATAGTATGGGCTCAGATATGTAGTTGTATTAAGTTTTAAATACGCCATGGCTGCGATACATCGGTTGGCCACCCGAGATCACCTCGCCAAGATACGGATCATAAAACTTTTTATTTTGTCTTTGTAATATTACAATTTCGTCATCGCCCAAACTTATTTTCTCGCTACGTATGTAGATATGTATCCGTCTTTTTTATTGTGGAGGCCTCAAAAATCGACGAGAGTTTTTTCATTGGCCAATGCAGTGTAGTATTTATTCGATATCAGTGTAATATCAAAAATAGTAAAGAGCAAGGACAAAATCGTCCAAACAGCCCCAAAAAAAATCGGCTAAAACAGTAACGAGCAAGATCATCTCCGGAGTGAATTTTTCGGGTCAAAATCGACACAAAATTAGCCAAAACAGTCCGGAAAATAGCAACAAAATACTACAGGAGTAACACAGAGATAAACATAAGGAGCCGGAGAACACCCGACGCCGCCTGGAACAACCAAACATTCGTGTAAATTCGTCAGCCAGATACAAACATTTAGAAGCAAAATAACATAGCACAAACAATAAAGGTCTGAAAAATGGAGCTCGCTGGAGAAATAACAACTCCGGCCAGATCTGCAAACAATACAAAACAACATATTATCTCAACAAAACCAAGTTCACCGAAGTCGTTTCTCCGGCCAGATCTGGTAGATCCGGTCAGGGAGACGAAAAATCAGGCCGGTGGTGTTGAGGGAATTTCCCAACCAAGTTTAGCCATTTTCCGGTGAACTTTGAGCTCGCTGTTGAGGGAGAAAGGACGAGGTGGTGGCTCATCGTCTCCGGCCGCCGGTGATCAATTCCGGCGGCGGCAGCGAGAGAGAGAGCAAGAGGGAGCGGGGGTGTGAGAGAGAGAAAATGAGGAGAGGGAGATGAGGGGAGAGAAAAGAGGAAGAGAAATTTGATGGGGTGTGTGTGTGTGTGTGTGTTTTTTGTGTATTTTTGTCCCCTTAAAATAAAATGCCCCCTCCCCCCTTTTATAAAACAAAACCTCCCTTTGCCCAAAAAATAAAAGACTAAACCTTTTTATTTTTTGGTTATTATCCGATAGATTATTTACTCTATTAACCAATGTATAAAGTTTATTAACCGATGGACGATAGCCCTAATCAGTCAGTCATGTCAAATGTCACCTTTATTAAAGGTGACAAGACCTTGACTTGACCCAATTTATTAACCAATGCACAAGGTTATTAACTAGAGGACGATAGCCGTATTCAGTAATGTCAAATGTCACCTTTATTAAAGATGACAAGACCTTGACTTGACTGATTCGTTGCTCTGCGTATTAGAATTAATTGCTCCGACCTCTTGTGCTTGCGGAATGTATTAGAGAGTATAAATAATGTACAAAAATGCGTGCATTGGTATGTGATTAAAAAATAAAATAAAATGTAATGTGTTTTAAATAATTGAAATTGTAGGATTTGTGTTGTGTACGTGTGCGGATGACTGTAAAAAATATTGCGATTATCAAAAATTGTATAATGACAATAAATTGATAAAATCCTAATATTTACAAAATAAAGGATAATTATCAATAAATTGTGAGAAATAAAAAATATATCAATAAATTGATAAAATTCCTAAAATAAGGATGATTATCAATAAATTATTATATTTCATGAAAAATGTGTAAAAAATGTATTTTGTGCTCTTTAACGATCAGGAAACCTGAAGACGTTAATTTTAAGCACGGAGAGCCAAAATTGGGTGTCAACAGTTTGCCCCCTTTCGACTAAAGATGATGTAAGAATCTTTGGGCGAAAACGTTGACATAAAGCCAATTTTGCTCGATAAAGAATTATGATAAAAATATGGCCGAACTCTGATTTAGAGTTGCCTACATACCTCGAATTACACGAAGATCAGGCCAGGTGTAGTTCAAAAGTTGAGGCAAATTACCTCTTGTCCTATTGTTCGGGGTGGACGACCCTGGAAAAAATAATTAAAGGAAAAGACTATTTGGGAACAGAAGCATTTACATATTCCCAATGTCTCTTCAAAATTGCCCCAATGTCGAGCTGTGAGACGCTAGGGATGCAAGATTGTGTACTTGCTGGAAAAAAGAATGATTATGATGCATGCTCTGGTTTGTGTTCCAAAGCGTTAATGAAATGGAATCTTGGATTGTGTACCAAGATCCTGATGCATGCTCCGGTTTGTGTGCCGGAGCGTTAATGAAATGGAGTCTTGGGTTGTGTACCAAGATCTCAATGCATGCTCCGGTTTGTGTGCCGGAGGGTTAATGAAAAGGAGTCTTGGGTTGTGTACCAAGATCTCAATGCATGCTCCGGTTTGTGTGCCGAAGCGTTAATGAAATGGAGTCTTGGGTTGTGTACCAAGATCTCAATGCATACTCCGGTTTGTGTGCCGAAGCGTTAATGAAATGGAGTCTTGGGTTGTGTACCAAGATCTCAATGCATGCTCCGGTTTGTGTGCCGGAGCGTTAATGAAATGGAGTCTTGGGTTGTGTACCAAGATCTCAATGCATGCTCCGGTTTGTGTGCCGAAGCGTTAATGAAATGGAGTCTTGGGTTGTGTACCAAGATCTCAATGTATGCTCCGGTTTGTGTGCCGAAGCGTTAATGAAATGGAGTCTTGGGTTGTGTACCAAGATCTCAATGCATGCTCCGGTTTGTGTGCCGAAGCGTTAATGAAATGGAGTCTTGGGTTGTGTACCAAGATCTCAATGCATGCTCCGGTTTGTGTGCTGAAGCGTTAATGAAATGGAGTCTTGGGTTGTGTACCAAGATCTCAATGCATACTCCGGTTTGTGTGCCGGAGCTTTGAATGAATACCCGCATTAGAAGGTGGGCGCCTATAAAATGTACTGAATGTAAATACCCGCATTAGAAGGTGGGCGCCTGTAAAAGGGACTGAAATGTAAATACCCGCATTCGAAGGTGGGCGCCTGTAAAATGTACTTGAATGTAAATACCCGCATTAGAAGGTGGGCGCCTGTGAAGGAAGAAAACTTTTTGATTTTTTTTTTTTTTTTTTTTTTTGTTGTAAGAATGTTGAAAAGAAAATCACGTCTTGACTTTCAGTTGGTACCAATAATTAGTCTTATGCACAAGAATTCCACCATCTTTCCCAGCTAACCGAGATCAACTTCGGGTAATTCCAATAGTTTCAAATGGTACCTCAGACGTACCTAAGTATCGACAAGATTTGTTCCTCTTGATTCAAACAAAGATTTTGAACTATACCTTTCCTCATGTTTCACGTGCCTCACCAAAAGAAAGTCCTATTCTTCACACATTTGAGGATTTTGATTTTAGGACATTTTGAGAAGTGCACTCACACTCAGAAGGATGTTCAATGCATGCGATTGTGATACCATAGGCTTGGCCTTCATGTAAGTATCCACTAATGTGAGAACACTTGAAATAGGATCATGTAGGGCTTATTATTAGCTTGTAACGTAGGCTTGGGGATGGGTAGGATATTATTTGGGATAAAAGTGACTAATCCTCCCTTGAGCATGCACTATATTTGTGCTTTGACATTTGTTGCATTTGGATGCTTGATCTTCTTTGTTTCGTAGTCCCTTTCTTTGAATTTGTATCGACTTCTTTTCGTTGTTGGAGTCCTTTTTCCCCTTTTGGAGTTCTTTTCTCTTTTTGTTTTGTTTTTTTTGTTTTTTTTTTGATTTTTTTTTTGAAATTTCTCCACATTTGTTGGAGTGTTTTTCATTATATATTTTTTGGGGGGGATTTCTCCATGTTTTGATTTGTGGGGAATTTTACTCCTTCTTTGAAGTCGTATTTTCATCTTTATTCCTCTGGGACTTTGCATCTTCTGCCTTTGGCATCTTTGATCTTGAATCTTTGTCCGCAATTTGCACATTTTGATGCGTTCAGGGAGGTCGGGCCAAAAGAGGGTAGTGCATGTAAGCACTCAGAAAGGTATAGGCTGAGATGTGGTTGTTCAAAGAAAAGGCTTTAGGCTCAAAGGGGAAATGGTAGGGATAATGTCATTTGGTAGGTTATGAAAGGCTCAATCGGGTCAAAAAAGGCCTACGGTCCTTTCCCAAATCAAGTGTAACTCAGGATTTCGCCTCAACAAACATTTAAGCCAAGTTCTAGATCATCAATGCAATGCAATGAATTAATCTAATGCTCGCCACACAATGCACACGAAACGATGAGGTTGGTTTTATTCTTATCTTAGATGCATGCAAGAGAATTTTCGAGTGTCACTAAGGTGTGATTAAGAGGTACCAAAAGAATCTATGGTTTACCACGAAATTGGTCCTCTCCATCATACCATTTGTTTCTTTCTCATGCATACTTCTAACTATGTTGGTACCAACCAAGTCAAAACTTTCATTTTTTTTTTATTTTTTTTTTTGAAAAATGAGACCGAACCCTTATGAGGGTTGCCTACGTATCTCATCGAGATGAGAATCAGGTATGCGTAGTTCATGAAGATACGAACTAAAATGTATGTACACATTTTTTTTGTTTTTCTAATAAGGAATACCGAACCCAAGAAGGGCTGCCTACGTATCTCATCGAGATGAGAATCAGGTTCGCGTAGTTCGTGGAGATGCGAACTAAAATGTATATACACATTTTTTTTGTTTTTCTAATAAGGAATACCAAACCCAAGAAGGGCTGCCTACGTATCTCATCGAGATGAGAATCAGGTTCGCGTAGTTCGTGGAGATACGATAGCAAATGTATGTGCAGAAAGAATTCACCTCTAGAAGGAATATAAGGCAAAAAATTAAGATATTTATCGAATATAAAAATATGTATAAAAATAATGCAAAGATATGGACAAACTCGGAGCGATGCCTCGTATGTCGGGTGTTGGTGATGTCCTCGATGAGAGTGTCTCCCGACTGTTTGTAGGGATGATCGTTGTTGCGATTTCCCAATTATTTATGGGGACCGTCCATTGTTGTGATCGTCTCCAATTGTTGTTGGGGATGACATGTTGTGGCCTCTCGATTGCTTGCGAGGGCACTCATTGGCGTACCCATCCCTGATTAAGTGGGACGGTTCTCCTGTAAAGAAATAAGAAAGGAGTGAAAGTAGGGAAGTCATAAAAATATATATATATAATAACATGATCAAAAACTCCCCTGATTTGTCTGTCCCATTGAATATGGATGCCTCAAAAAGTTCGAAGTCGGATGTTATCTCATGTGAAGTTCAGAGATTATTTAACTTCTTCAGACTCGACTCCTCTCTTTTTATTGCTTGATATCCTATGATAGGCGTGCCTACAAAGAAAATGAGTCAACTTGTGTTGAACCCTTAGATTTGGAAAGTGAAGGTGATTTACCGTAGTTCCATGGCCTACGACATTTGAGAGGTTTGAAGAGAGACTTAGGTCTTCAGATTTTGAGACTAAAGTCGAATGGAGATTATGGTAAGAGTGATATTGATAATCTTGAATTTTGGACTTGAGAGAATTGGTTGACGCTTTTAATTATTTTTTTTATTTTTTTTTTGAGGGCTGAGAGAGTCAGCGGACCGTTCCAAAATGTTTGCCCCAGTTTGCAGTCCTAGAAAATCATTTTTAAAATAGCACGAAGACCGAACCCTTATGTAGGATTGCCTACATATCTCACCAAGATTAACTAAGATGAGAATCAGGTCAGGACGTAGTTCAGAATGAATCCATGGGTGTGATATGTATGATTGTCATGAACTGGTGGTTGTTCTTGAAGAATGGTGTGACAGGCAGCTGAGAGGAGACCGATTGAAGACAATGAGCTTTGAAATTACTCTGATCAGGCAATCAAGATGACGGATGTAAAAAGATAGACAGAGTTTTGTCACTACTCTAATACGCTGAAAATATTACAAAGAAAGAGAAGCATGGCAAATATTTGATATTACTTCGCCGCTGTCGGAAGAATTGAATGACTGGGAGAGTGTTGAACTCTTGATTTTGAAAGTGAAGGCCAAAATGTCACATTTCATAATCTACGATGATTGAGAGAAAAAGAAACTTATGTCCCATGTTCTAGGATCAAAGTCGAGTGAAGGTTTGAATGTAAGGCCAATATTGACACTGATGTCAGGGAGATTTGGATTTGAGGAAACTGTTGATTTGCGCTGTCAACAGGACTTTGGAGAGGGTATTTGAATTGTTTCAAGAATTTGCCCCAGTTTTTAAAATCCTGGAGAAATTATTTTGAAACAATGGAAGACCGAACCCTTATGTAGGGTTGCCTACGTATCTTGTCAGGACAAGAATCAGGTCAAAACGTAGTTCGAACTGATACCTAGTTGTATGTGAGTTGTATAATTACTTTGAGCGATTGTATTGAAAAAAGTAAAGCTATGAGTGAGTTTGGACAAGAAAAAGGTACGGTGTAAAAAATGAAAAGAATGTACAAGGCTGTATTGAAAATTTCTTGAAAAAGAATGATGAAATCCAAAAGAGTGATCGTAAAGATCGATATTGGGTATAAAAAAGATTGATAAATTGTGAAGGATGATCTTAGAGATCGAGAACGAATGTGAGGAATTGAAGATCGACAATGGGAATGGGAAAGAATGATAAATTGTGAGGAATGGTCTTAGAGACCGAGAACGAATGTGAGGGATTGAAAAGGTCCCAGGCTCAACACAAGTTAACCAAAATCGTCAGACAAAATGGACGAGGACGAAGATGACATGTGTACATATATGTATAAACCAAAAGTATGCACAAAAATATAAAAACGCAGAATATATAATCATCAAAGGGCAAGTATCAATTAAAAATATATAACAAATAAAGAATAAAAATTAATTCGACTAAAGTAACGATCGTATGTACAACGGCCTAAGGATTCTAAGAGTAGATTCACCTAAGCTGATAAAGAATATTCGGACAACTGCGAGAAGACGCATAGTAATTTAAACGCGCCGACTCTGAAGCTAAGGAATCCAAAGAAGTTTTGGAGGAGTGAAACACTCCTCGCGTGAACCACAGTGTGTGATAGTGTACGACCAAGATTCAATAGAAACGATGTGATAATTAAATAAATAATGTGTAGCAATATTTCGAATGCATATCTACAGTATAAAGTAAGTAATGAATCAAAGAATTATGTAGAAAAAAAAGAAAATTTATGTGTACAATATAAATAATAGCATATACAATTCACAGTGTGCAAAAAATAATTAAAGAATTAAATAATCAACATATGAAAAACGTGAGAATACGAATACCTCCCTCAATTAAAAAATTGAGTCTATGATGGTTAGAACCTGGTTCTTATCCCCAGCAGAGTCGCCATTCTGTCATGCCCTATTTTTATCAAGGTTAGATAAAGCACAACTTATGGACTCTGAAAGAATTTTTATTACTATGTACAGAGTCGCCACCCAATTTTTAAGGAAAATAAGGAAACCTATTTTTTATTATTGACATGTATGACTCGCATTTTAATCTGCGAAAACCATTTGAGATTCTAGGTAAGGGTTCAAGTTATTCCGAAGGGAAGGTGTTAGGCATCCTTCGGAATCCACAAATGTGGTACCTGACTAAACTTAATTTTTAAAGAGAGAGGAGGTAAAACATCATTTTTTGTAAAAAAAGTATAAATATGAACAGTAGAAAATATATGTATACAAGTTTAAAATATGTGCCTAAGAGTATAAAAAATGTACTTTTATATGTATGAGAAAATTTATATGTATGAAAATTTATATGTAAGAAAGTATACAAAAGAGTGTAAAAGAAATAATATTGTTAATATGAAAAGTATGTAAATATGTAAATATAAATAGATACTATTACGAAATATATATATAAAGAAAATGTGTAAGTAATGTAGGTTTAAATACATTGAGTAAAGAATGTAAAGAGAAATGCATTGAAAAGGTTGTACAATAATTACATCGATTGACTTGCGTTTTTATGTAAATATTGTTTCACTTTTGCAAGAAAAAATGAGTTTAAGAATGAGAAAGGAATATTAGTTTAAAAGTGTTTTTAACAAAAGAATGTGTAAAAGATTATTTGTAAAGTTTAAATAAACTAATTAGAAGGAAAAGAAAGGAAAAGACGTCCTAATGTTTGCGTAACGTAAAAAATATGAATTAATTAACTTAAGTATCTAAGTTGAATTAATTTGTTTATAAAAGTATTTACGACTTAAATTTTTGCCTAAGCGCGTAAAATAGATAAGTAAATAAATGGACACTCCCACCCGACACCCCAAAAGTAAAGTCTTCACTATACTTTATCTTTTGTACAATTACAAGAATTTACAAAAATATAAATAAAGCAATGAATTTTGAAGAGATTTTCAAACCCCTTTTAATTGTCATCTTCGGAAGTATCTTCACGTACCTGTATAAAAACTTAGTAAACAAATTTAATAACAAATAAATATTTACCAAAATAAGTTAAAGAAATACATATATTGTATGTAAATAATATAAGAAAATATAATTTTATTATAGTATGGGCTCAGATATGTAGTTGTATTAAGTTTTAAATACGCCATGGCTGCGATACATCGGTTGGCCACCCGAGATCACCTCGCCAAGATACGGATCATAAAACTTTTTATTTTGTCTTTGTAATATTACAATTTCGTCATCGCCCAAACTTATTTTCTCGCTACGTATGTAGATATGTATCCGTCTTTTTTATTGTGGAGGCCTCAAAAATCGACGAGAGTTTTTTCATTGGCCAATGCAGTGTAGTATTTATTCGATATCAGTGTAATATCAAAAATAGTAAAGAGCAAGGACAAAATCGTCCAAACAGCCCCAAAAAAAATCGGCTAAAACAGTAACGAGCAAGATCATCTCCGGAGTGAATTTTTCGGGTCAAAATCGACACAAAATTAGCCAAAACAGTCCGGAAAATAGCAACAAAATACTACAGGAGTAACACAGAGATAAACATAAGGAGCCGGAGAACACCCGACGCCGCCTGGAACAACCAAACATTCGTGTAAATTCGTCAGCCAGATACAAACATTTAGAAGCAAAATAACATAGCACAAACAATAAAGGTCTGAAAAATGGAGCTCGCCGGAGAAATAACAACTCCGGCCAGATCTGCAAACAATACAAAACAACATATTATCTCAACAAAACCAAGTTCACCGAAGACGTTTCTCCGGCCAGAGCTGGTAGATCCGGTCAGGGAGACGAAAAATCAGGCCGGTGGTGTTGAGGGAATTTCCCAACCAAGTTTAGCCATTTTCCGGTGAACTTTGAGCTCGCTGTTGAGGGAGAAAGGACGAGCCTCGTCGTGGGGAAGAGAGAAAAGGGAAGAGCAAGGGAGAGGTGCTGGCCGTGTGGTGGTGGCTCGCCGGTCATCACCTCCGGCGAGGCAGCGACATAAAGGGGAGAGCGGGGAGAGAGAGCAGGGGGCGTTGGTGGTGGCTCATCGTCTCCGGCCGCCGGTGATCAATTCCGGCGGCGGCAGCGAGAGAGAGAGCAAGAGGGAGCGGGGGTGTGAGAGAGAGAAAATGAGGAGAGGGAGATGAGGGGAGAGAAAAGAGGAAGAGAAATTTGATGGTGTGTGTGTGTGTGTGTGTTTTTTTTGTGTATTTTTGTCCCCTTAAAATAAAATGCCCCCTCCCCCCTTTTATAAAACAAAACCTCCCTTTGCCCAAAAAATAAAAGACTAAACCTTTTTATTTTTTGGTTATTATCCGATAGATTATTTACTCTATTAACCAATGTATAAAGTTTATTAACCGATGGACGATAGCCCTAATCAGTCATGTCAAATGTCACATTTATTAAAGGTGACAAGACCTTGACTTGACCCAATTTATTAACCAATGCACAAGGTTATTAACTAGAGGACGATAGCCGTATTCAGTCATGTCAAATGTCACCTTTATTAAAGGTGACAAGACCTTGACTTGACTGATTTGTTGCTCTGCGTATTAGAATTAATTGCTCCGACCTCTTGTGCTTGCAGAATGTATTAGAGAGTATAAATAATGTACAAAAATGCGTGCATTGGTATGTGATTAAAAAATAAAATAAAATGTAATGTGTTTTAAATAATTGAAATTGTAGGATTTGTGTTGTGTACGTGTGCGGATGACTGTAAAAAATATTGCGATTATCAAAAATTGTATAATGACAATAAATTGATAAAATCCTAATATTTACAAAATAAAGGATAATTATCAATAAATTGTGAGAAATAAAAATATATCAATAAATTGATAAATTTCCTAAAATAAGGATGATTATCAATAAATTATTATATTTCATGAAAAATGTGTAAAAAATGTATTTTGTGCTCTTTAACGATCAGGAAACCTGAAGACGTTAATTTTAAGCACGGAGAGCCAAAATTGGGTGTCAACAGGGGGGGGGGGGTGGCCGTGTTCGTGAAGGATAATTTCCAGCCACCCCATTTTTGTTCATCGCGTTTGCGGAGGGGTGGATGCGTTCGCGGAGGGTAATTTCCAGTAGCTATTTAAGCTGAGCCCCTACGTTTTTCCAGCCCTTTCCTTCAACTCCCTCAACCCTTAGGAACCTAAATCACTCTCTAAATTGCTCCAAATTAGTTCCTAGCTTCGGGAAATTGTTGCTCTTTGATTATCCGTGTTTCCTCGACAATTGGTAAGTCTTCTTCCCCAACCTTTTCTTCTCTTGTTTTCTAAAATCCTCCATTATTGCTTACTTTAAAAAGCTTGGGATTCTTGTAGAATCTGCCCCATTTGTGATTGCATGATCGTGAGCTCGCTCCATTTACCTCTTTAGCTTGTCTTCTCGTCATGGTAAGTACCCTTTGTTTAATTTCTGGATTTATTCCTTGAATTTCCTCTTTTATTTCTTGACTTGGGCGGGCTGTTTTGAGCCCCAATTGTTGTCCGTTTCCGCTCAAATTTTGAGCATGTGCGCCCGGGATGGTAAGGAACACATGGTTGTTTTTTGTTTCTGATTTTGGATTATGGGGCCCACGGGACCATTTGTGATCCGAATTTCGATCCGGCTATTATTATAGCAATATGGGTATGGTTAGTCTTGCTTTGACGTACAGATGATTGTATTGATAGTGGTTTCACATTTTGGAGCTTCTCAGAGCAGTTCGAGCCTGGACGACACCATCCCCATAGCTATTCGTTAGACGACAGGTAGATTATGGTTTCCCCTATCTAGACTCTGCGTATATAGACTATAAATGCTCTAATTAGTATCCTTGGGTGGGTTGTTATAGGGTGGTACCCCAGACCTTGTCCGCCTTTCTGTCCATTTGTTTCATACGTTGTTTGTAGTTTTCGTGTAGTATTATATATTACCCTTGTGGTCCTGTGCGGCCTTGTATCGACTCTGGAACATAGATGGTGGGTTATTTGGGAATGTCCGCGAGTCCCAGACATAGAGCTTTTATTTTAGGCTGGTTATGTCTATTGTAGAGTTGTGAGCCTGTGCAGGGCCGGTAGGAATATTTGTGAGCCGTTGGGCTAATTTATATTTGTGTGCGAGCATATCATCCATGAAAAAGTTTTTTCCCTGCATGTTTTACTTTGGTTTTGGCTGCGAGCCCACTATAGAAGGTTTTTCCTAAACTTGCATGGCCCCGTGGACCCTTTTTGGTATACTTGATGATAAAAAGGGGATTTTGGATGATTTCACACTGGGTTTTCTTACTGATATTAGGCTCGGCTGGGCAGAACACTAGACTTGATTTCCTACTGATACTAGGCTCGGCTGGGCAGAGCTCTAGACTTGATTTCTTACTGATTTAGACCCCGACACTCTCTGGTCACTCTTTGCGAGGGTTACAAAGACTTTTACTACTGATTTAGACCCGAGTATCCTTCGGGAACCCTTTGAGAGGGTTATTGAGACTTTTACTATTGATTTAGACTCGAGTATCCTTCGGAAACCCATTGAGAGGGTTATTGAGACTTTTACCACTGTTTAGACCCAATTCGATCTCGGGCATATACTATGAGGTTTTTAGTTTTGAGCTACTATTTGAGATCGTTGGGCGATGTATGTGATCGCCGAGTAGACCTCCATGGACCCTGTTGATCCAGGACCAAGGGCCTTGGGCTGCGTGTTTCAGATGAGGGGTGTACAGTTTAGGAGAGAAACACGGGTAGAGTCCTTCCATGGGTCCTGCCTCTATATGGGCCTTTGAGGTACCTGAGGGGGAACGTACCGGTTACTTTCACATCATATCACTATCATGCATTTGGCAAGCCGATTCCACCCTTTTTTATTGTGTGTTCAGTGTACCCTCCGGTTGTATCGGTGGCAAGAGGGTTTGTTTTCACTTGATTGTGTTCCTCGGTTGTATGGGCGGCCGTTGGGACTGTGGGTAGATTATATTACTCCTGTCATTTCATATAACTAGTATGGACTTTTGGTATCAATTGGATGAATGGTTTTAGCCTGTTGAGGCACCGTCCTTGGGATTGAGATTATTGAAGGGCTAGTGGGTCTCATCTTACTGAGATGCTGATTGTGTAGCTTTCTGAGCGATTGTGGGGATCTTGATTCGTATTTTATCCTGACTTGAGTAGTAGTTTTGAATACTTTTGGGTTAGTTATTCCATCTTAGGCTTGACTTGTGAGTTGTTTACGGCTATTTTATCTTGGTATTTGATATCTTAGGCTTGTTTCTGTTAGTATGAGATTTCTAGTTCGATTGTTGGTTTGCTTTCCTTCTTTTTCGTTATTTTGAGGTTTTTGGTATACCGCCCATCTCTTTAAATTCTCTTTATATATACTGTTGTTGCAAGGATCCCAGGTGCGTCCTTTCTCCCCTTTTCCAACTGTGCTTATGTGTATGTATATCTTCTGTGCTAGCATGTTTTACTTGTAACCCTTAGTTGATTACTCTTGTGCTAGCTCCCTGTGCTTCCTGCTTGTTTTCTGTGACTGTTTCGTTGTACTCTACTTATTATGGCTTTTATATTTTATATGCGCTCAGTCGGTCAATGATGCCTATTGGATACCCGTTGCTTAGCAATTGGTACTCATACTACATTTCTATACTTTTTGGGTGCAGATATTATTGTGAGATTTCTCTGTTGATCGCGTTGGAGACTCATACAGTTTTTGGATCTTCGAGACTAGGGTGAGCGCCTGACGACCGGGGCTTGACTACATCTCATCTGTTGTATTGTTACTCTTGTATATTCGGAGACAGTTGTACTTATCATTTTTTTACTTCTAGCACTTGTACTCTAGTAGAAGCTTCTGTACTATCGATACCAAGTCTTGGGGTTGGTGTAGTATTATTCGTATATATATTTCGGGTTGTTGCTTCCGCGTTGTCTTATATTTATATTCTGCTTCCGCTTATTTCTGTTCATTGTGCGTATTGGTTAGGTAGTAGCCCATTACTAACTGTTCCGGGATACAGAAATTAGTTCGCCTACTAGGGGATTGTAGGTGCCATCAAGATTTTATTTTAATTGGTTCTTACGTGGTGGTGTATTAGTACAACAATTTTTCTGCTTAGAAGTTGCATAAATATAGGACTCCAGTTCTAATTAAATTCCAACTTACAATGATATTTCCTAACCACAATTGGAGGATATCAGCCGACCTTTTTTTTGTTTTTTTGAAAAAGTAGGAATTTTTATTTTTCAGTTAATTGACCTTTTTAATGATTTAGTTAATGTAATATTTTAATTGATTATAAGGTCCTTAATTTAAGGAATATAATTCAAACAAGGAAAGGTTTAATGACTAAATTTAAATTACTTTTAAATTTTAAATATAAGAAAGGTATAATAATTAAATGAAAATAATAAAAAGACGATATTGTCTAAAGGAGAGACTTTTAGTGAAGGGAAAAAAGTTCAATCAATATTTATAAGGACCTTCACACTTTTAAAATAACTAGTTTAGTGTACGTGTGTTACACGTGTGCATCACGTCAAGCCATCAATGGCTATAAAAGATATAAAAAAAGAATAAATTTCTGAAAAATAACAATTGAATTTAAACAAAATATAATATTTTGTTCTTTAATTTCAATTAAATGAAATTTCAGAGTTTTTTTATAGATTAAATATAATAATTTAGAGTTGCAAGTTAATATGTACTACTTTTGCGATTTTAATTTGGACTTCAGCTTTAAAAGATACATATAAACTATTTATTAAAAATATTCCTCCGGATGAAATCAAAAGGAAGTAAGAACTCCAAGTATCAATCTATATTTTTTTCGATAGATTTCTTCTGCCAGGTTTTTACAATCGAAAAAGACAATATGCAAAACATAAATTAAAACAATACATACTTCTAAGCCAAAATTGTGATCAAACCAAAACCTATATGCACAAAACTTACTTTCTCAAACAACTTTAACTTTGAATAATTTCAACTTAAATTTTATCCAGAAAATCCATGTGATACTGTTTTGGTGCTAATCTTTATTCAACCTTGAGGCTTTCAAAATAAAATTTTCAATTATATGCATGTAATTATTAAAATCAAATCATGACCTATTGAAAAATTTGATATTTATGTGTCCCAAAAAACTGATATATGTTGCACCTTATTTAAAGTAATGAAGTGATTTACATTATTATTTAACTACTCGTTTACAAGAATATTATCGTATAATGATAATTTTAACACAACCAAGAGCAAAAAGTAAAAATAAGAAAAATGTATTCTAGAGACCCTTAATTTTTAGACTTATTGAATAACCTGGTTCTTCAATAATAATTGTAATAGGCTTAAACACTCAAAAATAATAAACATAAGTATAAGAATTTTTACGTGAAAAATCTCCTTGTTGAATACGAATTTTCTTAGTAAATATTCTGATTTCAGCCCACTAAATAAAGTCTTCCAGAAATTCAATGGCTATTTCATTTAGTGGCAACATGCTTGTTTCATCCAGTTTTTCGATCATAATTTTTCAACTGAAAAAAGAAACACGAGAATTATCAAAAAGGGAGAATTCATTGTCAATTGTTGATTATGTATAACTCATGTATAATCTTTAAAGCTATATTATAACTAAAAGAAATAAACAAAGACAAAACAGACGATGATAATGATTGCAAATTTGAATCAAAACCAAAATAAGAATAGGAGTAAAATTTAAAAAAACATAACTTTTTTGTAAAGTCTGATCCAAAATTTACTTAAAATAGAATTGCATAACAATAACAACATCCCAGTGTAATCCCACAAGTGAAATATGAAAAGAATAGATTGTATGCAGATCATATCTCTATCTCGTAGAGATAAAGATGCTATTTTTGATAGACCCTCGATTTAAAACACTGAGGAATAATTGAATAAATAAAATATATTGTAATCTGAGTAGGAATCCTTCAGGTTTCACATGAAACATACACCCTTTCTCTAACTATTTGTCCTCTACAATATATCATTGATCAACATGCATGCAGAGACTTAGAAAATCAAACACACTGCAATCATATTTTTCTTTTGCATTGAGTCTTGTACATGTAATAAGTTTCACTATGAAAAAATTATACGTCTGGGTTGATTTTATTCATGAAATAATAAAAGATCAAAATCATAAGTTAAAGCAAGACAAAGTGGCAGATATCTCGCTAAAGATAAATAATAATGTTGAAAATAAATAGTATAATAATGGAGAGAAATAATACCTCCGAAAAGTTTGTCAAACTTTGTTATCTTCTCTCTGAAGTGCATATCAAAGCCTGATGAAGAATGTGGAACAATGAAATAATTTTATAGAAATATTTGGCTCCTCTATAAAATTAAATTGGGAGTACAATTCTAATAAAAAAAGAGAAAGAAGATCAAATTGATAATAATGTTAATAGTAATAGACGTTCAATAAGAAATTGATTGTATTAGTAGTATTAGTAGTACTAATGTTGGTTAGATGATCAACAGAAATATGATTAGTAACATTAGCGGGACAATCCTAGGTTATATTAGATACATTCTCTTAATTTTATAAATTGGACAAGTAAATTGAAATAACTATTTTTAGTATACGGGCTAAGTAAAACAAAAAGGAGGGAGTAGTTCAATAAGAAATAGGATTAGAACTTAGTAAAACTGTCACGACCCAATTTCTCGGTCATGATGGCACCTACAACCCCCCAGTAGGCGAACCAATCCCCGTAGCCCGGAATGGTCAGTAATGGGCTACTATCTAGCAAACGAAGTGGAAAACAGTTTAATAAGCGGAAGCAAGGGAACAAGATGAAGAAATTAGATAATACAGGAGTAATATATGTACAATTCGGAAGCTAAACCAAACTCAAAACCTGGTATCATAGCGTATAAGAGCCGGATCTACATAAGGAGTACAAGGGTCCAAAACAATATACACAAAGCTGTCTCCGAGTAGAAATAGAGTACATAATCAAAAGATAACTAAAAGCTAAGCTCCGATCGCCAAGAGCTCACCCTCAGTCCAGAATATCACCAAAATAGCACCTCGCACGAGTCTCCACAAGCTAACAACAATGGTCCATACTAGGATCTGCACCAGAAGATGCAGAGTGTAGTATGAGCACCAAATGCGAAGCATAAGGTACCCAATAGGTATCATAGGCCGACTGGGAACATATAAGATAAAAGCGTAGTAACAGACAGAATAGAAGCAAGTAGTCAAAGAAATCAATGAAAAGTACACAGGAATTAGCCCAGAGGAAAGTCAATAGAACAACATACAAGGCTAGAAAATAGAATATATACGCAATAGGCACAGGTGTAAGCAAGAAATAACGTACCTGGGATCCTTGCAATAACAGTATATACATAATAAGTTTAGAAATGGATAGTATACCGGTAACTTCAAGTACAAGGAAGGGAAGAGGAGAGTATAGATAGGCATGCTCGGAACAGGAATCAATAACCCAAATAATCATACCAATCTCAAATCCAACAAGTGACAACTTAGCCGTATATAACCTTATAAGCATAACTGTAACAGGGGATAACACCACGATAAAGTAACAAGAGACTATGTACAGTCCCCCGGCCACCCATACAACCGAGGAACGCAAACAAGTGAAAACAAAACCCTCTAGCCGCTCATACAACCGGAGCGTATACTCAACAAATAGCAAACAAGGGTGGAGCCTCAAACAACGAATTATATGATGCATGATAACCTCAGGGTGGGATAGAAACTCTGTATGTACCTCCTCCGGTGCCGATCGGGCTCAGCAGGTAGGTTCTATGGAAGGACACTGCACGTATACCTCTACTCCACCATATACCCTCCCTCCGGCACACGCATCCCAAAGCCCAGGCCTGGATGGCAAGGTCCATGGAGGTTCCGGACCCCATACTAAAACTCAGTACCAAAATATGTCATCCGAAAGTAAGTTTGGGTTCAATATAGAGACCCAATATCGAATATGCATGCCCAAACCCTGTCCAGGACTAAAATAGTGGGAAAATATCTCAAAAACCCCTCCAAGGGTGCTCGGGCGTAACCAGGTCTAAACAGTAGAAACTCATCCTAGATGCTCAGTCCGACCGAGGCTAAAACCATCCCAATTTAATAAGAAGCTCAACTAGCACCTCGACTCTGCCGAGTCTAGCGTTAATAGTAAAATTGGTGATAGAAATCATAATTTGACCTTCTTTTACCCCAAGAAGATTCACAAGTTAAATCAAACCATTTTCGATTCATTTCCGTCAAAAAGGGCCCCCGAGGCCATGCAAAGTTTACAAAATGATTCTAGTAGGCCTGAAGCCAAAACCATAGTAAAACATGGATAAACCCTATTTATATGCATGGAAATGAATGATCAACACAAATAGCCGCCCAGCAGCTCACAATCAACCTATCGGCCCTGCACAGGCTCCAACGCTCTACAGCACAGATAGCCAGTATAATATCATGATAACGATGCCCGGGACTCACGGGCACCCCCAAATAACCCATCGTCTACGTTCCAGTGTCAAAAAAAGGCCACACAGAACCATAAGGGTGATAACATCAACTACTAATAATATTACACACAACGGAGAGAAGAAACGGGGGCGAATTATGGAAAAGCGGTCAGGGTCTGTGGTACCAACTTAATAACCCAACCCAAGGATGCTAGCTAGTACAATTTTATCTGATATATGCTAAGTCTAGGGAGTTTAGACCGTAACCTACCTGTCGTCCGACGACAAACTGCCCGAACAACACGTCCAAGCTTGAATCACTTCGAGGGATCCCGAACGATGGTCAAACTATCAAAAACATAAATAATATGTTAAAACGAGTCTAACGATACCCATATCGCTACAATTGTAGCCGGGTCAAAATTTGGGTCAAAAGCGGGCCCGCAGGGCCCACAATTCAAAACCAAAAATGAAAAGAAGCACGATAAACACAACTATGCCAAGAAGGCATGCTCCAAAATTGAGCACAATTGGCCAAGAGAAGGGCGCCAAAACAGCCCGCTCAATTTGAGGTTTAAGGATAGAATTTTGAGAATAAAAAAACCAGAATTTAGGCAAGGATTACTTACCAAAATGATGGAATTTTAAGCCAAGACGGATAACTCTTCAAGCCCACGAACATGCAAGAGCTACGAGGCAGAATCTACCACAAATTCCAAGCTTGGGTATGAGCAACAATGGTGGATTTTCAAGAAAATAAAAAGGAAGCAAGTTGGGGAAAAAAGCTTACCAAAAATCGAAGAATCACGAATAATCGATGAACTATTGATTTCCCCAAAGCCAAGACTGATATGGAGCAATTTGGAAGAGTATAAGTGTTTTAGGGTGAGAAAGATTGAGAGAAAAATGCTGGAAAAACAAAATAACATAAATATATAGTTGCAGGGAACTGGCCAGTGCCAACGGTGCCCAGGCAGCGCTATCGCGCTGGCTAGCCAAAACACGGTTGAGCGTGATCGCACTGGGCCAGCGTCGATGACGCTGAAGGCCTGGCCTGCAATAATTTTGTTTAATTTTTGAAACCTCCACGGGGCATTCCGGACACAATCAAAAATCAATATTCAAAAACCAATAATGCTAATAGAATGGAAACGATGCTCCGGACTCGATGGAATCGATGAAACTTCCATACGAGGTCATTTTAGAGAAATGTCGACCCAAGTCAACACTAACAAAAAGGAACCCAAAGGCTCTAAATGAGTCAGGCTCACCCGAAACCCAAACCAACCACATTTCCAAACCAAACTCATCATTCTGGAGCTGATGGAATCGTAGGATTTCGATTCCGACACTCCGATCATCGAAAGCCACCCAAAGTTACACTTTCAACTCCAAATGGCCTGAAAACAGATAAAACCACACAAAACCCACACCGGGAATTCTCAGGCCTCAACTGAAGGTCCAACTAGACCAAACTCAATGCTCCGAAGCTAATGGAACTGTCAGAATTCAATTTTAAGCACGTTAGCTAAGAATGTTGACTAAGGTCAACGATATTCTAAGTTAAAGCTCTAAAACAGGAAAAAGGGCAAAACAACCAAACGAACCACCAGTGCACCAAACTACTGGTCCCAGCAAGCCATAAATGACTTGGGGCCAGTACAGGAAAGCTCTAACAGTACAATGAATGCGTAAATGCGAAGATGATCAGAAGGGTCATCACAACATCCACTACTAAAAAGACTTTCATCCTCGAAAGTCAAGAAGAAGGGAGTATCTGAAGGCTCGAACAATTGCGGATACTGAGCACGCAACTCACTCTCGGTCTCCCAAGTAGCCTCCTCGACTGGACGATGCCTCCACTGAACCTTCACAATCAAAATCTCCCTAGGTCTCAACCTCCTGATATCTCTGGCCAGAATAGTTATCGGCTCCTCAACAAATGACAAACTCTCGTCTAACTGAACTGAATCCCAATGCAACACATGAAACTCATCTGGCACATACCGGTGCAACATCGAGACATGAAAAATTGGGTGAACAGCTGAAAACATCGGAGACAAAGCTAATATGTAGGCAACACTACCAACCCTCTGTAGAATCTCAAATGGTCCAATAAACCTGGGGCTAAGATTGCCCCACCGACCAAATCTCATCACGCTGTTCATGGGAGATACTCGAAGGAAAACCAAGTCACTAACACTGAACTCCAAGAAACAAAGTCTACGATCAGCGTAGCTCTTCTACCTACTCTGGGCTGCTCTAAGTTTGTCCTGAATCAAACGGACTCAGTCCAAGGAATCTCTAAGCAAATTTATACTCTGCAGTCTGGACTCTAACCCATCAAACCAACCAATCGGCGATCTGCAATGCCTACCATACAAGGCCTCAAAAGGTGCCATACCGATGCTCGAATGGAAACTATTATTATAAGCAAACTCGGCCAGAGGCACAAACTGATCCCATGAACCTCCAAAGTCAAAAACACAAGCTTGAAGCATGTCCTCCAGGACCTGAATGGTCCTCTCAGACTGGCCATCTGTCTGAGGGTGAAAAGCGGTACTAAGCTGAACCTCCATACCCAAATCCCTTTGTATAGCTCTCCAGAACTGAGATATGAACTACGTACTGTGGTCTGAAATGATAGAAGCTGGGACTCCGTGCAACCAAACAACCTCACAATGTAAATCTGAGCTAACCTATAAGCACCATAGGAAGTTTGAACCAAAAAGAAGTGGGCCAACTTAGTCAGCCGATCCACAATCACCCAAATAGAATTAAAATCTTGAGAAGTACGAGGCAAACTGACAACAAAGTCCATAGTAATACCTTCCCATTTCCACTCAGGAATGGGAAGTCGCTGCAACAAGCCACTCGGTCTCATGTGCTCAAACTTCACCTGCTGACAGTTCAAGCACCAAGATACGAACTTTGTTATGTCCCGCTTTATACCACTCCACCATTAAAGCTGTCTCAAATCTCTATACATTTTTTTCGTGCTAGGATGAATGGAGTATCTAGAACAATGTACCTCATAGAGTATCAACTGAATCAAACCACCAACCCTCGGAACACAAAGTCAGCCATCAAACCTCAAAATACCATCAGAACCCAAAGTAGTTCGGCTAGCCTCACCCCGAACTACCTGATCACAAAGGTCACACAAACTCTGATCCTCAAACTGTCGGCTCTAAATCTGATCAACTAGATTAGAACGAACCTCAACACCGGTAAGCACTCTGCTAGGGTCCAACAAGTTAAGCCTAACCAATTGGTTAGCCAAGGACTGGATGTCCAAGGCCGACGGTCGCTCAGAAACTGCAAGTGAAGTTAGGCTGCCCATACTCACCGCCTTTCAATTCAAGGCATCCTCTACGATATTTGCCTTGCCCGAATGGTATAGAATAGTAAAATCATAGTCCTTCAGTAGCTCAATCTATCTCCTCTACCTCGAGTTCAGCTCCCGCTGACTCGTAATGTACTGAATACTATGGTGATCGGTGAATATCTCACAGTGAACTCCATATAAGTAGTGACTCCAGATCTTAAGCGCGAAGACTACTGCCGCCAACTCCAAGTCATGAGTGAGGTAGTTGTGCTCGTGAACCTTTAATTATCTCAACGCATATGCTATCACTCGACCCTACTACATCAACACACAACCAAGATTGACCCCTGAAGTATCACAATACATGGAGAAACTCTGACCCTCAACCGGTAAAGTCAGAACTGGAGCTGAAGTCAATAAGGCCTTAAGCCTCTGAAAACTATCATCGCACTGATTTGACCACTAGAATGGGACATCCTTCCTATTCAGGATAGTCAATGGTGCTACTATGGAAGAAAATCCCTAACAAACTGTCTGTAGTACCCAGCCAAACCAATAAAGTTGCAAACCTCGGTAGGAGTAATAGGTCTTGGCCAATCACGAATAGCAGAAATCTTACCCGAATCAACTCTAATCCCATCCTTAGACAACACATGTCCTAGGAATGCAACTGACTCAAGCCAAAACTCAAACTTTGAGAACTTGGCATAAAGCTGATTATCTCTCAAAGTCTGAAGTACAGTCCTCCAATGTTGCTCATGCTCGTCCCTACTCCTCGAGTATATCAGAATGTCATTAATGAAGACTATCACGAATATATCCAAATACGGGCTAAGCACCCTATGCATCAAATCCATAAAGGCTACGGGGGCATTAGTCAACCCAAAAGACATCACTAGGAACTCATAGTGTCCATAACGTGTCCTGAATGTTGTCTTAGGGATGTCCTCCGCCCTAATCCTCAACGATGGTAGCCGGACCTCAAATCAATCTTCGAAAATATGGCTGAACCCTGGAGCTGATCAAACAAGTCATCAATCCTTGGCATCGGATACTTATTCTTCATTGTCACCTTATTCAAATGTTGATAGTCAATACACATCCACATCGACCCATCCTTCTTCTTCATGAAGAGAACAAGAGAACCCTAAGGAGACACACTCAGTCTAATGAACCCCTTAGCTAAAAAATCCTAGAGCTTCTCCTTAAGCTCTCTCAACTCAGTAGGAGCCATACGGTAAGGAGGAAGAGAAATGGGCCTGGTGCCCGGCTCTAACTCAATGACATAATCAACATCGTCTCAGGTGAAAGGCCTAGCAGGTCGGTAGGAAATACATCTAGAAAGTCTCTAACCACAGGAACAAACTCAGGAGATGAGAGGTCAGCACTAGCATCTCAGACATATGCTAGATAAGCTAAACACCCACGGGAAATCAACTTCCTAGCTCGAAGATAAGAGATGATCCCAGACGGTGCATGGCTAACAGAACCCTGCCACACAACTGGAGATACACCGGGCACGGCTATGGTAATAGTCTTGGCATAACAATCCAAAGCCGCACGGTGAGGGGATAACTAGTCTATGCCCAGTATCACATCAAAATCTAACATATCAAGGATCATCAAATCACCCCAAGTGTCCAAATCACCAATAGATATCACACAGGATCTCACAATCCAATCCACTACTAAAGAATCTCCTACTGGGGTCAAAACAAAAACAAGAACATATAATGGCTCACTAGCTAAACCCAAACAAGGCAGGAAGTAGGCAGATACATATGAACAAGTGGATCCAAAATAAAATAAAGCCATAGCAGACTGATAGCATACAAAAATCATACCTGTAATCACAGCATCCGAGGCCTCTGCCTCTAGTCTCCCAGGGACCATATAGAACTGACGATGACCTTCACCTGTCTGACCACCATCCCTACCACCAGCTCTGCCACATGGAGCACCACCCCTAGACTTACCACCACCCTCTATAGCCGAAGGCTGAACTACTCATAAAGGCTCGGCCGGCTGCCCTATACCCTGCTGGGGGTAATCCCTAGCAAAATGACCAATCACATCACAAGTAAAACAAGCCCCTGATGACCTACTCTGTCGGGACAAACCAGCAGTACCCGTATGGCCACCATATCCTAATTCCCTAGAAGTTGTACCCCTCGAAGATTGACCGCTATAGACCTGATGGCTGCTCTGACCCTGCTCGAACTGGGTACTACCAGAAGTCTAAAGTAAAGCCTGAACTAGTCGGCTGGACTGACCCTGGTGCTGCTGTGGCTGGTAACCTCGGCCCCACTGGTCTGAACCTCTACCACCATGCTTGGAACTGTTGTAGCCACCCTGATGTCGAGGCCTCTTATCTCTAGCCCCCTGATCATATCACTGTAAGTCCTCCACAGTATGGGCATAGTCCGCGATAGCCTGAAATGACCGACCACCGACAACTAATATCTCAGCTGGCTGCCTAATCTCTAGCCTCAAACCCCATACAAATCTGTGAATCCTATCTGCCTCGATAGGAATGATCATAGCCCCAAATGGTGCTAGCTGATGAAAATAGGTCTTATACTCCGAGACAGTCATAGAATCCTGCATAAGCTGAGTAAACTGCTCCCTGTGACACTCACGATCACTCTGAGGCAGGAACTTGGCCATAAAGACCTCATAGAACTCATACCAGGTTAAAGGAGGTGATGTAGAAGATCTGCAAGCAACATGTGCCCTCCACCATAACTTTACTAGACCCTTCAGCTGATAGGTGGTATAACCGACTCCGTGAGTCTCTAACAAACCTAGATGGTGTAACATCTCCTCACATATAGTAGTAAAATCATGCGGGTCCTGACCCAATATACCAGCAAACCTCGGTGGTGCCAATCGCAAGAACCTACCCAAAGTCTTATGCTCCCTATCTGTCATAGTTGGGCGGGGAGCTGGAGGATGTGGAATTGAAGAAATTAGAAAAACCTCGGCACGGGGATCTGCAGTAGTAGGTTGTGCTCTTGAACTCTAAACACCCAGGGCTGCCCCTTGAGCGAGTGTATGTGCTACCTCCGAAGGTCCCTCTCCAATCATACCCAATAGCTAAACAAGTAGACCTCTAATATCCGAAGACTGAGTTGGGGCTGAAGCTGGAATAGAAGCTGGGGATGGAACTTGTATGGGAGTTGGTGGTACCTGGGCTACCCCTGGGTCCACATGTTGCTGCTCTGGAGCGAACTTTGGACCGTAGTCATACTCGGGCTTTAACTCAACTCTAGCAGCCCTAGTTGGTGCCGCTGCTCTGAGGCATCCACGACCCCTACCTCTACCCTTGTGACCACCCCGACCCCTAGCTAGACTCGGAGGTGCAGGGGCAAGAGTCTCTCCTCCTCAAAAAGTTGAATATCCCATATGAACCATCTGCGAAAGAGTGAACCAGAGTAAGTGATATTTCCAGAAACTTTCAAGGGTACTACGCATAAGATAGAAAAAAAAGTCCAATATTTCCTAAGATGTCACTATAGCCTCCCAAAGATTGAGTACGGATGTCTCTGCCCCAATCCGCAGGACTTTACTAGACATTGTCTCATATACCGATGACACTGATGAACCTGTGGCTCTGATACCAAGCTTTCACGACCCAATTTCTCAGTCATGATGGCACCTACAACCCCTCAGTAGACGAACCAATCCCCATAGCCTGAAATGGTCAGTAATGGGCTACTATCTAGCAAATAAAGTGGAAAACAGTTTAATAAGCAAAAACAAGGGAAGAAGATGAAGAAAATAGATAACAGGAGTAATATATGTACAATGCGGAAGCTAAACCAAACCCAAAACCTGGTATCATATCGTATAAGAGTCGGATCTACATAAGAAGTACAAGGGTCCAAAACAATATACACAAAGCTGTCTCCGAGTAGAAATAGAGTACATAATCAAAAGATAACTAAAAGCTAATATCCAGTCGCCAAGAGCTCACCCTCAGTCCAGAATATCACCAAAATAGCACCTCGCACGAGTCTCAACAAGCTAACAGCAATGGCCCATACTAGGATCTGCACCAGAAGATGCAGAGTGTAGTATGAGCACCAAATGTGAAGCATAAGGTACCCAATAGGTATCATAGGCCGACTGGGAACATATAAGATAAAAGCGTAGTAACAGACAGAATAGAAGCAAGTATTCATAGAAATCAATGAAAAGTACACAGGAATTAGCCTAGAGGGAAGTCAACAGAACAACATACAAGGCTAGAAAATAAAATATATACACAACAGGCACAGGTGTAAGCAAGAAATAATGCACCTGGGATCCTTGCAATAATAGTATATACATAATAAGTTTAGAAATGGACGGTATACCGGTAACTTTAAGTACAAGGAAGAGAAGAGGAAAGTATAGATAGGCATGCTCAGAACAGGAATCAATAACTCAACTAATCATACCAATCTCAAATCCAACAAGTAACAACTTAGCCATATATAACCTTATAAGTATAACCGTAATAGGGGATAACACCGCGATAAAGTAACAAGAGACTACGTACAGTCCCCCGACCGCCCATACAATCGAGGAACGCAAACAAGTAAAAATAAAACCCTCCGACCACCCATACAATTGGAGCATACACTCAACAAATAGCAAACAAGGCTGGAGCCTCAAACAATGAATGATATGATGCATGATAACCTCAGGGTGGGATATAAACTCTGTATGTACCTACTCTGGTGCTGATCGGGCCCAGCAGGTAGGTTCCATGGAAGGACACTACCCGTATACCTCTACTCCACCATATACCCTCCATTTGGCACACGCAGCCCAAATCCCCAGGCCTGGTGGGTAAGGTCCATGGAGGTCCCGGACCCCATACTAATACTCAGTACCAAAATATGTCATCTGGAAGCAAGTTTGGGTTCAAGATAGAGACCCAATCTCAAATATGCATGCCCAGACCCTGTCCAGGACTAAAATAATAGGAAAATATCTCAAAAACCCCTCCAAGGGTGCCCGGGCATAACCGAGTTTAAACATTAGAAAGTCATCCCAAATGCTCGGTCTAACCGAGGCTAAAACCATCCCAATTTAATAAGTGTAATGACCCTTCCGATCATTTATGTATTTTTGCCTTTCTTGTACTGTTAGAGCTTACCTCTAGTGGCCCCAAGTCATTTAAGGCTTTTCAGGACCGGTAGTTTGGTGCCTGAGCCATTTGTTTGGTCTTTATGGTCGTATGATAAGTTTTGAAGTCAAGCAAGTCGGCAAAAGTTATCGTAAGTTTCTTTAATAAATTTTCTGAACTTTGGGTCAAATGTCTCAGAGCTTTTCTCTTAATATATAAAGAGTTAGAAGTCCACCAACCTACCAAATCGAATGTCTACAAGTCTAGTTTACAATGCATAAAATCTCACATCAAGCTGATCTCAGAGTAAAAAGTTATGTCTGTTTTACCGCGAACTATCTGGCAGAAACTGGGTTGCAAATCGGGTAGTAAACCGGGTCAGGTCAAAATTGATTTAAAGCCTAAAATTCACGTTTTAAAATGCCAAAACAGTTCTAAAAAAGAGAGAAAACATAAGGGAGGGTTCCAAGAGAGTTCTTGAGTGATCAAGGTGCATATTTAGCAATTTTTAACGCTAAAGTTTGCCCCCGTGCCTAGAAATTCGATCTCTATGCGTGACAATCATTTTCCCCTTCGATAAGCCACGTTTGGAGCTAGTTTCAGAAGATAGGACTTGGTATTTCTTGGTGGTTCTTCAAGCTTTACACTTGGTTTGCTAAGGTAACCATCTCTGGGCTCTTTTATGATCGTTTTTATGAAGTTCTACGAATATTTCATCAAGGTATGATCCTTTTGGGAAATCTGCTAATTTAAACTTAATTATAAACTATTTATAGGTGAGTATAAGCTACATATATATAGTGTTGGTGAATCTTAGGACTTAAGGAACAATTTTCGTGAAGGAACTATGGGCGTTTGGACGTTTGTTGGAAGGTATTTTTGTGTTTCAAAGCTTCTCAGAGTGGTTCTAGCTTGACATCGTCATCCTAGAAGCTTGTCATCGGACGACAAGTAGGTTACGGTTTATTTTTCCTAGACTCCACATATATAGGATAAAATTGTATTAATGGGCATCCTTGGGTTGGGTTTATTAGGTTGGTACCATAGACCTCGACCGCTTTATTCATGTTCGCCTACTTTTGTTCCTCCAATGCTTGTAGTACTTGCCGATACGTTCTATTTACCCTTGTGGTCCTGTGAGGCCTTGTTGACTCTGGAACATAGAAGGTGGGTTGTTGGGAATGTCCACGAGTCCTGGACATAGAAATATCCTTCTAGGCTGGTTATGCATGTTGAGTAGTTGTGGGCCTATGCAGGGTCGATAGGTTGATTGTGAGCTGCTGGGCAGCTATTGTGTTTGATCATACCATTTCCATGCATATAAAGAGGTTTTATCCATCCTTTAATATGGTTTTGGTTTCGGGCCTACTGGCACTATTTTCTAAACCTTGTATGTCCCCGGGGGCCCATTTTCGATGGAAATGAATTGGAAATGGTTTGATTTACCTTGTGAATAATCTTGGGGTAAAAGAAGGTCAAATTATGATTTCTATCACCAGTTTTACTATTAACGCTAGACTCGGCTGGGTCAGGGTGCTAGTTGAGTTTCTTATTAAATTAGGATGGGTTTAGCCTCGGTCGAACCGAGCAACTGAGATGACTTTCTACTGTTTAGACCCGGTTATGCCCGGGCACCCTTGGAGGGGTTTTTGAGGCATTTTCCCACTACTTTAGTCCTGGACAGGGTCTGGGCATGCATATTCGATACTCGAACTTGCTTCCAGATGACATGTCTTGATACTGAGTTTTAGTATGGGGTCTGGGACCTCCATGGACCTTGCCATCCGGGCCTGGGACTTTGGGCTACATGTCCCGGGGGGAGGGTATATGGTGTATTAGAGGTATACGGGCAGTGTCCTTCCATGGAACCGACCTGCTAGGCTTGATCGGCACCGAAGGAGGTACATACAGAGATACCATTTCACTTGAGATCTTCATGCATCATATCATTCATTGTTTGAGGCTACACCCATGTTTGCTGTTTGTTGATTGTACGCTCCGGTAGTATGGGATACCGGAGGGTTTGTTTTCACTTATTTGTGTTCCTCAGTTGTATGGGTGGCCGGGGGACTGTAGGTAGACTCTTGTTATTTATTTACGGAATTGTTCCCTATTATGGCTAAGTTGTTGGTTTATAGATTTGAGATTGACAAGATTAGTTCGATCTTTGATTTCTATTTTCCCGAGCATGTCTATCTCTACTCTTCGCTTCTTTTTCCTTATACTTGAGGTTACCAGTATACCGTCCATTTCTAGAACTTATTATGTATATACTATTATCATAAGGATCCCAGTGCATTGTTTCTTGCTTTCACCTGTGCCTGTTCTGTATACATTCTACTTGATGGCCTTACATGCTGTTTTTGTTGCCTTCGCTCTGGGCTAGTTCATGTATACCTTTTGTTGATTTCTGTGACTACTTGCTTCTATTCTGTCTGTTACTACGCTTTTATCTTATATGTGCCCAGTCGACCTATGATACCTACTGGATACCTTATACTTCGCATTTGGTGCTCAACCTACCCCCTGCATCTTTTGGTGCAGATCCTAGCGTGGGCCATTATTGCTAGATCATTGTGATTCTTGCTCGGAGATCTTTTGGGGATTACTTCAGAATGAGGGTGAGATCTTGGCGACCGGAGCTTAGCTTTAGTTTATTTTTTGCTTTACGTACTCTATTACCATTTGGAGACATTTGTATATATTATTTTGGATCGTTTGCACTCCATGTATGTAGTTCTGGCTCTATACTATGATACCAAGTTTTGGGGTTTGATTTAGCTTCCGCATATGTATATATATTCCTGTTAGCTATTCTCTTCATCTTGTTCCCTTACTTTTGCTTATTAAACTGCTCTTCCACTTATTTGTTAGATAGTATCCCATTACTAACTGTTATGGGCTATAGGGATTAGTTCGCCTACTGGAGGGTTTGTAGGTGCCATCATGATCGAGAAATTAGGTCGTAATAGCTTGGTATCAGAGCTCTAGGTTCACTGGTGTCATCGGTATAGGATCCAATGTCTAGTAGAGTCCTGCAGATCAGGACGGAGATGTCTGTACTCAATCCTCGGGAGGCTATAATGACATCTTAGTAAATACGACTTTTTCATTACTTTTGTATCGTGCGTGGTACTTTTGAAGTTTCTTGAAATCTTATTTGTTCTACTTCATTCTTCCGCAGATGGTTCGTACGAGAGCGTCGGCATCAGGCGGAGATGAGCCTCCGACTCAAGCTAGGGGTCGGGGACGCCCTCCAGCAGTGGCACGTGCTAGAGCTGCTAGAGTTGAGATAGAGCCCGAGAAGCATGTGGATCAGGGGGCAGCCCTGGTACCATCAGCTCCAGTACCAGCTCCATCACCCACTTATGTGCCAGCCTCAGCCCCAGCTCAGTCTTCAGCCATTCGGGGTTTACTATTACAGCTTTTGGGTATGATTGGAGAGCGGCCTTATGAGATAGCACAGACATCCGCTCAGGGGGTAGCCCTGGGTGCACAGAGTTCAGGAGCGCAGCCTACTACTGTGGCTCCCCGTGCGGAGGTCATTCCGGTTCCATCAGTTGCACAGCCTCTTGCTCCTCGCTCAGCTATGACAGAGTCGGAGCAGAAGGCGTTGGGTAGGTTTTTGAGATTAGCACCTCCGAGGTTTGCTAGTACTTCTGGGAAGGACCCACATGACTTTATTACTCCCTCTGAGGAGATGTTGCATCATTTGGGTTTGTTGGAGACTCACGGGGTTGGTTATACTACCTATCAGTTGGAAGGCCCAGCGAAGTTATGGTGGAGGGCCCAGGTTGCTTGTAGACCACCATCATCACCTCCTTTGTCTTGGTCCGAGTTTTATAAGGACTTTATGGCCAAGTTCTTGCCTCAAAGTGATCGTGAGCACCGCAAGATGTAGTTTACTCACCTTATACAGGAGTCTAAGACTGTCTCAGAGTATGAGACCCATTTTCATCATCTAGCACCGTTTGGAACTATGATCATTCCTACCGAGGCAGATAGGATTCACAAATTTATATGGGATTTGAGGCCAGAGATTAGGCAGCCAGCTGAGATATTATTTGTCGATGGTCAGTCATTTCAGGCTATCAAAGACTATGCCCGTACTGTGGAGGATTTACAGCGACATGATCAGGGGTCCAGAGATAAGAGGCCTCGATATCAGGGTGGCTACAGTGGTTCCAGATATAGTGGTAGAGGTTCAGGCCAGTGGGGCTGGGGTTATCAGCCACAGTAGCACCAGGGTCAGTCCAACCGACCAGTTCAGGCTTCCCTTTAGACTTTCGGTAGTACCCAGTTTGAGCAGGGTCAGAGCAGCCATTAGGGCTATAGAGGTCAGTCTTCGAGGTGTATATCTTCTGGGGCATCAGGCCGTGGTGGCCATATGGTACCTACTAGTTCATCTCGACCGAGTAAGCCGCCAGGGGCTTATTTTACTTATGGTGTGATTGGTCAGTTTGCTAGAGATTGCCCTCAGCAGAGTACAGTTCAGTCGGCCGAGCCTTTACGAGCAGTTCAGCCTCCGGCTAGAGGCGATGGTCGTCAGGGTAGAGGTGGTAATCCGCATGGCAGAGCAAGTGGTAGGGATGGCGGTCCGGCAGGCGGAGGTCATCGTAAGTTCTATGAGGTCCCTGGGAGACCGGAGGCAGAGGCCTCAGATGGTATGATCACAGGTATGATTTTTGTATTCCATCAGTCTGCTATGGCTTTAATTGATCCTGGATCCACTTGTTCCTATGTGTCTGCCTACTTTCTTCCTTGTTTGGGGTTGGCTAGTGAGCCATTATCTGTTGTTGCTTCTGTTTCCGCCCCAGTAGGAGATTCTTTAGTAGTGGATCAGATTGTGAGATCCTGTGTGATATCTGTTGGTGATTTGGAGACTTTTGATGATACTCGATATGTTATATTTTGATGTGATACTGGGCATGGACTGGTTATCCCCTCACCATACGGTTCTAGATTGTTATGCCAAGACCGTTACCATAACCGTGCCCGGTGTATCCCCGATTGTGTGGTAGGGTTCTGTTAGCCATGCACCATCTGGGATCATCTCTTGTCTTCGAGCTAGGAAGTTGACTTCCCGTGGTTTTAGCTTATCTAGCATATGTATGAGATGCTAGTGCTGACCCTTCGTCTCCTAAGTTTATTCCTATGGTTAGAGACTTTCTAGATATGTTCCCTACCGACCTGCCAGGCCTTCCACCTGAGAGAGATATTGATTTCACTATTGAGTTAGAGCCAAGCACTAGGCCCATTTCTATTTCTCCTTACCGTATGGCTCCGACTGAGTTGACAGAGCTTAAGGAGCAGCTCCAGGATCTGTTAGCTAAGTGGTTTATTAGACCGAGTGTATCACCTTGGGGTGCTCCTATTCTGTTTGTGAAGAAGAAGGATAGGTCAATGCAGATGTGTATTGATTATCGATAGCTGAATAGGGTGACAATGAAGAATAGGTATCCGATGTCGAGGATTGATGACTTGTTTGATCAGCTTCAGGATTTTGCCATGTTTTCAAAGATTAATTTGATCTCAGGCTACCATAAGTTGAGGATTAGGGCAGAGGAGATCCCTAAGACAGCATTCAGGACACGTTATAGCCATTATGAGTTCCTGGTAATGTCTTTTGGATTGACTAATGCCTCCGCAGCCTTTATGAACTTGATGCACAGGGTGCTTGGCCCGTATTTGGACTCATTTGTGATAGTTTTCATAGATGACATCTTGGTATACTCACAAAGTAGGGATGAGCTTGAGCAACACTTGAGGACTATACTCCATACTTTGAGAGATCCTCGGCTTTATGCCAAGTTCTCAAAGTGCGAGTTTTGGCTTGAGTAAGTTGCATTCCTAGGGCATGTGGTGTCTAAGGATGGGATTAGGGTTGATCCGGGAAAGATTTCAGCAGTTTGTGATTGACCTAGACCTACTACTGTTACTGAGATCTGCAGCTTTATTGGGTTAGCAGGTTACTACAGATGCTTCGTTCAGGGATTTTCTTCCATAGAAGCACCCGTGACTATGCTGACTAGGAAGGATGTCCCATTTCAGTGGTCGGATCAGTGCGAGGATAGCTTTCAGAGGCTTAAGGCCTTATTGACTTCAGCTCCAGTTTTGACTTTACCAGTTGAGGGTCAGAGCTTCTTCGTGTATTGTGATTCTTCTGGGGTTGGTCTTGGTTGTGTGTTGATGCAGCAAGGTCGAGTGATAGCATATGCATCAAGACATTTGAAGGTTCACGAGCGCAACTACCCCACTCATGAATTGGAGTTAGCAGCGGTAGTCTTCGCGCTTAAGATCTGGAGGCATTACCTATATGGAGTTCACTGTGAGATCTTCACTGATTACCATAGTCTTTAGTATATCACGAGTCAGTGAGAGATGAACTCGAGGCAGAGGGGATGGGTCGAGCTACTGAAGGACTATGACTTTACTATTCTGTATCATCCAGGCAAGGAAAACGTGGTAGCAGATGCCTTAAGCTGAAAGGCGGTGAGTATGGGTAACCTAGCTTCTCTTTCAGTTTCAGAGCGACCCTTGGCCTTGGACATCCAGTCCTTGGCTAACCGTTTGGTTAGGCTTGACTTGTCAGATCCTAGCAGAGTTCTCACTATTGTCGAGGTTCATTCTACTTTGATTGATCAGATTCAGAGATGTCAGTTTGAGGATCAGCGATTGTGTGACCTTGGTGATCAGGTTGTTCGGGGTGAGTCCAGTCAGGCTACTCTAGATTTAAATGGGGTTCTGAGGTTTGATAGACGCCTTTGTGTTCTGAGAGTTGGGGATTTAATTCAGTTGACACTTCGTGAGGTCCATTGTTCCAGATATGCCATTCATCCGGGCACTGCGAAGGTGTATAGATATTTGAGGCAGTTTTACTAGTGGAATGGTATGAAGCGGGACGTGGCATGGTTTGTATCTCAGTTCTTGAACTGTGAGCAGGTTAAGTTTGAGCACATGATACCTGGTGGTTTGATGCAGCGACTTCCCATTCCTGAGTTGAAGTAGGAAGGGATTACTATGGACTTCGTTGTTGGTTTACCTCGTACTTCTCGTGGGTTTGATTCCATTTGGGTTATCGTTGATAGGCTGACTATGTCAGCACACTTCTTACCAGCTCAGACTTCTTACGGGGCAGAGAAGCTAGCTCAGATCTACATTCGTGATATTGTTCGGTTGCACGGGGTCCCAGATTCTATCATTTCAGAACGTGGCACTCCGGTCACATCTCAGTTCTGGAGGGCTATTCAGCGAGATTTGGGTAGAGAGGTTCAGCTTAGTACTGCTTTCCACCCTCAGATAGATGGCCAGTCTGAGAGGACCATTCAGGTCCTGGAGGACATGTTTCGGGCCTGTGTTCTTGACGTTGGAGGTTCTTGGGATCAGTTTGTGCCTTTGGCAGAGTTTGCTTATAATAATAGTTTTCATTCGAGTATTGGCATATCACCTTTCAAGGCTTTGTATGGTAGGTACCCATGAGCAGAAATAACCTCAATAGTGGCTGACATGGGCCTTACCAGGAACACCGGACTAAGCCAAGTTCTTTCCATCCTTAGATTATATGAGTCGTAAACGAACCTGTAGTTACATCGAAGCGATCCTGCCGAATGGTATCAGGGCCATGTTGATAGTAGTAGTAGGTGTTGTTGGTCCGACACATCTTAATTTTATGAACATCATTAAAAAACATACTACTGTTAAAAATAATAGAAAAGAGGAATATGATATGCCTCAACAACTAGATCTTCTTAATAAATGGACTATACCTAATATTCAACCCAAGGTTATATACCAAATGGGTACTTTTGAAAAAAATGGAAATTAGACAAATTGTCAAGACCACAGAAGAAACTATTACTGTGGACTCTGATCATGGTACTTTTAGATTATTTTCTGAAAGTGATTTTGCCCCTTATAGAGAAACACATAGATTTATGCATATTGGTTTGGTACAAGTTGTTTTTAAGTCACTCACTTTAAGAGGTTTACCTGAGAGCTTCATAGCAGCTCTAAGGAATGGCAGAAATCAGAATTGGAAAAAATCCTTGATAGGGACGGTTCAAACCAGTCTGGCCTATGGCCCTGTATATTTTAACGCCTATCCTAATTTACAAATTTCTTTGAATGATGAAAATTCGCTAAACACTTTAATATTAAGTATAAAATTACATGGTTATGATTGACTATATAAAATTTGCTATCGTTGATAGGCTGACTATGCTCCAAAACCTTAGATGTAAAACTCTTACGTCATTTAGATGGTACAAGGAAGTTTTCCTATCTAGAGTTATGGAATTACCTAAGTGTAATAGCTCTCGTTGGAAATCTAAGTTTATAGACGGACTCCCTGCTTTATTTGCAGAAAGGGTTAGGAAGGCCCTTAGAGAAGATGGGGTGAGTATTAATTATAATGACTATACTTATGGAAAACTTATAAGTGTTTGCAACCAAGAAGGTCTCTCTTTGTGCAACGAGATCAAGTTAAATAAACAAATTAAAAGATATCATTTGAATGAGAAACAACAATTAGGAGAATTTTGTGAACAATTCGCAATTGATATGCCTGAATCCTCTAAAAGTCTAATAGACATAGAGGAAAAAGAGATTATAAGAAAAAGCTTCATAGGCAGTACAGAAAGAAAGAAACGCTTAGACAAGCATGAAAAGGGAAAAATGAATTATAAAGGGAAAAGGGAGTTTTATAAGAGTAATAAATCAAATGTCTGCCACAAATGTGGTAGAATAGGTCATTATGCAAGAGATTGCAAGGTCAAGGATAAGATTAAAAACCTTGACCTAGAGGAAAATATTAAGGATTCTTTATATAAAATCCTCCTTAATTCTTCTTCGTAAAATTCTAGCCCAAACAATAGTGACGGAGAGGAATCCTCTATAAGTGAAGACCTAAAAGTTCTTCATGAAGAAGACTGCATGTCCTCATCTGAGGAAGAATGTACGTGTTGCCAGATTGGTCAACCTTGTGAAACTAAAGACAGAGATGAATTCTATCAGTTGTATTGTCAGTTCAAGGACTTAAATATCAATGTCATCAGTAATGATAATTGGATGGAAATACTCAAGATGATTGATGATCCAATGTTAAGGTCCTAAATTATTGACAAAATTGGTAATACCAGCACCTCCACTAGTAATACTAGAATTCCTAAAGAAAATCCCGCTCATCATAATGCTTATACCATGGCAGAAGTAAGGAGACAACAACAACTTAGGTCTCAAAGGGATCATATTTCCACTACAATTCAAGACTTGATTGAGGAAATTATTAATCTCAAAAAAGAAATATCTTCTCTGAAAAATCATAATATGATTCTTGATGAAAGAATTAGTTATATAGAAAATATAGACAATGGGAAACAGGTTATGGTTGAAGATAATCTCCTTGATATTCCTGAAGGTAATTTTCCTGATATCCCTAATGAGTTCACAAATAATAAGAATTTATTTTTAGAAACTATCGAGCTAATTACAGCTCATAAACCTTTGGCAAAAATAACTCTTTTTATGTATTATAACTTTAAAAAAGATTTTATTGCTCTTATTGATAGTGGATCTGATTTAAACTGTATTCAAGAAGGATTAATTTCGTCAAGATATTTTAAGAAGACTACACATAGTCTTCGAAATTCTAGCGGTCATAAAATGGATATTGAATATAAGATTTCTAAAGCATCTATATATACAAATAATATATGTATGCCTGAAAGTTTTATTTTAATAAAAAATATTTCTAACGAAATCATTTTAGGAATGCTTTTTTTGTGGCATATTTATCCCATAACTCTCTGGGTTGAGACTGGAATAACTGGTACTTTTGAAGGAAGAAAAATAAGAATAGATTTTATATCTCAACCATTCTCAAAATTCGTTAATGAAGTTAAAGATATGATTTCTTTAAACAATAAAGAAATCGATTTTCTTAAAAGTGAGATTTGTAGTCTTACCATAGAAGAGACTTTACAAAATCTTAAAATCAAAGGAAAGATTGAGATTTTAAAGAATCAATTCTCCCGACAGATATGTGGAGATCACCCAAATGTATTTTGAGAAAGGAAAAAACATGTGGTAAGTCTTCCTTATGAGGAAGAATTTTCTGAAGATAATATTCCCACTAAGGCAAGACCTTGCCAAATGAATTCAGAATATTTAGATTTATGTAAGAGAGAGATTGATAATCTTCTTCAAAAGAGATTAATAATGCCCTTAAAATCTCTATGGTCTTGCACTGCTTTCTATGTTAATAAGCAAGCAGAGCAAGAAAGAGGGGTACCCAGACTTGTCATAAATTATAAACCCTTAATAAAGTTTTAAAATGGATTAGATATTCTATTCCCAATAAAAAAGATTTATTAGAGACTTCATGAAGCTATAATATTTTCAAAATTTGATTTAAAATCAGGTTATTGGCAAATTCAAATTTCTGATGAAGATAAATATAAAACAGTCTTTAACGTCCCAATGGGACAATATGAGTGGAATGTTATGCCTTTTGGGTTAAAAAATGCCCCTTCTGAATTTCAAAAAATTATAAATGATATTTTTAACCCTTTTAGAAATTTATCATTGTATATATAGATGATATTTTAGTATTCTCAAAAACCTTAGAAATGCATTTTAAACATCTTGATCTATTTAAGAAAATTATTATTCAAAATGGTATGGTTATATCTAGACCAAAAATGCATATTTTCCAAACCAATATTAGATTCTTAGGTCATAATATTGAAAAAGGAAAAATTATTCCCATTCAGAGAAGTATTGAGTTTGCCTCTAAATTTCCTGACGTTATTACTAATAAAACCCAGCTTCAACGATTCTTGGGAAGTTTAAATTACATTTCTCCTTTTATAAAGGATCTAGCTAAAGACACGGCTATATTATACGATAGACTAAGAAAAAGTCCTAAAGCTTGGACTGATAATCATACAAAAGCAGTCAAGCACATTAAGACAAAGGTTAATAACCTACCATGTCTCACTCTGGCTAATCCGAATTGGCAAAAGATAGTGGAGACAGATGCCTCTGATATTGGATATGGGGGTATTTTAAAACAAATATCTCCTGCTGAAATACAAGAATACCTCATACAATTCTATTCTGGGAAATGGAATAATAGTCAGAAAAATTATGCTACTGTAGCTAAAGAAATTTTGGCTCTAGTCAAAAGTGTTTTAAAATTCTAGGGGGACTTATATAATCAAAAGTTTATCATAAAAATTGATTGTCAAGCAGCTAAATTCATCTTTAATAAAGATTTAAAATATAATGTTTCTAAACATACGTTTGCAAGATGGCAAGCTTTATTAGCACCATTCGATTTTGAAATATATTATAAAAAGGGAACAGATAATAGTCTTCCTGATTTTCTTACTAGGGAATATTTGAGTTAATAATTCTTTATGAGGAAGAGGAAGTGGAAAAGTACCCATGAGCAGAAATAACCTCAATAGTGGATTACATGGGCCTTACCAGAAACACCGGACTAAGCCAAGTTCTTTCCATCCTTAGAATATATGAGTCGTAAATGAACCTGTAGTTACATCGAAGCGATCGTGTCGAATGGTATCAGATCCATGTTGATAGTAGTAATAGGTGTTGTTGGTCCGACACATCTTAATTTTATGAACATCATTAAAAAACATACTACTGTTAAAAATAGTAAAAAAGAGGAATATAATATGCCTCAACAACTAGATCTTCTTAAGAAATGGACTATCCCTAAAATTCAACCCAAGATTATATACCAAATGGGTACTTTTGAAAAAATGGGATTTAGACAAATTGTCAAGACCACAGAGGAAACTATTACTGTGGACTCTGATCATGGTACTTTTAGATTATTGTCTGAAAGTGATTTTGCCCCTTATAGAGAAACACATAGATTTATGCATATTGGTTTGGTACAAGTTGCTTTTAAGCCACTCACTTTAAGAGGTTTACCTGAGAGCTTCATAGCAGCTCTAAGGGATGGCAGAAATCAGAATTGAAAAAAATCCCTGATAGGGATGGTTCAAACCAGTCTGGCCTATGGCCCTGTATATTTTAACGCCTATCCTAATTTATAAATTTCTTTGAATGATGAAAAATCGCTAAACACTTTAATATTAAGTATAAAATTACATGGAAATGATTATTTGTCTGGTACTGAAGTTATATGTATTTTCTATACAATTTGCTATAAACCATTATACACTTTGAACCCTATGTGTAAAATTATGGATTTTAAAAATGAAACGATTCTTATAGGAACAAATTTTAGTAAGTCTAAAGTTATAACTAGAAGGCCTATTAAATGGGATGAAACTGATTTTCCTAAATAGTAGGTGATCGAAGAGGCAGACCCACCCAAAAATAATATAAATTCTGATATTTCTGACACTGAGCAAACTCCTGACGGGACAATGAGAATCAAATTCACTAACCAAAATTTATGAATGAGTTATCAAAATTTATGAATGAGTTATGCTGATAATATAGGTTTTCCTTCTAGAATGCTTAGATCTAACTCATCTTATATATCTCCTGTTGATTATATTGTTGATATGCCTTCTAGAGCGTCTACTTCTCAGATTAGAGAAGAAGATAATTCTAGAGTATCCACCTCTTATAAGAAAGAAGGAAAGAGAGTTGATAATATCAAAATTGAAAATTATATAGTTACCCCTGATATGAACCCTACTTTGTCTGAAATGGACTTTCCAAATGGTTTACATGGATAGATCAGAATTTATTGATTTTAGACCGGTGTCGTTGGTAAGAAAGAAAATTTCAAATGAATTTTTTCAGCCCAAATGGGAATCATTTAGAAAATAGTTTTTCAAAAATTTTAATAATAATCAACCAACATTCTTCCAATAAGATTTTTATAATGATCTTTCTAAAGCAAATAAAGCTATTGCTTTTATACCATGGTTTATGACGAAATATGTTTATAACTATATTTCTATGCTAGAATAAGATTATAAATTATCTGACGGTACAATTACCAAATCTCCCCTACCTCCTCAACAATCTTTTCAAATTGTAAAAGATAATAAGACTGTATATTTTACTGCATTTGCAGAGTTGTTTGATGATAATGACATTGCTCTTATTACTTTTAAGCATGTTAAAACTTTAATAAGACAAAACAATTACACGAATGTATATGTGAGTATTTTAGAAGATCATATTCTTTCTTTACATGATAAAATTATTCATTTATGTTCTGAATTAGAGAAGTCTAAAATCCCTGATAAAGGAAAGGAGAAGGTTACTCCTACTATCCAACCCCCTCCAGAAATTAAGGACTTTAAATTATCAAAGATTGATAATATTGAAAGATTGCTTCAAGAAAGGTTTCAGGGGTTAAATATTAATCCCCTTCAACTAAGTGAAAGTGAGGCCACTGATAGCAATAATATTCTGGATGAGATTAATAAAATCTCAGAGAATCATGCTAGAAAACCAGTTCAAAGGATGTATTACTATCCTAGCCCGACTCCTCAAGATATCCTCCTGGAGGAGCAAGAATATTACATCTCTAATAGTTTTAGTGGGACAAAATTTTATGAATGGAATATTGATGGTTTTACTGATAGACAAATTTATACTCTAGCTCATAGAATTCTTATGTATAGTACGATTTGCAAGGCCAACAAGAATTCTGAAAAGGATACAGCCAACATGATTATTGCCGGATTTACAGGCCAATTAAAGGGTTGGTGGGATAATTATCTCTCAAAATCCCAATGTATGGCCATTTTAAATGCCGTTAAGGATGAAAATGGAATGATTCCAAATGTAGTCTACAACTTGGTCCTAACCATTATAGAAAAATTTTCTGGAAGATGGTCGGATAGTAGTGAAACCATTAAGACTATGCTCCAAAACCTTAGATGTAAAACCCTTACGTTGTTTAGATGGTACAAGGATGTTTTCCTTTGTAGAGTTATGGAATTACCTGAGTGTAATAGCTCTCATTGGAAATCAAAGTTTATAGACAGACTCCCTGCTTTATTTGCAGAAAGGGTTAGGAAGGCCCTTAGAGGAGATTGGGTGAGTATTAATTTTGATGACTATACTTATGGAAAACTTATAAGTGTTTGCACCCAAGAAGGTCTCTCTTTGTGCAACGAGATCAAGTTGAATCAACAAATTAAAAGATATCATTTGAATGAGAAACAACAATTAGGAGAATTTTGTGAATAATTCGCAATCGATATGCCTGAATCCTCTAAAAAGTCTAATAGACATAGAGGAAAAAGATATTATAAGGAAAAGCCTCATAGGCAGTAAAGAAAAAAAGAAATACTTAGACAAGCGTGAAAAGAGAAAAATGGATTATAAAGGGAAAAGGGAGTTTTATAAGAGTAATAAATCAAATGCCTGCCACAAATGTGGTAGACTAGGTCATTATTCAAAAGATTGCAAGGTCAAGTATAAGATTAAAAACCTTGACCTAGAGGAAAATATTAAGGATTCTTTATATAAAAACCTCTTTAATTCTTCTTCGAAAAATTCTAGCCCAAACAATAGTGACGGAGAGGAATCCTCTACAAGTGAAGACCTAAAAGTTCTTCATGAAAAAGACTGCATGTCCTCATCTGAGGAAGATTGTACATCTTGCCAGATTGGTCAACCTTGTGATAATAAAGACAAAGATGAATTCTATCAGTTGTATTGTCAGTTCAAGAACTTAAATATCAATGTCATCAGTAATGATAATTGGGTGGAAATACTCAATATGATTGATGATCCAACGTTAAGGTCCCAAATTATTGACAAAATTGGTAATACCAGCACCTCCACTAGTAATACTAGAATTTCTAAAGAAAATACCGCTCATCATAATGCTTATACCATGGCAGAAGTAAGGAGTCAGCTAAAACTTAGGTCTCAAAGAGATCATATTCCCACTACAATTCAAAACTTGATTGAGGAGATTAATAATCTCAAAAGAGAAATATCTTCTCTGAAAAATCATAATATGATTCTTGAAGAAAGAATTAGTTATATAGAAAATAAAGACAATGGAAAACAGGTTATGGTTGAAGATAATCTCTCTGTTATTCCTGAAGGTAATCTTCCTGATATCCCTAATGAGTTTACAGATAATAAGAATTTATTTTTAGAAACTATCGAGCTAATTACAGCTCATAAACCTTTGGCAAAAATAACTCTTTTTATTGATTATAACTTAAAAAAGATTTTATTGCTCTTATTGATAGCGGAGCTGATTTAAATTGAATTCAAGAAGGATTAATTCCTTCAAGATATTTTAAGAAGACTACACATAGTCTTCAAAATGCTAGCGGTCATAAAATGGATATTGAATATAAAATTTCTAAAGCATATATATATACAAATAATATATGTATGCCCTGAAAGTTTTATTTTAATAAAAAATATTTCTAACGAAATCATTTTAGGAATGCCTTTTTTCTTGCATATTTATCCCATAACTCTCTGGGATGAGACTGGAATAACTGGTACTTTTGAAGGAAGAAAAATAAGAATAGATTTTATATCTCAACCATTCTCAAAATTCGTTAATGAAGTTAAAGATGTGATTTCTTTAAAAAATAAAGAAATCGATTTTCTTAAAAGTGAGATTTGTAGTCTTACCATAGAAGAGACTTTACAAAATCTTAAAATCCAAGGAAAGATTGAGATTTTAAAGAATCAATTCTCCCTACAGATATGTGGAGATCATCCAAATGTATTTTGGGAAAGGAAAAAACATGTGGTAAGTCTTCCTTATGAGGAAGAATTTTCTGAAGATAATATTCCCACTAAGGCAAGACCTTGCCAAATGAATTCAGAATATTTAGATTTATGTAAGAGAGAGATTGATAATCTTCTTCAAAAGAGATTAATAATGCCCTCAAAATCTACATGGTCTTGCACTGCTTTCTATGTTAATAAGCAAGCAGAGCAAGAAAGAGGGGTACCCAGACTTGTCGTAAATTATAAACCCTTAATAAAGTTTTAAAATGGATTAGATATTTTATTCCCAATAAAAAAGATTTATTAGAGACTTCATGAAGCTATAATATTTTCAAAATTTGATTTAAAATCAGGTTATTGGCAAATTCAAATTTCTGATGAAGATAAATATAAAACAGTCTTTAACGTCCCAATGAGACAATATGAGTGGAATGTTATGCCTTTTGGGTTAAAAAATGCCCCTTCTGAATTTCAAAAAATTATGAATGATAATTTTAACCCTTTTAGCAATTTATCATTGTATATATAGATGATATTTTAGTATTCTCAAAAACCTTAGAAATGCATTTTAAACATCTTGATCTATTTAAGAAAATTATTATTCAAAATGGTATGGTTATATCTAGACCAAAAATGCATATTTTCCAAACCAATATTAGATTCTTAGGTCATAATATTGAAAAAGGAAAAATTATTCCCATTCAGAGAAGTATTGAGTTTGCCTCTAAATTTCCTGACGTTATTACTAATAAAACTCAGCTTCAACGATTCTTGGGAAGTTTAAATTACATTTCTCCTTTTATAAAGGATCTAGCTAAAGACACGGCTATATTATACGATAGACTAAGAAAAAGTACTAAAGCTTGGACTGATAATCATACAAAAGCAGTCAAGCACATTAAGACAAAGGTTAATAACCTACCATTTCTCACTCTGGCTAATCCGAATTAGCAAAAGATAGTGGAGACAGATGCCTCTGATATTGGCTATGGGGGAATTTTAAAACAAATATCTCCTACTGAAAGACAAGAACACCTCATACAATTCTATTATGAGAAATGGAATAATAGTCAGAAAAATTATGCTACTGTAGCTAAAGAAATTTTGGCTATAATCAAAAGTGTTTTAAAATTCTAGGGGGACTTATATAATCAAAAGTTTATCATAAAAACTGATTGTCAAGCAGCTAAATTCATCTTTAATAAATATGTAAAACATGATGTTTCTAAACAAATGTTTGCAAGATGGCAAGCTTTATTAGCACCATTCGATTTTGAAATACATTATAAAAAGGGAACAATAATAGTCTTCCCAATTTTCTTACTAGGGAATATTTGAGTTTATAATTCTTTATTTCCTTAATACAGGATAATGCGTTCATCTGGAAGTTCTTCCTCTAATAGAGGAAGAGGAAAAGGAAAAGTATCAACGAGCAGAAATAATATTTTGGCTCAGTTAGGAAACTAGAGACTAATAGCCTCAAATATTGCAGGAACTTCTACAGGTATATCGGTAATTAATATTGAACACCCAATGTATAAAGAATTTATGGATTTTATACAATCAAGGCAACCTCAGAATAATGCACCACCGTCATATTTTGCACTCATCAATGACGAAGCAGGTGAAAACATTGAGGTATATGATAAGAATGAGAAAGATGAAGTAATACTTCTTCTTGAGCCAAGGGATTTACAATCGATAGAGGATCCTTGGCAAATCATGATGAGATATTTTCATACGGCATCATATGTTGTTCCAACATACAAATACAGAATGCATTATGAAATTATACTCTCATCCATCGGTCTGTTGAATTCCCGCATTTTTACCCAACAAATACCAAGAAAGTTTATAACTTTTCAAAAATTATTATAAAAAAAATATTTACCCCAGAAGAATGGGGAATCAGCACGATGAAGGAACGAGAATACACCCATCCGGACCAAAGAATAGCTGTTAAGTTTAATTACAGGGATTACATTGAGAGCTTTAATAAAGCTTTATTAAATGAGAATGCTAATAAGAAGCATTCGTGGTTTATCAAAATATGTTCAAATGTTTTCAAACAATATATACCAAACTGGTTTTGCCAGTGGTGGACTTTATATGGTCCAACTCTGAATATCCTTCCAGAGGATTATAAAAAATTATATGCTCAATGGGTTGATGTTTGGCTCAAGATAATAAAATTACAACAGGAGGACCTATATTTTAAGGGAATATCCTTAATGTATTTTTTTATATAATTTTCTATCCCATTGATAATGAAATGGACGATAGAAATTCAAACAAATGAAGAAGGGTTTCCTTGCTTAAAAAGAAATTTTCATACAAAATTTTGGAGTAAATTACTCCAAAGAAATGCAGAGGGAAAACTTCATGGACACGAGATAATAGACTCGATCCATGTGTCTATTGAGACCAGCAAGCACCAAACAGAAGTTATACAGGATAAAGATAATATCAGTCCCTTTAAAAACATAACCAGAAAATTACAGATGAAAAAAGGGACTATTTCCAAATCTGAACTTTTCCCCTCATATATGGAAGAAGTTAGAAAAGATTTAGTAAAAAATATGGGTATAGAATTTTCAGACAGTATATCCATGGCCACTTCTAATGAAGAAGAAGACAATTGTCTAGCAGGAGAATCTCAAAGCGTTCATAGCACGGAGGAAATGGACATTGAAACATTTCTGCAACAGTTCAGCAATCAGATAGAAGAATCTTTTAGCTCAGACAAATCCAAAGGGAAAGAGATTGTGAAAGATTAGAAGATAAGACATTAACTTTTATAAGGTTAAAATTATTGTATGCTTTTTGATTTATGGTAAACTTTCATAAAGTAGAGGACCCCAATATCGGTCCAATAATGTAACATTAAGTAAGCACTTACGTCATGAACTTTAGATTTTCCTCTCGATCCTTTCTATAAAAGGGTCACTTCTTGTAATTAGAAGGCAGGCTTTGGTCAACCCTTGTAGTATTACTTCCTTTGTATTCCACTAGTATTAAAATAAAAATATTGTTGTTGCTTTGTACTTTGGAGAGTTATTACGGAAGGATCCCCAATTAAGGTATTTCTCTTTCATCTTTTATTATTTAAAACGTTTTAAAAGATTTTTATAGCCTAAATTATAGGCTAAGAAACTCGTGTTGGACTAACAACAACTTTAACTATTAAGACATGGTGAGAAAAAGATTGTTTCGATGTCTCTAAAGTCGATGTAGGGCAGTCCAGGGATAGAAAGAACTTGGCTTAGTCCGGTGTTCCTGGTAAGGCCCATGTCAGCCACTATTGAGGTTATTGTTTGGCATAGGTTGGAACCGTAAAAGTTCTTTCCATCCTTAGATTATATGAGTCATAAACAAACCTATAGTTACATCGAAGCGATCATGTCATATGCAGTAAAATATACAGTCTTATTATCTTTTTCAATTTAAAAAGATTGTTGAGAAGGTAGGAGAGATTTGGTAATTGTACCGTCAGATAATTTATAATCTTGTTCTAGCATAGAAATATAGTTATAAAAATATTTCATCATAAACCATGGTACAAAAGAAATAGCTTTATTTGCTTTGGAAAGATCATTATAAAAATCTTCTTGGAACAATGTTTGTTGATTATTATTAAAAATTTTGAAAAACCATTTTCTAAATGATTCCCATTTGGGCTGAAAAAATTCATTTAAAATGTTCTTTCTTACCGGCGACCCCGGTCTAAAATCAATAAATTCTGATCTATCCATGTAAACCATTTGGAAAGTCCATTTCAGACAAAGTAGGGTCCATATCAGGGGTAACTATATGATTTTCAATTTTGATATTATCAACTCTCTTTCCTTCTTTCATATAAGAGGTGGATACTCTAAAATTATCTTCTTCTCTAATCTGAGAAGTGGATGCTCTAGAAGACATATCAACAATATAATCAACAGGAGATATATAAGATGAGTTAGATCTAAGCATTCTAGAAGGAAAACCTATTTATCAGCATAACTCATTAATAAATTTTGGTCAGTGAATTTGATTCTCATTGTCCCATCAGGAGTTTGCTCAATGTCAGAAATATCAGGATTTATATTATTTTTGGGTGGGACTGCCTCTTTGATCACCCACTCTTTAGGAAAATCAATTTCATCCCTTTTAATAGGTCTTCTAGTTATAACTTTAGACTTACTAAAATTTGTTTCTATAAGAATCATTTCATTTTTAAAATCCATAATTTTACACATAGGGTTCAAAGTGTATAATGGTTAATAGTAAATTCTATAGCAAATACATATAACTTTAGTACCAGGCAAATAATCATAACCATGTAATTTAATACTTAATATTAAAGTGTTTAGTGAATTTTCATCATTCAAAGAAATTTGTAAATTAGGATAGGCGTTAAAATATACAGGGCCATAGGCCAGACTGGTTTGAACCGTCCCTATCAGAGATTTTTTCCAATTCTGATTTCTGCCATCCCTTAGAGCTGCTATGAAGCTCTCAGGTAAACCTCTTAAAGTGAGTGACTTAAAAGCAACTTGTACCAAACCAATATGCATAAATCTTTGTGTTTCTCTATAAGGGGCAAAATCACTTTCAGACAATAATCTAAAAGTACCATGATCAGAGTCCACAGTAATAGTTTCCTCTGTGGTCTTGAAAATTTGTTTAAATCCCATTTTTTCAAAAGTACCCATTTGGTATATAACCTTGGGTTGAATTTTAGGATAGTCCATGTATTAAGAATATCTAGTTGTTGAGCCATATCATATTCCTCTTTTCTACTGTTTTTAACAGTAGTATATTTTTTAATGATGTTCATAAAATTAAGATGTGTCGGACCAACAACACCTACTACTACTATTAACATGGCTCTGATACCATTAGGACTATGCTCCAAAACCTTAGATGTAAAACCCTTACGTCGTTTAGATGGTACAAGGATGTTTTCCTATCTAGAGTAATGGAATTACCTGAGTGTATTTGCTCTCATTGGAAATCTAAGTTTATAGACGGACTCCCTGCTTTATTTGCAGAAAGGGTTAGGAAGGCCCTTAGAGAAGATGGGATGAGTATTAATTATGATGACTATACTTATGGAAAACTTATAAGTGTTTGCACCCAAAAAGGTTTCTCTTTGTGCAACGAGATCAAGTTGAATCAACAAATTAAATGATATCATTTGAATGAGAAACAACCATTAGGAAAATTTTGTGAACAATTCGTAATCGATATGCCTGAATCCTCTAAAGAGTCTAATAGACATAGAGAAAAAAGAGATTATCAGGAAAAGCCTCATAGGCAGTACAGAAAAAAGAAACGCTTAGACAAGCGTGAAAAGAGAAAAATGGATTATAAAGGGAAAAGGGAGTTTTATAAGAGTACTAAATCAAATGTCTGCCACAAATGTGGTAGAATAGGCCATTATGCAAGAGATTGCAAGGTCAAGGATAAGATTAAAAACCTTGACCTAGAGGAAAATATTAAGGATTCTTTATATAAAATCCTCCTTAATTCTTCTTCAGAAAATTCTTGCCCAAACAATAGTGACGGAGAGGAATCCTCTACAAGTGAAGACCTAAAAGTTCTTCATGAAAAAGACTGCATGTCCTCATCTGAGGAAGAATGTACGTCTTGCCAGATTGGTCAACCTTGTGATAATAAAGACAAAGATGAATTCTATCAGTTGTATTCTCAGTTCAAGGACTTAAATATCAATGTCATCAGTAATGATAATTGGGTGGAAATACTCAAGATGATTGATGATCCAACGTTAAGGTCCCAAATTATTGACAAAATTGGTAATACCAGCACCTCCACTAGTAATACTAGAATTCCTAAAGAAAATCTCGCTCATCATAATGCTTATACCATGGCAGAAGTAAGGAGTCAGCTAAAACTTAGGTCTCAAAGAGATCATATTCCCACTACAATTCAAAACTTGATTGAGGAGATTAATAATCTCAAAAGAGAAATATCTTCTCTGAAAAATCATAATATGATTCTTGAAGAAAGAATTAGTTATATAGAAAATAAAGACATTGGGAAACAGGTTATGGTTGAAGATAATCTCCCTGATATTCTTGAAGGTAATCTTCCTGATATCCCTAATAAGTTTACAGATAATAAGAATTTTTTTTTTAGAAACTATCGAGCTAATTACAGCTCATAAACCTTTGACAAAAATAACTCTTTTTATTGATTATAACTTAAAAAAAGATTTTATTGCTCTTATTGATAGCGGAGCTGATTTAAATTGTATTCAAGAAAGATTATTCTGTCAAGATATTTTAAGAAGACTACACATAGTCTTCGAAATGCTAGCGGCCATAAAATGGATATTGAATATAAAATTCCTAAAGCATATATATGTACAAATAATATATGTGTGCCTGAAAGTTTTATTTTAATAAAAAATATTTCTAACGAAATCATTTTAGGAATGCTTTTTTTGTGGCATATTTATCCTATAACTCTCTGGGATGAGACTGGAATAACTGATACTTTTGAAGGAAGAAAAATAAAAATAGATTTTATATATCAACCATTCTCAAAATTCGTTAATGAAGTTAAAGATATGATTTCTTTAAAAAATAAACAAATCAATTTTCTTAAAAGTGAGATTTGTTGTCTTACCATAGAAGAGACTTTACAAAATACTAAAATTCAAGGAAAGATTGAGATTTTAAAGAATCAAATCTTCCTACAGATATGTGGAGATCACCTAAATGTATTTTGGGAAAGAAAAAACATGTGGTAAGTCTTCCTTATGAGGAAGAATTTTATGAAGATAATATTCCCACTAAGGCAAGACCTTGCCAAATGAATTCAGAATATTTAGATTTATGTAAGAGAGAGATTGATAATCTTCTTCAAAAGAGATTAATAAGGCCCTCAAAATCTCCATGGTCTTGCACTGCTTTCTATGTTAATAAGCAAGCAGAGCAAGAAAGAGGGGTACCCAGACTTGTAATAAATTATAAACCATTAAATAAAGTTTTAAAATGGATTAGATATCCTATTCCCAATAAAAAATATTTATTAGATAGACTTCATGAAGCTATAATATTTTCAAAATTTTATTTAAAATCAGGTTATTGGCAAATTCAAATTTCTGAAGAAGATAAATATAAAACAGTCTTTAACGTCCCAATGGGACAATATGAATGGAATGTTATGCCTTTTGAGTTAAAAAATGACCCTTCTGAATTTCAAAAAATTATGAATGATATTTTTAACCCTTTTAGCAATTTTATCATTGTATATGTAGATGATATTTTAGTATTCTCAAAAACCTTAGAAATGCATTTTAAACATCTTTATCTATTTAAGAAAATTATTATTCAAAATGGTTTGGTTATATCTACACCAAAAATACATATTTTTCAAACCAATGTTAGATTCTTAGGTCATAATATTGAAAAAGGAAAAATTATTCCCATTCAGAGAAGTATTGAGTTTGCCTCTAAATTTCCTGACGTTATTACTAATAAAACCCAGCTTCAACGATTCTTGGGAAGTTTAAATTACATTTCTCCTTTTATAAAGGATCTAGCTAAAGACACGGCTATATTATATGATAGACTAAGAAAAAATCCTAATTCTTGGACTGATAATCATACAAAAGCAGTCAAGCACATTAAGACAAAGGTTAATAACCTACCATGTCTCACTCTGGCTAATCCGAATTGGCAAAAGATAGTGGAGACAGATGCCTCTGATATTGGCTATGGGGGAATTTTAAAACAAATCTCTCCTGCTGAAAGACAAGAATACCTCATACAGTTCTATTCATGGAAATGGAATAATAGTCAGAAAAATTATGCTACTGTAGCTAAAGAAATTTTGGCTATAGTCAAAAGTGTTTTAAAATTCCAGGGGGACTTATATAATCAAAAGTTTATCATTAAAATTGATTGTCAAGGAGCTAAATTCATCTTTAATAAAGATATAAAACATGATGTTTTTAAACAAATGTTTGCAAGATGGCAAGTTTTATTAGCACCATTCGATTTTGAAATACATTATAAAAAGGGAACAGATAATAGTCTTCCCGATTTTCTTACTAGGTAATATTTGAGTTAATAGTTCTTTATTTCCTGAATACAGGATAATGCGTCCATCTGGAAGTTCTTCCTCTAATAGAGGAAGAGGAAGAGGAAAAGTACCCATTAGCAGAAATAATCTTTTGGCTCAGTTAGGAAACCAGAGACTAATAGCCTCAAACATTGCAGGAATTTCTACAGGTATATCAGAAATTAATACCGAACACCCAATGTATAAAGAATTCATGGATTTTATACAATCAAGGCAACCTCAGAACAATGCACTACCATCATATTCTGCAGTCGTCAATGACGAAGCAGGTGAAAACATTAAGGTATATGATAAGAACGATAAAGATGAAGTAATACTTCTTCTTGAGCCAAGGGATTTACAATGGAGAGAAGATCCTTGGCAAATCATGATGTGATATTTTCATACGGCATCATATGTTGTTCCAACATACAAATACATAATGCATTATGAAATTATACTCTCATCCATTGGGTCTGCTTAATTCCCGCAGTTTTACCCAGCAAATACCAAGAAAGTTTATAACTTTTCAAAAATTATTATAAAAAAGATATTTATCCCAGAAGAATGGGGAATCAGCACGATGAAGGAACGAGAATACACCCATCCGGACCAAAGAATAGTTGTTAAGTTTAATTACTGGGATTACATTGAGAGCTTTAATTATGCTTTATTAAATGAGAATGCTAATAAGAAGCATTCGTGGTTTATCAAAATATGTTCAAATGTTTTCAAACAATATATACCAAACTGGTTTTGCCAGTGGTGGACTTTATATGGTCCAACTCTGAATATCCTTCCAGAGGATTATAAAAAATTATATGCTCAATGGGTTGATTTTTCGCCCAAGATAATAAAATTACAACAGGAGGACGTATATTTTAAGGGAATATCCTTAATGTATTTTTTTATACAATTTTCTATCCAATGGATAATGAAATGGAAGATAGAAGTTCAAACAAATGAAGAAGGGTTTCCTTGCTTAAAAAGAAAATTCCATACAAAATTTTGGAGTAAATTACTCCAAAGAAATGCAGAGGGAAAACTTCATGGACGCGAGATAATAGACTCGATCAATGTGTCTATTGAGACCGGCAAGCACTAAACAGAAGTTATATAGGATAAAGATAATATCAGTTCCTTTAAAAACATAACCAGAAAATTACAGATGAAAAAGGGACTATTTCCAAATCTGAACTTTTTCCCTCATATATGGAAGAAGTTAGAAAAGATTTAGTAAAAAATATGGGTATAGAATTTTCAGACAGTATATCCATGGCCACTTCTAATGAAGAAGAAGACAACTGTCTAGTAGGAGAATCTCAAAGTGTTCATAGCACGGAGAAAAAATGGACATTGAAACGTTTCTGCAACAGTTCAGAAATCAGATAGAAGAATCTTCTATCTCAGACAAATCCAAAGGGAAAGAGATTGTGAAAGATTAGAGGACAAGACATTAACTTTTATAAGGTTAAAATTATTGTATGATTTTTGAATTATTGTAAACTTTCATAAGGTAGAGGACCCCAATGTCAGTCCAATAATGTAACATGAAGTAAGCACTTACGTCATGAACTTTAGATTTTCCTCTCGATCCTTTCTATAAAAGGGTCACTTCTTGTAATTAGAAGGCAGGCTATGGCCAACCCTTCTAGTATTACTTCCTTTGTATTCCACTAGTATTAAAATAAAAATATTGATGTTGCTTTGTACTTTGGAGAGTTATTACGGAAGGATCCCAATTAAGGTATTTCTCTTTCATCTTTTATTATTTAAAATGTTTTAAATGATTTTTATAGCCTAAATGATAGGCTTAGCAACTCGTATTGGACTAACAACAACTTCAACTATTAAGACATGGTGAGAAAAAGACTGTTCTGATGTCTCTAAGGTAGAGGTAGTGTAGTCCAGGGATAGAAAGAACTTGGCTTAGTCCGGTGTTCCTGGTATGGCCCATGTCAGCCACTATTGAGGTTATTGTTTGGGCTAGATTGAAACCGTAAAAGTTCTTTCCATCCTTAGGTTATATGAGTCATAAACGAACCTGTAGTTACACCGAAGCGAAAAATAATGATATAATAATTGAAGAAAAATAGTGAAAAGATGATTTAGTCTAAAGGAGAACTTTTAATGAAGGGTAAAAGGTTCAATCAACATTTATAAGGACCTTCACACTTTTAAGATAGTACTAGTTTAGTGTATTTTTTAATTAATAATAAACAACAACAACAACAACATACCCAGTGTATTCCCACAGCGTGGGGTCTGGGGAGGGTAGAGTGTACGCAGACCATACCACTACCTCAGAGGTGAGGTAGAGAGGCTGTTTCCGATAGACCCCCGGCTCAAGACAAAACAGTCTAAAAATAGGCTAAAAAGGACGTAACAATGATACAGGATAAAAAAACAAGATAAAACTACAAGAGACGATAGGAAGTAATATGTAGTAACAAACAACAGACAGAAACAGAGCACTGCCACAAAATACTACCACGAGGAATCCAAGAACAAGAAACTATAAGCGTAACACTACGATTACTAGTCGGGACAATAAGGAAAAACACTCCTACCTACTAGGCTACACCCACTTCTACCTACTACTCTTCTACTCTAATCCGTGTCCTCCACACCTTCCTATCTAGGGTCATGTCCTCGGTAAGCTGCAACTGCGCCATGTCCTGTCGAATCACCTCTCCCCAATACTTTTTCGGTCTACCTCGTCCTCTCCTGAAACCATCCATAGCCAACCTCTCACACCTCCGCACTGGAGCATCCGTGCCTCTCCTCCTCACATGGCCGAACCATCTCAACCTCTCTTCCCGCATCTTATCTTCCACCGACGCCACACCCACCTTATCTCGGATATCCTCATTCCTAATCCTATCTCTCCTAGTAAACCCGCACATCCATCGCAACATCCTCATCTCCGCCACCTTCATCTTTTGAATATGGGCGTTCTTTACTGGCCAACACTCAACTCCATACAACAAAGCTGGTCGGACCACCACTCTGTAGAATTTGCCTTTAAGTTTAGTAGGCACCTTCTTATCGCACAAGACTCCAGATGCGAGCCTCCATTTCATCCACCCAACACCAATACGATGGGTGACATCCTCATCAATCTCTCCATTTCCTTGGATAATAGACCCAAGATACTTGAAACTCCCTTTCTTTTGGATGACCTGTGTATCCAGCTTCACTTCTACGTCATCCTCCTGAGTCGCCTCACTGAACTTGCACTCCATATATTCAGTCTTGGTCCTGCTCAACCTAAACCCCTTCGCCTCGAGGGTCTGTCTCCAAACCTCCAACTTAACATTAACTCCTCCGCGAGTCTCGTCCACGAAAACTACATCATCCGCAAATAACATGCACCATGGCACCTCACCTTGTATTTGCCGCGTCAATACATCCATTACCAAGGCAAATAAAAATGGGCTAAGGGTCGATCCCTGGTGCAACCCCATTAACACGGGAAAGTGCTCCGAATCTCCTCCCACCGTTCTAACGCGAGTCTTGGCCCCCTCATACATGTCCTTAATTGATCTGGTGTACGCCACGGGTACACCTCGAGCCTCCAAGCACCTCCAAAGGACCTCCCTAGGGACTTTATCATACGCCTTTTCTAGATCGATGAACACCATGTGCAAGTCCTTCTTCCTTTCCCTGTACTGCTCCACCAGTCTTCTAAGGAGATGAATAGCTTCTGTAGTCGAGCGTCCTGGCATAAAGCCGAACTGGTTCTCTGAAATAGGCACGATCTGTCTCAACCTCAACTCCACCACCCTCTCCCAGACCTTCATAGTGTGGCTTAGTAATTTGATACCCCTATAGTTGTTGCAACTCTGAATATCGCCCTTGTTCTTGTACAAAGGAATCATCGTGCTCCATCTCCAAGCTTCAGGCATCTTTGCCGTTCTAAAAATACCATCAAACAACTCGGTTAGCCACTTCACACCTATCTCACAAGAGCTTTTCCAAAAATCAACGGGAATCTCATCTGGCCCCGTCGCCCTACCCCTTCGCATCTTACGAATCGCAACCTTAACCTCTTCAACCTTTATACGGCTACAATAATCATAGTCACGACGCCTCTCTGAGTGTGCCAAATCTCCCAGTACAAAGCTTTTGTCCCCCTCTTCATTCAAGAGTCCATGGAAGTAAGACTGCCATCTCCTCCTAATGAGTACCTCATCTACTAGTATTTTGCCATCTTCGTCCTTGATGCACTTCACTTGGTCAAGGTCCTGATTCCTCCTCTCTCTAGCCTTTGCTAACCTGTATAACTTCTTATCCCCACCTTTATCCTCTAAAGTCGCGTATAAGCTTTCAAAGGCTGCCGTTTTAGCTGCCGTTACCGCTAACTTAGCCTCCTTCCTAGATATCTTATACGCCTCCCTATTCCTTCGCCTCTCCTCCTCATCCTTACTCTCTACCAACTTCGCATATGACCCCTTTTTTGCCTCCACCTTTCCTTTTACTTCTCCGTTCCACCACCAGTCCCCTCGATGCTTGCCAGAACGACCTCTCGAGACGCCCAACACCTCTCTAGCCGTCTCCCTTATGCAACTAGCGGTCGTATCCCACATATTATCCACATCCCCACTACTCCCCCAAGCCCCCCTAGTCAACAACTTCTCCCCTATTTCCCGTGCACTAGCCATAGTCAGGCTACCCCATTTAATCCTAGGCCGGTCATCCACAATCCGCTTCTTTTTCTCCTTCGTGATCTCTAAATCCATCACTAAGAGTCTATGTTGGGTCGAAAGATTCTCACTTGGGATAACCTTACAGTCTCTACAAAGACCTTTATCACCTGTCCTAAGGAGCAAAAAGTCTATCTGAGTCTTGGCCACCGAACTACGAAAGGTAACCAAGTGCTCCTCCTTCTTCGGGAAACTACAGTTAGCTACTCTCAACCCAAAGGCTCTAGCGAAATCCAAGAGTGAGGCACCCCCTTCATTCCTATCCCCGAAACCAAAGCCTCCATGCACATCGCCATAACCCCTCGAAGATGCCCCGATGTGCCCATTGAAATCTCCTCCAATGAAGAGCTTCTCAGTATCAGGCAAACCTCCCACTACCTCGTCCAAAACCTCCCAAAAGCGTTTCTTCTCCTCCTCATCTAAGCCCGCTTGTGGTGCGTACGCACTAATAATGTTCAAAGTAGACCCTCCAAGGACTAACTTAATTGTCATCAACCTATCGTTGACCCTCCTAACCTCCACCACTTGCTCTCTCAACTCCTCATCCACTAGGATACCTACCCCATTCCTATTCCTCACACTCCCTGAGTACCACAACTTATACCCGTCTACCTCTCGCGCCTTAGTGCCCACCCATTTAGTCTCCTGGACACACGCTATGCTAATCCTCCTCTTCCTTAGGACCTTCACTAGCTCTATGGACTTTCCGGATAAAGTCCCTATGTTCCAAGACCCTATTCTCAACCTAGATGCTCCCTTAACCCCCTTACCTCTCCTTTCCCTCGCCCCCGCCCCCGCCCCCGGCCCCGCCCCCAAACCCAAGTGCGACCGATGACATGACCCTACTCGACCATCATTCACCAAAGCCACTAAAACATGCGCTATAATCAAGGATAAACCAACTCCACCAACTACTCTATACTAAACAACTATATGACAAGAAAAGCAAAATAAGGTACAAGAGACCGGAACTACACTACCAAACACGATATAGAGCCAATAATTTGCTTCCCGAAAACACTACACGTCAAAATCAATATAAAATTTAAAAGTTTAAAAAACTAGACAGCGAGTGTTAAAGCAATGACAGAAATGTCAACCTAAATAGGCTATCAAGAATGCGATAAAAAACTGAGGACGGAAATAAAGCCTAGGGATAGAAGTCACCGGGGTCAAGCTGTGAGGAGAGAAGGACGGTCTGCTTGCTAAAGTGGTTGGATTCCGGCAAGGTGGGGTGTCGAAATTGGTCGCCGGAATTTTCTTGTTCGCCGGAATCTTGGTGGTCGTCAGAAGCTCGGTGGATGCCAGAAATTGAGCCGGATCTGAGGTTGCAAAGGACCTGCAAGGAGAAGATACACAAGAAACACAAAGAAAATAGAGAAAGAGAGCAAGATCAAGAATCGGATCTGGCCGGAGTAGATTTAGGCGGAGTAGATCTGACCGGCGTCCAGCTAGAGAGAGAGGGGCAGCGCAGTGGTTGTACAGTACCCTCTTCCGTCGGAAGCCGCCGGAGCCGGCAGTTGTAGCCGTGAGCTGCTGGACTTGTTAACTCAGATCTCAAAACCACCGCCGCCGCCGCCGTGTTCCGCCCAGCAAATTGCGCAGGTCGAGAGCAGTCTCAAGATCATATTTCCACTCTTAGCTGCACCAAGCTCAGCGGAGAATATCTCAATAATCGCCAGAAATCCGACAAGTGAAGAAGCTCGATTCAAAGTTGCCTTTGAGAAGGTTCAAAGAGGTGAAAGAGAATGAACTTTCCAGAATGTAAAATGTTGCAGGTAAGTACTTTCCTTTTTGCTTTCTCCAAAGAGATACTGAACCAATTGTTTTTTTTATTGAAGAAGGAAAAAAAAAACAGAGCCTAATTAATAATAAACATATACAAAAAAAGGAAATTATTGTGAACACATTATATTAAGTACAAAACTTAAAATTAAAAAATAATGATCTCTTATTTACCTTCTTTTCTTTTGCAATAGACTCTTCTTCATCTCGTTTGAATCTCAAGAAAACTGCGTCATCTAGTGAATCCGAACTTTTGATGTACCCTTAGAATACGATTAAACTCAAATTATTAGCATGACTCCTAAAATATTAAATTAATTAAAAAAAATTAGAAAACTTACCTCAAATCACAAGCAAATTTATCTCTTTAACTATAGATACTATCAAGACTGTAAACATCAAGAGCATATTAAAATTTTAAGAAATATACCTTAAATCACAAGAAAATTTGTCTCTTTAATTATAAGATATATGAAGATTTCAAAAAAAAAATCTCAATTAGCAATTGTCTATCAAGAATACATGATAATTTATTTATTGTAACTTCAAAAACATACTAAAATTTTAGAAAACTTACCTCAAATCACAAGCAAATTTGTTTCTTTAAGCATAGATACTATCAATTCACAAAAAAACTTCTCAGCAATTGTCTATCAAGAATGTATGATAATTTATTATTATAAACTTTAAGAACATACTAACATTTTAGAAAACTTACCTCAAATCACAAATAAATTTATCTCTTTAATCATAGATACTATCAAGATTGTATACATCAAGAGCATACTAAAATTTTAGAAAACATACCTCAAATCACAAGCAAACTTATCTCTTTAATCATAGATACTATCAAGATTGTAAACATCAAAAGCATACTAAAATTTTAGAAAACATACCTCAAATCACAAGCAAATTTGTCTCTTCAATCATAAGATATATTAAGATTTCACAAAAAAAAAAACTTCTCAATTAGCAATTGTCTATCAAGAATACATGATAATTTATTTATTGTAAACATCAAGAGCATACTAAAATTTTAGAAAACATACCTCAAATTGCAATCACAAAAAAAAAACTCAATTTGCAATTGTCTATCAAGAATACATGATAATTTATTTATCGTAAACTTCAAAAACATACTAAAATTTAGAAAACTTTCCTCAAATCACAAGAAAATTTATCTCTTTAATCATAGATACTATCAAGATTGTAAACATCAAGAGCATACTAAAATTTTAGAAAACATACCTCAAATCACAAGAAAATTTGTCTCTTCAATCATAAGATATATCAAGATTTCACAAAAAAATATATCTCAGTTAGCAATTGTCTATCAAGAATACATGATAACAAGTTCTAGAAATGGACGGTATACCGGTAACCTCAAGTACAAGGAAAGGAAGAGGAGAATGGATATAGGCATGCTCGAAAACAGGAATCAATAACGCAACTAGTCATACCAATCTCAAATCCAACAAGTAACAACTCAACCGTATATAATCTTATAAGCATAACCGTAACAGAGGGATAACACCGCGATAAAGTAACAAGAGACTACCTATAGTCCCCCGGCCGCCCATACAACCGAGGAACGCAAACAAGTGAAAACAAAACCCTCCGGTCACCCGTAAAACCGGAGTGTACACTCAACAAATAGAAAACAAGGGTGGAGTCTCAAACAATGAATGATATCATGCATGAAGATCTCAGGTGAAATGGTATGTCTGTATGTACCCCTTTCGGTGCCGATCGAGCCCAGCAAGTAGGTTCCATGGAAGGATACTGCATGTATACCTCTACTTCACCGTATACCCTCCCTCCTATACACGCAGCCCGAAGCCCCAGGCCCGGACGACAAGGTCCATGGAGGTCTCGAACCCCATACTAACACTCAGTATCAAAACATGTCCTCCAAAAGCAAGTCCGGATTCAAGATAGAGACCCAATCTCGAATATGCATAACCAGACCCTATCAAGGACTAAAGTAGTGAAAAGATGTCTCAAAAAAACCCTCTAAGGGTGCCCGGGCATAATCGGGTCTAAAACAGTAGAAAGTCATCTCAGGTGCTCGGTCCGACCGAGACTAAAATCACCCCAAATCAGTAGAAAACTCAACTAGCACCCCGGCCCTGCCGAGTCTAGCATTAATAGAAAAACTAGTGATAGAAATCATAATATAACCTCCTCTTACCCCAAGAAGATTCACAAGTTAAGCCAAATCATTTCCAATTTATTTCCACCGAAAACAGGCCCCCGGGGCCATGCAAAGTTTAGAAAGACAATACTAGTAGGCCCGAAGCCAAAACCATAGTAAAACATGGGTAAATCCTCTTTATATGCATGGAAATGATATGATCAAACACAAATAGCCACCCAGCAGCTCACAATCAACTTATCGGCCTTGCACAGGCTTCAAAGCTTCTTAGCAAGCATAACCAGCCTAGAAGGATATTTCTATGTCCGGGACTCGCGAACATTCCCAATAACCCACCTTCTATGTTCCAGAGTCAACAAGGCCTCACAAGACCAAAATGGTGAATAAAACGTATTAAGCAAGTACTACAAACATTGGAGGAAGGACTTAGGTCGTACATGAATAAAGTGGTCAAAGTCTTTGGTACCAACCTAATAACCCAACCCAAGGATGCCAGCTAGCACAATTTTATCCGATATATGCTAAGTCTAGGAGTTTAGACCGTAACCTACCTGTCGTCCGACGACAAGCTGCCCGAACACAACGTCCAATCCGAATCGCTCCGAGAGATCCCGAATGACAATCAAACTATCATAAACATAAGTAAAACATTAAAACGGGTCTAACGATACCCATATTGCTACAATTGTAGTCGGGTCAAAATCCAGGTCAAAAGCGGGCCCACAGGGCCCATAACCTGAAGCCCAAAATGAAAAAAAGCACGATGACCCCAATGATGCCAAGAAGGCATGCTCCAAAATTGAGCACAATTGGCCAAGAGAAGGCGCCAAAACAGCCCGCTCAAGTTGGGGTTTAAAGATGGAATTTCAAGAATAGAATCGAAAATTAGGCAAGAATTACTTACCACAAAGATAGAATTTAAGCCACGACAGATAAGATTCCACACCCACAAACATGCAACAGCTTGGAGGCAGATTCTACCATAAAAATTCAAACTTGGAATGAGCAACAATGGTGGAATTTAGAGAAAGAACAAAAGAGTTCAAGTGAGGAAGAAAGCTTACCAATAATCAGAGAATCACTAATAGACGATGAACAAATGTTTTCCCCAATGCTAGAATAGATATGGAGAAAGCTTGGGGGAGAGTTAACTGTTTGGAGCTGGGAAAAGTTGAGCAAAGTGCTGGAAAAACTAAGAGAGAAGTTTATATACTGCCAGGGGTCCTTCATCGCAATCGCGAAGGGACCCCTCGCGGTCGCGAGGACCACGCTAGCTAGACCATCGCAATCGCGAAGGCTAGCCACGGGTTTGTGAAGAACAGAGAAGGAGGGACTTCATCGCTATCACGACCGCGACCGGCGATCACGCGATCGCAAAAAACACGGTGCCAGGCGCTTCATCGCGGTCGCGAAGGGTGAGTCTCGCAATTGTGATAGAGGCTAGATGCCTTCACCTGCAACAAGGAAAAGTCTGTAATTTTCCAAAACTCAATGGGGCATTCCGGGCACAATCAAAAATCGATATCCAGAAACTAATAGTGCTAACAGAGTGGAAACGACATTTCGGTCTCAACGAAATCAACGAAACTTCCATATTAGGTCGTTTCAGAGAAATTTTGACCCAAGTAAACACTAACGAAAAGGAACCCAAAGGCTCGAAATGAGTCTGGCACACCCGGAACCCAAACCAACCACCTTTCCAACCCAAACTCATCATTCCGAAGCTGATGGAATCGTCGGATTTCAAATTCGACACTCTGATCATTGAAAGTCACCCAAAGTTACACTTTCAACTACAAATGGCCTAAAAGCAGAGAAAACCACACAAAACCCACACCGAAAGCTTTCAGGCCTCAATTGAAGGTCCAACTAGACCAAACTCAACGCTACGGAGCTAACAGAACTGTCAGAATTCAATTCCGAGCACGTTAGCTAAGAATGTTGACTAAAGTCAATGATATTCTAAGTTAAAGCTCTAAAACAGGAAAAAGGGTAAAATAACCAAATGAATGACCAGGGCACCAAATTACCGGTCCCAGCAAGCCATAAGTGACTTGAGGCCGCTACAGGAAGGCTCTAACAGTACAATGAATGTGTAAACGCGAAGATGACCAAAAGGGTCATCACACTTTCTTACCCCATGAAGATCCATAGAAGGGATACCAAACCGTTCATAACATATTTTACCGAAAACGGGCCCCCGAGGCCATGCAAGGTTTAGAAATCATAAATAGTGGGCCCGAAGCCAAAACCATAGAGAAATCGAGTAGAAAATACTTTTTATGTGCATGGGAATGATATGATCAAACACAAATAGCCGCCCCGCAACTCACAACCAACCTAACAGCCCTGCACAGGCTCCACAGCTACTCAGCAAGCATAAATAGCCTAGTAGGATATTTCTATGTTCGGGACTCACGGACATTCCCAATAATCCCACCATCTATGTTCTAGAGTCAACAAGGCCTCACATGACCACAAGGGTGATAATATCAACTACTAAGAATACTACACACAACGGAGGGAAGAAATGGGATGAACCATGGAAAAGCGGTCAGGGTCTGTGGTACCAACCTAATAACCCAACCCAAGGATGCCAACTAGTATAATTTTATCTGATATATGCTAAGTCTGAGGAGTTTAAACCATAACCTACATGTCATCCGATGACAAGCTGGCCGAACAATAACGTCCAAGCCTGAATCTCTCTGAGAGCTCCCGAATGATAATCAAAACTATCATAAACATAAATAATACGTTAAAATGAGTCTAACAATACCCATATTGCTACCATAGTAGCCGGGTCAAAATTCAGGTCACTGGCGGGCCTGCGCGGCCCATAACGCAAAACCAAAAATGTAAAAAAGCGCGATGACCCCAAAGATGCAAAGAAGGCATGCTCCAAAATTGAGCACAATTTGCCAAGAGGAAGGCGCCAAAACATCCTGCTCAAGTTGTGGTTTGAAGGTATATATTTAGGAGATAAAATTCGGAAATTTGGCTAGAATCACTTACCAAAAAGATAGAATTTCAAGCCAAGATGGATAAAACTCCACACCCACGAACATGCACCAGCTTAGGAAGCAGAATCTACACAAAAATCCAAGCTTGGGTGTGAGCATCAATGGAGGAATTTTGAGAAAAACCAAACAATCCAAGTGAGGAAGAAACTTACCAAGAGACGGGGAACTACGAATAATCGACGAACAAATGATTCCCCAAGGTTTAGAATTGATCTAGGAGTAATTTAGGAGGGTATTCTAGGAGTTGGAGTTGAGAAGAGATGAGAAAATAAGCTGCAAAAATGATAACAACAAAATATATAGCTGCTGGAAATTGGCCAGCGCCATCGGCGCTCAAGGCCTGCCACAAGCCAGCGCGATCGCGCTGCCTGGGCACCGTTGGCACTAAAGGCCAGGCCTGCAACTATTTTCTACAACTTTTGAAAATTCTACGAGGCATTTCGGGGACCATCGAAAAGCGATATTCAAAAACAATAATGCTAACAGAGTGGAAACGACGTATCAGACTCAACAGAATCGACGAAACTTCCATGCGAGGTCGTTTCGGAGAAATGTTGACCCAAGTCAACACTAACAAAAAGGAACTCAAACGCTCGAAATGAATCTGGCTCACCCGAAACACGAACCAACCACCTTTCTAAATAAACTCATCATTCCAAAGCAGATGGAATCGTCGAATTTTGAATTCGACACTCTGATCATCGAAAGTCACCCAAAGTTACACTTTCAATTCCAAATGGCCTGAAAACAGAGAAAACCACACAAAACCTGCACCAAAAGTTCTCTGGCCTCAACTGAAGGTCCAACTAGACCAAACTCAATGCTACGGAGCTAACGGAACAGTCAAAATTCAATTCTGAGCACGTTAGCTAAGACTGTTGACTAAAGTCAACGATAGTCTAAGTTAAAGCTCTAAAACAGGAAAAGGTGCAAAACAACCAAACGAACGACCAGGGCACCGAACTACCGATCCTAGCAAGCCACAAATGACTTGGGGTCGCTACAGGAAAGCTCTAACAGTACAATGAATGCGTGAATGCGAAGATGACCAGAAGGGTCATCACAACATCCACTACTAAAAAGACTTTCGTCCTCGAAAGCCAAGAAGAAGGGAGTACCTGAAGGCTCGAAAAACTACGAATATTGAGCATTCAACTCACTCTCGATCTCCCAAGTTGCCTTCTCGATTGGACGATGTCTCCACTGAACCTTTACAATCGGAATCTCCCTAGATTTCAATCTCCTGATATCTCTGGCCAGAATAGCTATCGGCTCTTCAACAAATGACAAACTCTCGTCTAACTGAACTGAATCCCAATGTAACATATGAGACTCATCTGGCACAACAACGAGACATGAAAGACTGGGTGAAGAGCGAAAAACATCGGAGGCAAAGCCAACATGTAGGCAACACTACCAACCCTCTGTAGAATCTCAAACGGCCCAATAAACTTGGGGCTAAGCTTTCCCCGCCGACCAAATCTAACCACACCCTTCACAGGCAATACTAGAAGGAAAACCAAGTCACCAACAATGAACTCCAAGGCACGAAGTCTACGATCAGCGTAGCTCTTCTGCCTACTCTGGGCTACTCTAAGTCTGTCCTGAATCAAACAAACTCAGTCCAAAGAATCTCTAAGCAAATCTGTACTCTGCGGTCTGGACTCTAACCCATCAAACCAACCAATCGGCGATCTGTAATGCCTACCATTCAAAACCTCGAAAAGTGCCATGTCGATGCTCGAATGGAAACTATTATTATAAGAAAACTCGGCCAAAGGCACAAACTGATCCCATAAACCTCCAAAGTCAAGAACACAAGCCTGAAGCATGTCCTCCAGGACCTGAATAGTCCTCTCGGACCGGCCATCTGTCTAAGGGTGGAAAGCGGTGCTAAGCTGAACCTTCGTACCTAAATCTCTCTGTATAGCTCTCCAGAACTGAGATGTGAACTGCGTGCCATGGTCTGAAATGATAGAAGTTGGGACCCCGTGCAACTGAAAAACCTTGCGAATGTAGATCTGATCTAACCTCTCAGCACCGTAGGAAGTCTAAACCGACAAAAAGTGGGCTGACTTACTCAACCGGTCCACAATCACCCAAATGGAATCAAAACCCTGAGAAGTACGAGGCAAACCGACAACAAAGTCCATAGGAATACCTTCCCATTTCCACTCAGGAATGGGAAGTCGCTGCAACAAGCCACCCGGTCTCATGTGCTCGAACTTTACCTGCTGACAGTTCAAGCACCGAGATACAAACTCTGCTACGTCCCACTTTATACCACACCACCAGTAAAGCTGTACATCTTCGTTGTGCCAGGACAATGTGCCTCATAGAGTATCAACTGAATCAAATCACCAACCCTCGGAACACAAAGTCGTCCATCAACCCTCAGAATAGCATAAGAACCCAAAGTAACCCGGCTGGCCTCACCCCGAACTACCTGATCACGAAGGTCACACAAACTTTGATCCTCAAACTGTCGGCTCTGAATCTGATCAACTAGAGTAGATCGGACCTCAACACTTGCAAGCACTCTGCTAGGATCCGACAAGTCAAGCCTAACCAATCGGTTAGCCAAAGACTGGATGTCCAAGGCCAATGGTCGCTCAGAAACTGAAATTGAAGCTAGGCTACCCATACTCACCGCCTTCCGACTCAAGGCATTTGCTACCACGTTTGCCTTGCCCAGATGGTATAAAATAGTGAAATCGTAGTCCTTCAGTAGCTCAATCCATCTCCTCTTCCTCGAGTTCAGCTCCCGCTGACTCGTAATTTATTGAAGACTACGGTGATTGGTGAGTGTCTCACAGTGAACTCCATATAAGTAGTGCCTTCAGATCTTAAGTGTGAATACTACCGCCACCAACTCCAAGTCATCAGTGGGGTAGTTGCGCTCCTGAACCTTTAGCTATCTCGACGCATATGCTATCACTCGACCCTGCTGTATCAACACAACCAAGACCGACTCCTGAAGCATCACAATACACGGAGAAACTCTGACCCTCAACCGGCAAAGTCAGAACTAGAGCTGAAGTCAATAAGGCCTTAAGCCTCTAAAATCTATCCTCGCACTGATCCGACCACTGGAATGGGACATCCTTCCTAGTCAGCATAGTCAAGGGTGCTGCTATAGAAGAAAATCCCTCAACAAACCGTCTGTAGTACCCGGCTAAACCAACAAAGCTGCAAACCACGGTAGGAGTAGTAGGTCTAGGTCAATCACAAACCGCATAAATCTTACCCGAATCAACTCTAATCCCATCCTTAGACACCACGTGTCCTAGGAATACAACTGTATCAAACCAAAACTCACACTTTGAGAACTTGGCATAAAGACGATGATCTCTCAAAGTCTAAATTAAAGTCCTCAAGTGCTGCTCATGCTCGTCCCTACTCCTCGGGTATATCAGAATATCATAAATGAAGACTATCACGAACATATCTAGGTACAGGCTAAGCACCCTATGCATCAAATCCATAAAGGTTGCGGGGGCATTAGTCAACCCAAAAGACATCACCAGGAACTCATAGTGGCCATAACATGTCCTGAATGCTGTCTTAAGGATGTCCTCCGCCCTAATCCTCAACTGATGGTAGCCAGACCTCAAATCAATCTTTGAAAACACGGCTGAACCCTGGAGATGATCAAACAGGTCATCAATCCTCGGCATCGGATACCTATTCTTCACTGTCACCTTATTCAACTACCGATAGTCAATACACATCTGAATCAACCTATCCTTCTTCTTCACGAAGAGGACAGGAGCACCCCAAGAAGACACACTCGGTCTAATGAACCCCTTAGCTAACAAATCCTGGAGCTGCTCCTTAAGCTCTCTCAACTCAGCATGAGCCATACGGTAGGGAGGAATAGAAATGGGCCTGGTGCCCGACTCTAATTCAATGGCAAAATCAACATCTCTCTCAAGTGCATGGCCTGGCAGGTTGGAAGGGAATACATCTAGGAAGTCTCTAACCACAGGAACAAACTCAGGAGATGAAGGGTCAGCACTAGCATCTCGGACATATGCTAGATAAGTTAAACACCCACGGGAAATTAACTTCCTAGCTCGAAGGCAAGAAATGATCCCAGACGGTGCATGGCTAAAAGAACCCTGCCACATAACTTGGGATACACCGGGCACGGCTATGGTAATGGTCTTGGCATAACAATCCAAAACTGCACGATGAGAGGATGTCTATGCCCAGTATCACATCAAAATCTAACATATCGAGGATCATCAAATTACCCCAAGTCTCCAAATCACCCATAGATATCACACAGGATCTTATAATCCGATCCACTACTAATAAAACTCCTATTGAGGTGGAAACAGAAACAAGAACAGATAATGGCTCACTAGCCAACCCCAAACAAGGCAGAAAGTAGGCAGATACATATGAACAAGTGGATCGAGGATCAAATAAAGTCATAGCAGACTGATGGAATACATAAATCGTACCTATAATTACAGCATCTGAGGCCTCTGCCTCCGGTCTCCCAGGGATTGTATAGAACTGACGATGACCTCCACTTGCCCGACCGCCATCCCTACCATTTGCTCTGTCATGCGGGGAACCACCTCTAGCCTGACCACCAACCCCTCTAGCTTGAGGCTGAACTGCTCGTAAAGGCTCTATTGGCGGAGCGGCTGGCTGAATTGTACCCCTATGGGGGAAATTTCTCGCATAGTGACCCACTACCCCACACTCATAGCAAGGCCCTGACGGCCTGAAGTATCGAGATGGACCGGCAGAACTTGAATGGCCACTACGACCTGATGCCCCGAAAGATGCACCCCTCAAAGACTAACTGCTCTGGCCCTGATGGCTACTCTGACCCTTCTCAAACAGAGTACCACCCATAGTCTGAACCGGTCGGCTGGACTGGCCCTGAGGTTTCTGTGGATGATAACCTCGGGCCTACTGGCCCGAACCTCTACCCCCCTGACGGGAACCACTGTAGCCACCCTGATGTCGAGGCCTCTTATATCTGGCCCCAGAGTCATAACAATGCATATCCTCTACCGTGCGAGCATAATCAATAATGGCCAGAAATGATCTACCACTGGCAACCAATATCTCGGTTGGCTCTCTAAATTATAACCTCAATCCCCAAACAAACCTGTGAATCCTGTCCGGCTCAGTAGGAATGATCATAGCTCCAAATGGTGCTGACTGATAAATATGGGTCTCATACTCAGATACGGTCATAGACCCCTTCATAAGCCGAGTAAACTACTCCCTGCGACGCTCATGATCACTCTGAGGCAAGAAATTGGCCATAAAGGCCTCATAGAACTCAGACCAGGTCAAAGAAGGCGATATAGAAGATCAACAAGCAACATGTGCCCTCCACCATAACTTCGCTGGACCCTCCAGCAGATACGTAGTATATACGACTGCGTGAGTCTCTAATTACCCTAAATGATGCAACATATCCTCACAGGTGGTAATGAAATCATGTGGGTCCTGAACCAGTGTACCAGCGAATCTCGGCGGTGCTAATCTCAAAAACCTACCCAAGGACTTTTGCTCTGTCTCTGTCATAGTAGGAAGAGGAGCAAGAGACTGGGCAACCGATAGGACTGGAACAACCTCAACACGGGGAGCCGCAATAGCAGGTTGTGCTCCAGAACACGGAACACCAAGGGCTACCCCCTGAGCGGATGTCTAGGCTATCTCAGAAGGACGCTCCCCAATCATACCCAAAAGGTGAACAAGTAAACCCCGAATATTCGAAAACTGAGCTGGGGTTGAAGCCGGCACATAAACTGGTGCTGAAACTAGTATGAGAGCTGGTGGTATCTGGTCTATCCCCGGGTCCACATGCTACTGCTCTAGAACAAACTCTGGCTCGTAATCATACTCTGGCTCTATCTTAACTCTAGCATCCCTAGCAGGTGCCGCTGCTCTGGGGAACCCTCGACCCCTATCTCTAACCCGGCGACCACCCCGACCCCTAGCTGGAGTCGAAGGTGCAGGGGCAGGAGGCTCTCCTCCGCCTGAACCTGAAGATCTCGTACAAACCATCTGTGGAAGAGTGAACCATAGTAAGTGAGATTTCCAAAAACTGTCAAGGTTACTACGCACGAGATAGAAATAAGAAAAGTCCAATTCTTCCTAAGATATCACTATAGCCTCCCGAAGATTGAGTACGGACGTCTCTGCCCCAATCCGCAGGACTCTACTAGACAGTGGCTCCTATACCAATGACATCGGTGAACCTAGGGCTCTGATACCAAGCTGTCATGACCCGATTTCTCGATCATGATGGTACCTACAACCCCCCAGTAGGCAAACCAATCCCCGTAGCCCAGAACGGTTAGTAATGGGCTACTATCGAACAAGCTAGCGGAAGAACCGTCTAATATGCGGAAGCAAGGGAACAAGATGAAGAAAATAGATAACAGTAATAATATAACAATGTGGAAGCTAAACCAAACCCAAAACCTGGTATCATAGCGTATAAGAGCCCGATCTATATAAGGAGTACAAGGGATCCAAAAGTAATATATACAAAGTTGTCTTCGAGTAGTAATAGAGTACAAGATATACAGATAAATTAAAGCTAAGCTCTGGTTGACAAGTGCTCACCCTCAGTCCAGAATATCACCAAAACAGCACCTCGCACGAGTCTCCCATGAGCTAGGGGTGATGGCTCACACTAGGATCTGCACTAGAAGATGCAGGGTGTAGGGTGAGCAAGAAATGCGAAGCATAAGGTACCCAGTAGGTATTATAGGTCGACTGGGCACATATAAGATAAAAGAGTAATAGCAGATAGAAGAGGAACAAGCAGTCATGGAAATCAATGAAAAAGTACACAGGAACTAGCCCAGAGGGAAGACAACAAGAACAACATACAAGGCTAGAAAGTGGAGTATATACACAACATCACAGGTGTAAGTAGGAAAAGGCGCACCTGGTATCCTTGCAATAATAGTATATACATAACAAGTTTTAGAAATGGACGGTATACCGGTAACCTCAAGTATAAGGAAAAGGGGCAAAGAGTAAAGGTAGACATGCTCGGAAAACAGGAAACAACAATCAAACTAATCATATCAATTTCAAGTCCAGAAACTAAGAGCCTAGCAATATCCAACTCCACACTTATAACAGTAACGGGGAACAATTCCATAATAAAATAACAAGAGTCTACCTACAGTCCCCCGACCACCCATACAACCGAGGAACACAAACAAGTGAAAACAAACCCTTCGGCATCCCATACTACCAGAGCGTACAATCAACAAACATAAAACAAGGGTGGTACCTCTGATGAATGATATGCCATGAAATGCCAAGATCGTGCAATCTCAGTGTCAGTATGTTACACCCTCCGGTGCCCCAAAGGTCAAGTAAAGGCGAGATCCATGGAAGGACTTCTCTTGAGTACATTTGCTCTGCCGTAAACCCCTACCCCCGGTCACCCTTTAGCCCGTAGCACTTGGTCCGGGATGATAGGGTCCATGGAGTTCTACTCGTAGACCACATACTACACTTTATCCTCAAAATACCGTCCGGAGTACCACCGGATCCAACTAGTCACAAATGCTCGGAATGGGTGCCTGAATCCTATCCAGGTCTAAATCAATGAAATAAATGCAGTAAAAATTCCTCCAAGGGTGCCCGGGCATTTTCGGGTCTAAAACAGTAGTAAACAGACTGTTGCTCGGCCTTACTGAGTCTAAAAACCATCACCTACTAATAATGGAACCAATCTAGCACCTCGGTCCACCTGAGTCCAATATAGGATACAAAAACTGATACATCTCTCTCTTTTAACCTTTCTTACCCCAAGAAGATCCATAAAAGGGATACCAAACCATTTATAACACATTTTATCGAAAATGGGGCCCCGAGGCCATACAAGGTTTGGAAATCATAAATAGTGGGCCCGAAGCCAAAACCGTAGAGAAATCGAGTAGAAAATCCTTTTTATGTGCATGAGAGTGATATGATCAAACACAAATAGCTGCCCCGTAGCTCACAACCAACCTAACGGCCCTGCATAGGCTCCACAGCTACTCAACAAGCATAACCAGCCTAGAAGGATATTTCTATGTTCGGGACTCGTGGACATTCCCAATAATCCCACCATCTATGTTCCAGAGTCAACAAGGGCTCACAGGACCACAAGGGTGATAATATCAACTACTAAGAATACTACACACAACGGAGAGAAGAAATGGGACGAACCATGGAAAAGCGGTCAGGCTCTGTGGTACCAACCTAATAACCCAACCCAAGAATGCCAGCTGGTATAATTTTATCCGATATATGTTAAGTCTGGGGAGTTTAAACTGTAACCTACCTGTCGTCCGATGGCAAGCTGCCCGAACAACAACGTCCAAGCCCGAATCACTCCGAGAGCTCCCGAATGACAATCAAACTATCATAAACATAAATAATACGTTAAAATGAGTCTAACGATACCCATATTGCTACCATTGTAGCCGAGTCAAAATTTGGGTCACCCGCGGGCCCGTGGGGCCTACAACCCAAAACTAAAAATGGGAAAAAGCACGATGACCCCAACGATGCCAAGAAGGCATGCTCCAAAATTGAGCACAATTTGCCAAGAGGAAGACGCCAAAATTGCCCACTCAAGTTGGGGTTTGAAGGTAGATTTTTAGGAGATAAAAATTGGAAATTTGGCTAGAATCACTTACCGAAAAGATAGAATTTCAAGCCAAGACGGATAAAACTCCACACCCACGAACATGCACCAGCTTAGGAGGCAGAATCTACACAAAAATCCAAGCCTGGGTATGAGCATCAATGGAGGAATTTAGAGGAAAACCAAACAATCCAAGTGAGGAAGAAGCTTACCAAGAGACGAGGAACTACGGATAATCGACGAACAAATGATTCCCAAAGGTTTAGAATTGATCTAGGAGTAATTTAGGACGGTATTCTAGGAGTTGGAGTTGATAAGAGATGAGAAAATAAGCTGTAAAAACGAAAACAACAAAATATATAGCTGCTAGAAATTGGCCAGCTCCATCGGTGCTCAAGGCCTGCCACAGGCCAGCGCGATCGCGCTGCCTGGGCGCCGTTGGCGCTGAAGGCCACGCCTGCAACTATTTTCTGCAAACTTTTGAAAATTTTACAGGGCAATCCGGGCATAATTGGAAACCGATATTCAAAAACCAATAATGCTAACAGAGTGGAAACGACGTTTCGGACTCAACAGAATTGACAAAACTTCCATACGAGGTCGTTTCAGAGAAATGTTGACCCAAGTCAACACTAACGAAAAGGAACTCAAAGGCTCGAAATGAGTCTGCCTCACCCAGAACCCGAACCAACCACCTTCCTAACCCAAACTCATCATTCTGGAGCTGATGGAATCGTCCGATTTCGAATCTGACACTCCGATCATCGAAAGTCACCCAAAGTTAAACTTCCAACTCCAAATGGCTTGAAAACAGAGAAAATCACACAAAACTCGCACCGAAAGTTCTCAGGCCTTAACTGAAGGTCCAACTAGACCAAACTCAATGCCACGGAGCTAACGAAACCATCAGAATTCAATTTTGAGCACGTAGCTAAGAATGTTGACTAAAGTCAACGATATTCTAAGTTAAAGCTCTAAAATAGGAAAAAGGGCAAAACAACCTAACGAACGACCAGGGCACCGAACTACCGGTCCCAGCAAGCCATAAATGACTTGGGGCCGCTATAGAAAAGCTCTAACAGTACAATAAATGCGTAAACACGAAGATAACCGGAAGGGTCATCACAACAAATTTATTTCTATTAAGGGAAAGTTGACAAAGAAGTGTATAATTTAAGAGTGTTCAAGAAAATTATAGAAATCAAATCATAGTGAAAAATTAAATCAAAATAATTTAAGTTCAACTTCAAATAAAAAAAATTCAAAGACTTTAAAGCGTCATTAAAAAATTTATACACATTATATTGGATTCGTGCGTAGCACAGATTCATCTTGCCTAGTTACTAATATATAGAGAAGGGAATAGAGGAGCTGAGGGTCAAAAAGTAAAATGACCAATTCATCCTTCTACTTTTGAAAAATTACTAAAAGGTATAAATAATACTACAACTCTTGAAAACGTGGGATCCATTTGACTTTTAGGTAGATGTTGTTTTGGCTACTTTGCTGATATACTCTTTATAGCTAAAGTGCTTTTTTTTTACAGCTTAGAAAAATAGTTTATTGAAAAAAAAAAGATAATGCATAAGTACCACCCTAAACTATAGGTGAAATCTCAGCGACACACCTTAACTATACAGGGGTCCTATTACCCCCCTAAACTTTTTTTTCCTGTATTTCTTTGCACTTATGTCCTGACATGGAGTCATAACCCAATTCAATTAGTTGTAGTGATATACACGCGCTGCCACGTGTATAAATGGTTTTTTTCATTTTTTTTAAATATTTTTTATTTTTATTTTAAAAAAAAAAAACTTCTTCTTATTTTCTTTGCCTTGTATTTAAAATAGTTCAATACACGTAAAAACAATTTTTTTTATTTTTTTTGTATTTAAAATGTTCCAAAAGAATGTATTTTTTATATTTTTCTGCAATTTCACTTATAGTTTAGGGTGGTACTTATGCATTATCTCAAAAAAAAATCAGCCCCATATTTACTTGAATTAAATTTTAGCCCTCTATTTACTTGAGATTAGGAGATATGATTAAATTTTAAAATTTCGTATTATAAGCTATCAGAAGAATTGCAACTTATAATATTTTTCATATAATTTTTAAATATTTAATTTTAAATTTTTAAGCACTAAAAATTAGTCAAATTAACTTTTAAAAAGCATAACGTGACAAGTAAAAGTGAATGAAAGGAGTGTATAGTAGTAAGTATAGTAATTGTAACATTTATAATCAAATTACTTAAATGTTTTACCATTGATAAATTACTCCGATCTTTATTATAATGTTTAAACACTAAGATAAGCATTAGATTATGAAAAATACATTAATAATTATTAAAAAGGTCTTTTTAATAATTTATATATTTGAAAATTACGTAATAATTACTATAAATCACATAATTAACAACTTAAAACAAATAAAAATATTTAGGTAACCCTAGAAATGCTAACACTGTCTCATAAATTGAGACAGAGAAAGTAACATATATTATTTGAAAATGACATAAAAAGTACTATAAATCACGATAGTTAACAACTTAAAATATTTAAAAGATATATAAAAAATTTAGTTGATTCTCTAATTCTATCAATGACACATAAATTGAAGCAAAGAGAGTAATATATGGAATACTGCATACAGCAACAACTGTTACCACTAGTTTTGGAGACTGATTCTTTAATGCTTCAAAAAGTATTAAATGGAATTTGGGAAGTTCCATGGAGCATTCTGGGGGAGGTGAAAAGGATTAAAGGGTTGAGAAATAATGCAGATGAAAGTGGAGCATATCCTAAGGGAGGGCAACACTCTTGCAGATTTTTTAGCTAACCAGTTTTTTTTTTGCAGGCACAAAAGACATTATTTACACAAACTCAAATGAGTTACCAGCTAGAGGCAAAGCTATATTACAGTTGGACAAAACACAAACCCCTAATCTCAGAATCAAAAATCATCAAAATTGGAGGTTTATCATACAGGGGTAACAAGCATTCAAGACTAACACAAGACATGGATTACATAAAAGAAGTAAATATCAAGGCAAGTTTGACAACTACAACAGACATCGAGGCAATATCTTTCTGTTGTGATTTTGATTTGAAGTAAAGCACAATACGCTCAGTTGTGCCGAGATGAAACTCATCATTGGCTCTCTTATGCAGTGGTATTAGTCTCAAAGAGGCTCAACCTGCAAACAAGGTCAAGATTGAGTAAAGTTAATGAATAGCTAAGCCCTTGATTTAAGAAGGAGAAAGTTTGGTTTCACTTAGCTTCACTTTAGCGGGATAGATCTGATCAAACGCGAGTCAAAGAAGTCTTCAATGGATTTGGGTTCATGGCACTTGTGAGAGTTTTTGAGTGTCTTCAGTGTAATCGGTCCAAACTCAGGTGTAATAGTTCTTGTTCTGCCTCCTTGAAGTGATTGAGCCAACCTTTCTCCTCAATTCATCATCTCATTCATGCCTAGAGGTTGTTTTCTTCGACCATGGTGATACATCGGATGCAGATGAAGGGTCGGCTTTGCGGATGCTCTTCCAGATGGTTCTTGAGCTTTCCTCTTTTAGAAATTTCTTTTTCTCTTTTGTTTTTTGGTTTCCTTTTTCTTTTCTGGTCTTGGGCCTTTTGCGGCCTATACCACTTTGTAAATACTCTTCTTTTATTTCTAATAAATGGCCCAACCGTCCAGCCTTTTAATTAATATACATATATATATATATATATATATATATATAAATTGAAAACTATGTAGAAAGTACTATAAATCACAATAATTAACAGATTAAAATATCTAAAAACTATATTAAAAAATTAGGTTGAGTCTCTAAAATAAATTTCATCAGCGTCAAATAAATTGAGACAGAGAGAGTAACATATATTATCTGAATATTATCTTAAAATAACGTAAAAGTACTATAAATCACGATAACTAATAATTAAAATATAATGACCGGATCTGCCGTTACTTTAGAAATCACGATATCGAGAAATTATGGGAACGATAAAAAAAAGTTTTGAATTAAGTGGGGTTAAGTGACGAAAAAATTTAGAATTTTTGAAATCATCCGGGCTGACGTCACTCTACTATAGCAGAATAAATATCGTTATAGCGGTAGCTCCATAACGTAAGGTCATCCGCTATAGCGGAACAACGGAAAATAGTAGCCTCAGAACGTCTTTTTAATAAAAGACTTCTCCTCCTCAATTAGAAAACATACGAGGGTTTCTACAAAAACTCTCCTAAGCTGCTCCAAGACTTCGGATCCATGAAGAGGAGGGTTTATGGCTGAAGGGATGCGGAACAACAGATTCCAGGATCGTCATCCAGCCGGGAACGCCTTCATGGAACCAGAAATGCATCCTTGCAGCTGCTTGGCATCCAGGTAGGCTAGGTTTTCTTATCGAGTAGATTGACATGTCTACATTTTTATACTTGTTGTATAGTTGAAAAAGGTGAATCCATGCTTAGGCCTTCGGGTACGGAGTTTGGTGGATTGTGGTGTTGAATATGTGTGAATTAGGTTTTGGCTGAATTAAATTATTGAATGTTGTCGTATCTTTGGTTGTACATGTATATTTAGGTATGGGAAAATAATAGAATTCAGAGACTGGGGTGTCGGTAAGGTTCAGGGAATCGGGAATGCTCGGGTAACTGAATGGCTAGATAAAAAGGGAAATCCTAGATAAGGATTTTGGGAAATTAAATATACTAGTAAGAAAGTGGTTGAATTTTTAAGGCTAAGGGGAATTTTCCCTATAGTAGTATATAAGGAGTAGTTCGAGAATCAATGTATCCACTAGATGTGTGGTAAAAGTGGGTGAATGGGGGTTTAGTCTTCGGAAGGAATTCAAGGTTGAGTTTATGTACCCGGAATGGGGGTAGGTGATGGTTATTGAATCCTGTATGCATTGTAAGTTCGTATACTTTTGCTTTAGTATTGTATGAGTTGCATGCTTAGGGGATGATTTAGGAAAGTCTAAGTGTCTTGTTATCAGTCTTGTGAAATGAACTAGGTGTTATTGCTTGTAGATTTACAAGTATTGATTGTTCATTGTTTGTGACTGTGGATTCTTTGTGACATTCGGTTGGGTCGGGTACCACGCATGGTACGGGAATTACTAACGGTTGGCTCGGGTACCACGCCTGGTACGGGTATACTAACAGTTAGCTCGGGTGCCACGCCTGGTATGAGAATTCATAATGGTTGGCTCGGGTACCATGCCTGGTACGGGTGTTGTATTCTTTCGATGGTTCCATGAGCAGACTGGGTTGTATTCTTGTATTGTGATATTTGCTTATGGTCCAAGAGAGGCTGGGTTATTATTATAGTTGATTGTAAGTTTGGTCTTGGTGTAGACCGGGTTGCATGTCTAACACTTAGGCGATGTTAGGGGGATTCAGGGTGGGTCCGGGCTATGTGGAACAGAAATATTTATTATTGTCTTAAATTGTTGATCATGGTTATAAAGTGGATTACATGGGGTTGATAAGCTAGGGGAATGACTGAGAGTCTGGCGTGGTGTGACTAGTGGGTATTACCAATTAAAGTTGATGCCATGTGACCAGGAGGTCACGGGTTCAAGCCGTGGAAACAGCCATTTGCAGAAATATAAGATGAGGCTGCATACAATAGACCCTTGTGGTCCAGCCCTTCCTCGGACCCCGCGCATAGCGGGAGCTTTAGTGCACCGGGCTGCCCCCTTTTAGAATTGTCTAGGGATCCTTGAGAGGTCCGAATACTTGTGAGTGGTACTATGAGGGTGATGGGTCTGGACTGATAGTACTGGGTTATTTCTGGGTGTATAGCCATATGGGTTGACTAGAGCAACAGAGTGGTAGTCCGGGTCTGGACTAGGTGGTTGGGCTAGTGTGCAGGTGACTTCGGAAGTCTAAGGTTAATGTGACTTGGGAAGTCTAAGGTTAAGTGTGACTCAAGAAGTCGTATGTATCGGGGCAAGGATAGGGTAGTGGAGTTGGCAGCGGAAGGTCTAGGCAGGGTTGAGGCACGAGGTCTAAGTAGACGATCAGGTTGAGATCGAGTCTGGTGAGGGTAGAAGTTGGAGGAGGGGTCCAATGGAATTAATTACATGTTTTCCCTTATTTCTATTATATAATGGTATGAGTGGATTCGGGTCGACCGATAATGCCTACCAGTACGTGTGTTTGTACTGATTCTACTCTTGCTATACCTTTTGAGTATAGTTTGGTTGCAGGGTCAGTGATGTTTCCCAGGTTCAGGATGACGGTGATTCTTCAGCAACTCCTACTTCTCGTTTCTACGGTGGAGTTGTGTCCTTTCTACTTAAGATGTCTTACTCTTGTAGTAGCTTTTGTACTGGTTTAGACTAGGTTCTAAGGAGGGTTGTCTCATATTGTTAATGATTTTCCGCAAGTTCTATAAGTCAGTTATTTTCTGAAATTTTTGTAAAGGAAGTTCCATGTATTAAAAAGGGTTTCATTCATGACTTATGTTCTTTTACGCTTTGCCTGTTGGTTTGGGTGGTAAGTGTTCTCCAATCTAGGTGGATTAGAGTTGGTGCCCGCACGGCTCGGTAGTTGGGTCGTGAGAAATGGTATCAGAGACCAGGTTATCGGTCTCCCAGTACAAAAGCAAAATGTCGAATAGAGTTTTGAGGATTGGTGTGTTGATGTCCATATATAATCCTAGGGAAGCTATGAAGCATTCTAGGAAATATCTCTCTTCTTTCACTCCTTATAGTGCGGTTCGGTTACTTGCTTGTATGAGTTGTGTCCAATTGGTATCTCAACAAGGTGAAGGATGTCTCATTGAACTCCGGATATGATAAACAGGCAAGAAGGATTGGGACCGGGAAGGTTCCAATTGGTTTCTGGACTGGGAGGCTGTGGTAAGGCATGGTCATCCATGGGATGGATGGAGAATAATTGATGTGATTTGATTTTATTGTAGCTTGAAACTTAAATGTTTGGGCATTACAATGTTTGTGTGGCTTATTTGATTTGTATATGATTGGTTGCCTTGTTGTGGAATTGTGGGTCTAAAGGTATTTATAATTGATTCTTGGTATGATTGAGTGTGATGGTGAGGGTAAATGATTACGACTGTGGGAAAACTCCGATTTTAGGACAGTTGATACTTGGTTGGGAACCAGGGGGTTATTCAAGCTTGATAGCGGGGACGTATGGTTGAGAATAATCTGCTTGTGTAATTCACTCATGATTTGTGAGAATCTAATGCTACGTTTCAGTCTGTGCATTGCCAGGAATGGTCTTGAGGGTTGTTTAAGACCATGGCGGGATAAACGGGGTTAAACAATGATAGCTGGGAAGGGGAACGAGCACACTTTGCTGAAAAGTCCAATTTTTGCACTGTTATCATCAAGACTGCCATAGCGGATGGCACCGCTATGGCGATCCCGCTATAGCGGAGAAAACGGTATTTTCTTTGCTATACCAGTTTCGCTATAGCAAAGTGGCAACCGCCATAGCAGAGGGACGCGGGGCAGAGCATCTGCCCTATTTTCCCCTGTTTTTCATTCAATCCAGGGCTTCAAAAGGCAATAGTAAGCTATGAATTGCAAGTAAAAACAAGAAAATTAGCTATATAACTAATCTAGTATTGCATAAGAAGGGAAATAGTATCTAAAAATAGCATACACGAGGTTAAAACGAGGGGAAGAGGAAAGGGAAAATATCATCTAAAACAAGCCCCAAACGGGGGCGAAACCCAAAAAGCTGTAAATGTTTATAATAAGGGGGGAGGGGAGATCCTAAGCCTCATCATCACTCAGGAAGGGGAACTCATGCCAGTCTTCAGGCTCAAGTGTAGGAAGCTTCTGACCCGGGGTGACGCAAGAGAACATGACCTTGACGGTCTTCCACATCCGGGCAAACATGCGATCCCGGGAGCGTCTCTTCTTGTTCTCGTCCTCTAACTCCCTGCGGAGTGCTGCAAATTCTTGAGCAGAAGGGGCGGGGTTGTACCTCCAGCATTAGTGTCCTCCATGAACCTCCTGATGTCTGTCAGGTTCTCCTGTAGCTTGGTGCTAGTAATCGGGGGTTGAGGCTGGGGAGGGGTAGGGGTATCATAATCATCATCATCGTCAGCCTCCTCTACCGGCTGGCTGCTTTCTGCTTCATTCACCTTCCTCTTCTTCTTGGAAGAGACCACTTTCACCCAGAGAGGGTCGAAGGGGTCATCCATAGATACCTCCAAGTCAGTGTGATACTCGGGCACCCCAATCCACCTGCATAATTCAGACACCAAGCCCGGAAGATAGGGGCCCTTCCTATGACCCCGGTAGAATTCCTTCCACTAGGAGATGATTTGTTCCCCCACCTTCATGATAATGCCCTGCATGGCACAAGCAATCACCAGGGCCTGGGCATAAGTCACATCAGTCTTGTTGCCCGACGGGCGGATTCTTTGGGATACCAAGTTTAACCACCTCCTAGCATCAGCAGAGAAGTAAGCACTAGTGATGCCCTCAGGACTGGGCCAGTAGACCTGATCTATGAACTCCTCATCAACCAGGGTATCCCTTAGCCAAGTCATGTCCCATAGTCGAGCCTTGGCCTCATAGGCAGCATTCGAAACATGAGGCACTCCTAGCACCTCATTGAGAGTACGGGCGTCCACCGGAACATCTACCTCTTGGATCCGAATAGTTGGGTTGGGTTCATCCCAACGGACGGTAGGAAGGATAGCATAGAACTCCCGCACCCAGCCTGTCTGTTCGGGAGAGGGAGCCACTAACAAGGGGTCCCAATTTAGCTCTCAAACTCCATGATGGAAGACGGCTGCCTTTCCATCCACACCTGTCAGCTTGCATCCCCTCTCATAGCAAAAGCCCAGTCTCTAATAATCCATGAACCTCTCCCGACTAGCTTCATCGGGAAAATACTCATAAGGATACACGGGCAATTGTCCTTCAGCCATTGGAAGTAATAACATGTAATGTAACAAGATAACTGGTTTAGAACTCGATAAGGCATAAGTGATTTAAGGAAAAAGGGGAGGAAATTTTTTCTAAGTGTTGGCCGGAGAGGCCACTGTCTTGCGGTTTTTCGCTATAGCGGGCGATCATCCACCATAACAGAACCGCTATAGTGAAAAATTATCCGCTATAGCAGGACCGCTATAGCGGAGCCCCAACCGCTATAGCGGTCTTCATCGTCCCAGAACTCCAAGGGGTGCAACAACGGCGCCTCTTGAACCAAAATTTCATTTTGCAACAATAGCGCCTCTTGACCCAAAATTTCATTTTTAAGGATCTAAGTTCAGATCTATATGCCCAAGGTGTCCTAATTACTATTTCTACAAGAATTTGGGCATTATAGCCTGTTTTTGTCTGAATCACAAGTTATTTCAAGAACAACCCTTCACCTTCCCCACCATTCTTGGCCCATTTTTGGCCAATTTTTGGCCAACAGTTACATAATTGTTACGCCGAGGATGCTGTGGAGGCATTGTAGACGTAAGGGAAGAAACCATGCTTCGGGAAATCGCCAACAAACTAATTCAAGTTCAAGTTCAAAACTAACTACAATGTATACCCCAAGTCACTATTTTCTACCCCGATCATATCTATAATCGCGTGGGAAATTAAAGTAGCAAGTGAGAACGATTGTTACCTGGAAATTCCGATCTCGGGAGCGTAGTGATCGGGAGGAAAAAGGGAGATTTTGGGTTGAAAATAGGAGAAAATGGGAAGAAAACCCATTTCTCCCCTATATTAATCTGTTACCAACTGCTATAGCGGTCGGTACTCCGCTATAGCAGAACTGCCATAGTGGTATAATATCTGCTATAGCAGACGACAGTCAATTTTGGGTGCTCGGGGAAGTCACGTGTAATTTTCTTTGGGAGGCTCGGGAATTCCTCGTCAGAGCGGGAAATTAAGGCTGCTCACCGGACCGGAATAGGATGACCGAACCGGAATAGACCGGTACCGGACCAGACCGATATGACCAGTACCGGAATGGTGACTGGTATCGAAATGGACCGGACCGGTACCACCGGTATGAAAACCGGATCCCATCCCATTACGGTATAAACTGGTATGGACCGGAATCAGACCGGGTTACCGGAATGGAAATTTTTTTTAATAAAAAAAACATAAATTTTTGAATTATATTTCGAATTTCAAACTTAATATTCAAGTGATAACTTATAACTTAAAAGTTTTTATAACTTAAAAGTTGTTTAAGTTTTGAAATTTTATAACTTATATAAATTATATTTGAAGTTTATTAGTTTGTAAATTTTTTATTTTTTTATTTTTTCAATTTATAAGCTATGAGTTAAAACTTATAAGTTTTAAGTTTATATATATTTTTAAGTTATATATTTGAAGTGTTTTAGTTTGTTTAAAGTTTTTTATTTTTTTATGTTTTCAATTTATAAGTTTATGTTTTGAAGTCTACTAGTTTATGTTTTTAAAAATTATTAATAAAAGTATAAAACTATAAAAGTATAAAACAATGATAAAAAAGATAGGCAATGAATAAAAGTATAAAACTATAAAAGTATAAAACAATGATAAAAATTAAAAAAAAATTGTCCGGACGACCGGACCGGAATCGGAATGCTACCGGTATGAACCGGTATCGATTTCCCGGCACGAAACGGGTATACCATTCCGAACCGGTACCCGGTAGAATCCATACCATTCCATTCCGGTATGGACCGGACCGTTACCGGTACCGGAATGGTACCGGTTGAAACCGGTCCGGCGGCCATCCTTAGGGACAATATTAAATTTGTAGTCAGTTCGACTAATTAGGGAGAAGTTAGGTAACTTGCGTAGGCTCGTAATTTGTCACGACCCGATTTCTCGGTCATGATGGCACCTACAACCCCCCCGGTAGGTGAACCAATCCCTGTAGCCCAGAACAGCTAGTAATGGGCTACTATCTAACAAATAAGAGAACAAGATGAATAAAATAGATAATATGAATGTAAATATATACAAATGCGGAAAACTAAATCAAACCCCAAGACCTGGTATCATAGTACAGAGCCAAACTACATATATGGAATACAAGTACACCAAAACTATATATACAGATGTCTCTGAATGGAAATAGAGTACATGCAGCAAAAGATAAACTAAAGCTAAGCTCCGATCGCCAAGAGCTCACCCTCAGCCTGAAGTAGTCCTCAACAGATCTCCACGCACGAATCTCAACGATCTACCGGCGATGGCCCACGCTAGGATCTGGACCCAAAGATGCAGGGGGTAGGGGTGAGCACCAAATGCGAAGCATAAGGTACCCAGTAGGTATCATAGGCCGACTGGGCACATATAAGATAAAAGAGCAGTAATAGACAGAATAGAAGCAAGTAGTCACAGAAATCAACGAAAGGTACACAGGAACTAGCCCAGAGGGAAATCAACAGAACCACATGGGAGGCTAGCAAGCAGAATATACACACCAAAGGCACAGGTGAAAGTAAGAAACAACGCACCTGGGATCCTTGCAATAACAGTGTATACAAAATAAGTTTACGAAATGGACGGTATACCGGTAACCTCAAGTGTAAGAAGAAGAGAGAAAGAGTAATAATAGGCATGCTCAAGACATGAATCAACCCAACTAATCATAACAATCTCAAATCCAGAAACTAACAGTCTAGCAGTAACTAATCTCATACTCATCCCTAATAGAGAACAACTCTGTAAGTAAATAGCAAAAGTCTACCTACAGTCCCCCGGCCACCCATACAACCGAGGAACACAAACAAGTGAAAACAAACCCTCCGGCATCCCATACTACCGGAGCGTACAATCAGCAAACAGCAAACAAGGGTGGAACCTCGAACCATGAATGATATGATGCACGAAGATCTCAAGTGCCATAGTATCTCTGTATGTACCTCCTCCGGCGCCTATCCGGCCCAGCAGGTAGGTTCCATGGAAGGACTCTGCCCGTATACCTCTACTCCCCCGTATACCCCTCTTCCGGCACACGCAGCCCGTAGCCCCTGGCCCGGATAGCAAGGTCCATGGAGGTCCTCGACCCCATACCAAAACTCAGAATCAGAACATGTATCAAGATAGAGTCCCAGTCTCAATATCAAGATATAGAACCAGTCTCAAATATGCATGCCCAGACCCTGTCCAGGACTAAAAATAGTAGGAAAATATCTGAAAAACCCCTCCAAGGGTGCCCGGGCGTCGCCTGGTCTAAACAGTAAAAAGTCATCTCATGTGCTCGGTCCAACCGAGGCTAAAAATCATCTCAAGTAGTAAGAAAACTCAACTAGCACTCCGGCCCTGCCGAGTCTAGTGATAATCGTAAAACTGATGATTTTAAATCACAAGTGAAATCAACCATTTCCAAATCATTTCCATCAAAAACGGGCCCCCCGGGCCATGCAAGGTTTAGAAAACAGTGCCAGTAGGCCCGAAGCCAAAACCACTGTAAAACATGGATAAAACCTCTTTATATGCATGGAAATGATATGATCACACACAACAATAGCTGCCCAACAGCTTACAATCAACCTACCGACCTTGCACAGGCCCACAGCTACTCAGCAAGCATAACCAGCCTAGAAGGATAATTCTATGCCCGGGACTCGCGGACATTCCCAAAATCCCACCTTCTATGTTCCAGATTCAACAAGGCCTCACAGGACCACAAGGGTAAATAAAATATATCCGCAAATACTACAAACAACGGAGGAATAAAAATCGCGGACATGAATAAAGCGGTCAAGGTCTGTGGTACCAACCTAATAAACCAACCCAAGGATGCCCATTAATACAATTTTATTTTATATATACGGAGTCTGGGGAAATTAAACCGTAACCTACCTGTCGTCCGACGACAAGCTGCTGGAACACCGATGTCCAAGCTCGAACCACTCCGAGAAAATCCAAAACTAAATCGGAATCGGAATTGGATTTGGGAAGGAATAACTTGACAAGATAATTGATTTACTTTATCAAATATATTTTTCTCACCATAAAACCTCACACGTGGAAGAGTATTTGATACAGTGCATCATTGTATGAAACAGTACTATACATAAATGTATAGTAACTCTCAGCAAAGTCACTTTAATATATATAAGTATATGTGTTGCCACCTTTCCATCTACTAGTGCTGCCTTCACCTTCCACTTACACGTGGGGGTGGAGGTGGCAATCAATTCCTATCCGTTAAGTATAAACTCGGGTATTGCGTAAATTCGTGATAAACTAATTATAGTATTTTAAATATACCATAATTATTAGAAAATCATTTTCAATAAAACCTACTATATTATAATAATAAATTTTAACATAATTAAATTTACTATCTCCGTTAAAATATTACGGAGTATAAAATCTTTATAAAATAAATACGTCTACACTTATATTGTATCAAATATATTTTTCATAAACCTTTTAAATATTTTGAAAAGGCAATCATAATATAATTTTTTACCAAATTCAACTTCTAAATAAATATTTCAAATACACGCACGATGCTAATAAAGTTCTTAAGTTTAGGCTCGTAATTCGCCTACGCACGATTTTGATATTCAAGAATTATCTCGGGATCCTCCCTTATATTTTATCACTGTTTCGGAACTGAAATGGCATTTTAAAACGTAAAATTGAAGTTTAAATCGGGTTAAACCCGACCCGATTCGCGACCCGGTTCGTAACCCATTTTCTGCCAGACAGTCCGCGGTAAAACAGTCATAACTCTCTGCTCCGAGATTATTTGGACGTGCGGTTTTGTGCGTTGGAAACTAGACTCGTAGACCTTCGATTTGGTATTTCGAGGGACTTCTAACTCTTTATATATTGGGAGAAAAGCCCCGACACATTTGACCCAAAGTTCAGAAAATTGTTAAAGGTCTTACGATATCTTTTGTCGATTTGCTTGACTTCAAACTTATACGTGGAAATGACCGGAAGGGTCATTACATCATCCACTACTAAAAAAAAAACTTTCGTCCTCGAAAGTCAAGGTCAAGGGAGTACCTGAAGTCTAAAATAGCTGCGGATACTGATCCCGCATATCTCTCTCGGTCTCCCAGGTAGCCTCCTCGACTGGACGGTGCCTCCACTGAACTTTAACAACCGGGATCTCTCGAGACCTCAATCTCCTGACATCTCTGGCCAAAATAGTTGACGGCTCCTCAACAAAGGCTAAACCCTCATCCAACTGAACTGAATCCCACTGCAACACATGAGACTCATCTGGGATATACTGACGCAGCATCGAAACATGAA